>VDFB02271358.1:695773401-696358903 GCA_007258455.2 Sequoia sempervirens
CTCACCCTACCTAGCTAAGTCCCCCTCACTCTAACCCCTTTTCTCCCACTCCCTCTCTTTTAAACTTACTTCCACCCCCTTTCCCCATCCCACCCTACCTAGACAACTCTCTCTCTCTCTCATAAAATTCTCCCTCCCTCTAAAGCCATACATAAATACATACAAGCATAATACATATGTACATAAAATCCTACATCCATACAATATACACACACTAATACATATAGGCATACATACATAGAAGGATATATGCATACATTAACATTAACAAAGACATAACATTAATGAAGACATAACATGAGTGCATTATGTCTAGCTTGGCATGTATCCCAGATAAGCAAAATGTCAAAACTAGGAAATAATGCACTCACGTTATAATGAAAGGGTGATATATTTTGCTTTGGGAATCCCCGAGCCTTAGCATTGGTATTTACCTTGGAATACCAACCCAAAGGCTTGGAGGGCATTCCTAATGACCAGAGACGTGTTTTTGCAAATTCTATAATTTTTTCACATAATTGGGTTCATGCTCACCATTAGGATTGCATCTAGTTCAATATCGACAAAATCAAACACATGGGTAATGTTAGGTTCTCTCTTAGCTATCCAACAATGTAATTTTTTTCACTTTTTAACAATGTTAAGCCTTTCATCCATAATTTCTTTTGTTTGTATGTCTCTTTTTCACCAGAAAGCAGTGTTTGGTTTTTTTTCGTTATAAATTAACCATTCATCAAAATTTCAAATAAATTACATTTTTACAAACTAGACTCTATTCTACATTTTTAAAAATAAAAATAAAAAAAATATCAATTACCTTCAAAAAAATTTAGTGGGAGCACGGCCAAAATTCTGCTTTTCAGGAAGTGCCCACTTAGAAAATTAGTAAAAAATCAAATATTCATTAAAAAATTATTAGAAAAATCATGCATCAACTAGATACTGTTAGCTAACTTTTGACAGTTGTGATTTTAAAAATACTACAAAAAATTTCACCATGCTCAGGTCGTACAAGAGTTGCTATGTTATGTTCTCTGACAAAAATAACACCAATTTGTGTACGTCCCTCTTTTGAACCCCTTATTCTCAACCATTTTCAAAATAAATTAGTAGTTTAGAAAGTAGACTCAGAGCACTTCAATCCTTGTTTTTGCTCCATCTCAAAATTTTGAGTGTAACTATCCTCAATATCATGTCCAAGGTCAGTATTTCCTGATTTTAGAAAAAAAGTGGCGACTTAAGCCCCCTTTTTGGGAACCATCTTGGTGCACTTACCCCCAAGACCTAGTGTGAATGCATAAAATGCCTCACAACACTAAATCAAGGCCTCATTAAGTCCAACTTATCATGAATTGTTCCCATGTCAATCAAGAGGTATTTTTTTCTACGGTGCACTAACAAAATTATGTAGGACATTTGTGGTATTAATATGCCACCTAAAAGAATCAAATATTTTATAGAAGGTTTTTTTTGTGAACCCTCTAATGGAAACTTGTTTTATTTAAAAGCATGTATTTATGGAGAATGTGATGGATGTGGTAACTTTTCATTATTAGGAGAATGTATGCATGAAACCGGTTTAGATGAATTTTGACAACAATTAGTGGATGTAAAAAATTTAAAAATGTTGAGTATTCTTTAAAACATGGAAAAATTGAAAAACATTGTGAGCTAATTGTGGAAAAATTTAGTGTGCATTCATTTATTAAAGAATTTAAAGATAAGATTGTACCTAAATATGTTCAACACTCTCAGTATGCTCATTGGATTGATAATCAATTTCGTTTATGTAAAAAAACATTCCCAATTTGAACTATATTGCCAGTTGCTGATTTTTCCAAAAATTATAATCTTGCTCCACAAGAAAAAATTCAATAAGAGTATTATAATTCAGTTCAAGTAGCTATATTTGTTCATATTGTTTATAGACATGAAGATGATAGTAGAGAAGATAATAGAAAAATGTTGAGAGAGTACCATTTTATGTAAGTGATAATTGATTACATTCATTTGAGTTTGTTCAATATTATTTTGATATATTTTATAGAAAATTAAAAGAGAGAGGAATTCAAGTGCTAGAACATCTCATATGGTCAGATAATTGCACGGGTCAATTCAAAAATGCTAGAATGTTTTATTTGTTATGTAGAGTTCATAAGGAAAATAATATCCAACACATATGGAGTTTTTTTTAAGTTGGTCATGGTAAGGGAGAACACGATGGAGTAGGTGCATGTGTGAAAAGATCTCTTGCTAGAGAGAAACTAAAATTTGAGGATGATACAAAATTTAGAGATGCATGTGCACTTGTAGATTGGTGCAATACCAAATTATCTATATGAACAAGTGAGAGCTCAATAATTTGACACTTATTTTTTTTAGTTGAAGAAAATGATATTTTCTATTGAAAAGATTGTGAAACAATTAATGGATCTGCAAATTGGCATTCATTTAAGAGTTCAAATGCAAACAAATGGACAATATGGACAAGGGAGTTGGCATGATTTTGTCAATTTTTTATTGCAGGTGTCTAGGAGGAATGTGAAAATATGGAATGGGTCAAACAATGGCAACAAAGAGAATTAACACCTACATCGACACATGTTCAACATGGAATGACAATTGACAATAATCAAGTGCTTTCATCATATGATTATGATCGTGTTTCAAATCTTGTACAAGAAGGTAAATTATTTATTGAGTTCAATTTTATATGTATGCATGTTTATATGTGAATTAAATATAAGTCACTCATATTGATTTTTTTTTTTTTTTTGTGTAGGACATGTGTATGTTGTTGTTGCACCTAAGAGGAATGAAGAGGAGATAGAGTATTGGTTGGCTAGAAGTGTTGAGAGAAAACATAAGTTGTTACATCCTAGAGTGGATGATGACAACTTTGAGTATCCAAGTGGTTTAGTGGCTATTGTTGGCACTTGGCTTCAAAAATATTTGATAAGAAAGAGTGGCTTGCTTTCATTTGAAGATCATGAAAGACACAAGAAGATTATACATTATTCACATATTTTTTTTTGCAATCGATATAAAACTAGTTAGATATCAAGTGAGTCTTGCTAATAAAGTTTTATGGACACTTTCAATGGATGATCATGAGACAATCATAGATGCATTACAAAAAGGAGAGGATGTAGATGGTAGAATGGAGTAAATAAATATTGGAAAGTATATATTTGTATATATATTTAATTCATATGTATATTTTTCTTTAGTCATTTCCTAATTAAAGTTTTATATCATTTTTTGTTTCAAGTCTCCCAAAACTAGATGCTTTAAAAAAAAGAGAGGAGATGCATGTATATTACAATGGAATTCAAATCTAGAGATAGCTAACTATATATAGTTCTAGATACATTTAATTGATAGTATAAATATAAAACAAAGATTAATTTATTGTCATTTTATAAAAAAATTATAATTGGTTTCATATCCCCTTAAGCCATTATCTTAAAACCTCTTAAGCCATCCTCTTATGTACCATTAATCCATCCTCTTGCATCCCATTAAGTCTCTCTATTAATTCCCCTTAAGCCTTTCTATTAGGACCCCTTAATTCATATCCTCATATATCTACCCTTAATCCATATCCTCATATATCTACCCTTAATCCATATCCTCATATATCTACCCTTAATCCATCCACTTGCATCCCCTTAAGTCACTCTCTCAACACCACTTAAGCCATCCTCATAGGATGCCCTAATCTATACCTCATATATCTACCCTTAATCCATCCACTTGCATCCCCTTAAGTCACTCTATCAACACCCCTTAAACCATCCTCTTAGGACCCCTTAATCCATATCCTCATATATCTACCCTTAATCCATCCACTTGTATCCCCTTAAGCCACTCTCTCAACACCCCTTAACCCATCATCTTTGGACCCCTTAATACATATCCTTGTATATCTACCCTTAATCCATCCACTTGCATCCCCTTAAGTCTCTCTCTCAACAACCCTTAAGCTATCCTCTTAGGACCCCTTAATCCATCCACTTGCATCCCCTTAAGTCACTCTATCAACACCCCTTAAGCCATGATCTTAGGACCCCTTAATCCATATCCTCATATATCTACACTTAATCCATCCACTTTCATCCCTTTAAGTCTCTCTATGGTTCATGAGATGCTTAAAATAACAAATCTATATGGGTTAATGGTTTAGGGTTCATCTCCTAGTCTTTAGGTCATATGGTTCAGGCTTTAGGGTTTCTAGGGTTCATGAGATGCATAGAATAACAAATCTATATGGGTTTTATTGGTTTAGGGTTCATGAGATGCTTAGAATAACAAATCTATATGGGTTTTAAGGGTTTATGGTTCATGGGATGCTTAGAATAACAAACCTATATGGGTTCTAAGGGTTTAGTGTTCATGAGATGCTCAAAATAACAAATATAGATGGGTTAATGGTTTAGGGTTCATCTCTTAGTCTTTAGGTCATATGGTTTAGGGTTTATGGTTTCTAGGGTTCATGAGATGCTTAGAATAACAAATCTATATGGGTTTTAATTGTTTACAGTTCATCTCTTACGATTTAGGTCCTATGGTTTAGGGTATAGGGTTTTAAGTCATTCTCTCAACTCCCCTTGATCCACCCTCTTACATCCCTTTAATTCATTCAATCAACTCCCCTTAATCCACCCTCTTACATCTCTTTAACTCATTCTATCAACTCCCCTTAATCCATCCTATTACATCCCTTCAAGTCATTCTATCAACTCCCCTTAATCCACTCTCTTGCATCCCCTTAAGCTATCCTCTTAAAGCACCCTTAAGTCATATCCTCTTACATCCCCTTAATCCACAATCTTGGATCCCTTAAGTCACTCTCATAATTCCCCTTAAGCCATCCTCTTACGACCCATTAAGCCATATCCTAGGGTTTTTGACATGCATCCCATTAATCCACCCTCTTGCATCCCTTTAAGTCATTCTATCAACTCCCCTTAATCAACCCTCTTACATCCCTTTAAGTCATTCTATCAACTCCCCTTAATCCACCCTCTCACATCCATTTAAGTCATTCTATCAGCTCCACTTAATCAACCCTCTTGCATCCCATTAAGCCATCCTCTTAACTCCCCCTAAGGAATTCTCTTAAGACCCCCCTTAAGCTATATCCTCTTAGGTCCCCTTAATCCATCCTATGGAAAACATTGTTTGGATTTTTATGGAATTTATAAGATCTAATTTTATAAATTTCACTATATATATTGTTATTTTTTTGCATGAGTCATTTACTTAAATGATTCATAAAAACTACAGTTACTTACATTAATTATTTTTGCTTGTTCACATCAAGTCAGTCTACCATGTGATTGTCACTAAAAAAATATTTTATCGAGAGACTATGTAAATATCAATTTGTAGTCATCACCTAAAAGTGGATAAGCTTTAATTGTATCTACATGCACATATATGTTTCATCAAGTTACATATTTGTATTAAACATCAATATACATTATATATGTTTTTTTGATGTATGAACTCAATGAACTTATTAGTCACTTTTTAAATATCTTGTTCCAATTTTATAGATTATACATTTCATGTCTTGTATTTACGACATTTTATATAATTGTTCACTTGTATTGATTATACATTTTATACATACAAGGAGATAGATTTTTTTTTATTGATTCAAATATTTGCTAGAATTGGAAAATAGATAAAATTGCTCACCCTTAATTTATTATGAATATGATGTAAACTATTCAAGGAATGTTTTTATTTTTCACCTAACCATGTGATAAATTATATATATGAAATTTGATTCTAGATAAGAAACTATATAGTGCATGTATTGCTTGAAAATTAGACAAACTATCTATACATACATGAGTACATATAATCATCAAAATGAACATAACATGATCATAATTGACTACATATATAATCATCATATTAAAGCCAACTAATATAAATAAACACCAATATGATAATATTAATCAATATAATGTATGTGAAATGGTCCATGAAATAGCATGTTCAAAATGTATATGTCAATTCCAACACATATATTTAAATAAAACTATAGATATATAGTCCATAAAATTTAAAACCATCTAAATATTAGGTTGATCGGTCTTATCAAGTCTCCTCTTTGTTCCATTTCGATTAGATGTATCCACATCATGATGTAAAAGAGAACAAGAAACTTGAAATTGGATTTAAAGTTATTTAGAAATTTTTATATAATTAAACATATTTAAACTTTAAAATATAAAATTTTAGATAAAAATAAATTTAATTAAATATCTAGTAAATACAGTAAAAATAATTTTTAGTATGCGTAAATTACCATATGATTATGTGAATCTACTAGCACATTTTGTTCAATGGGTAGCATAACTGTCACTTGAGAAAATCCAAATGCTTTATCTACTATATCTTGCATATTCATATAAAGCAAACAATATGTTAAAATCAAGAATATATATATAAGGTTTGTAAAAATTGTATAGGAGATTTAGTAAAGTTTACAACCTTGAATGATATGATCTCATGATCACGTACCTAAGATTTTGCATGCATAAATGTTGACAATGTCTCAGGTGCGCCCGTCATGGGTATCTCATGAAATCCCTGCATATAGATGTACAACAATTTTTTATAGATCATTCATACATGTGTATGTAAATGAAAAAAATAAATTATATCTATGATGTGTATTTAATTTAAACTTAACAAACTTTCAAAAACATGCGCTTGCATTGATGATTTCTCAGGAGCACTCACCACAACTTGTGGTTGGTTACTACTAGGTATCGTATGATCTCCCTGCATCTAGATATAATATATCATTTCACACATGTATACAAATTCAAATTAAATTATATATATCCACATAAATTATTTAATATATATATTGGTTCAAGTACCTAACCAAAAGGTGATCCCAAATTTATAGCACTTGACATATAGACATGATCATATTGAGTTTCAAGCATCATGTTATCATGCATCTACACTAAACACTTATTAAATTTATATATATATATATATATTCATGTTATTATTTACATGATTTTTAAAAATTTCAAACAAATTAAATTTAAGTTCAAAAGATGAACATACCTATGTAGGATGATCCTAAAAATATAGTAAATTCATATATGACTTCATCCTAGATGCATCTGGGTCACTTGAAGTGGATACCTAAGTAATCCTATAGTCCAAGTGTCCATGCTCTCTATTGGCCACTTTAGCTACCACATGTGTAGTTTGATGAGTGAGATGTCATGAAAGTGAACTCAATGCTCCTAATGCCAATAACATGGCCTGCTGCTAAAATGCAATAGGAACACTAGGAGAATGAGGAGGAACAATATGAGCAATTGGAGCTCATCGGTGAGGATCAACACGTGCTCCTAGTCTATGTTCGGGCATGCCACACCCAACTCACCCCATAACTTTCTCAAAAATTATAGGGGCACCTCATAATTTCCATGTGGTGGATTATCAAACACCATCCACCATCTATCCCAAAAATGTGTATCTATCTGTGGGTGCCTACACCATAATTTGTTTATTTTTTTTTGTGGGTGGAATTGGTTGGTTTGTTTGGGGGTTAATAAAATGTTGGAAAATGGCTTGTTTGGTAATTTTAAGGTTAATAATTTATTTATACCATCCATCTGCATATAATTGTCTCCTCTCTTCTCTCCATTGGTGGAACCTATCTAGGTCTGCATCAATAGATCAAATAGAATTGACAATAGTTTGCATCGTAGTTGCAAACCATGCGATATGGGGGGTGGATTGTGTGCTCATTTTTTATTAGATCTATATTTCCCTGAATCACAATAAGGTTTTCTCTAATGCTCTCTCTTAACTAAGACTAATCTACTATAGGGGGTGGGGGGTTAGGAGGTAGAGAGTGTGGATCTATGGGGTTTTGTTGTGGTGGCAGATCTAGATATATGAGATTTGTAGGAATTTGTGCATCAGGCATAAAATCCTCTATGTTAAGTTTCTAATCCATGTTAACAATGAAATGGAAACTACATGTTAAACAATTAAAAAATATATATCAACAAACTAATTAAATAATTCACACAATTTGAAAGTTATTTAAAAATCACAATAAACGTGCACAAATTCAAAATACATTTCATTTGAAGACCATTCAATTTATAACATTAGAAAATTCATAACATTAAAAATCCTTAGCATGTGCACATTAAATTGAGTCTAGTGTGTGGTTGTTAATATGAAGGGTTTGTTGTTACTACGAACTCTTATAATGCAACTAAAAATGGAGATAATTGTTACACCAAAGTCATAAAATTTTAATAAAATCCTACCTACATGTTAATTAAAACTAATTATTGAACACCTTTTATTAACCCTTCCAAGAAGAATCATCAAGTATATATAAAATATAAATCCACTATATAATTTAGATCAATATGTATACTATAATTAAGATACCTAAAATATCTAAGGATGCACTAAATTGCATTTTGTGTACATGGAAAGGGAACTCATATGTTGAGTTGTATAAGTGCTTCTACATCAAAACTTTTTAGAGGATGACATATTTGTCATAATGCATCTAGTTATTTTATGTCAAACCTTTAATAAATGGGATGGTTCAATTATAAATAGTTTTGAGTTAGATCTATATGTGGTACATAGGACACCTCTCAATGAAAATAGGGAGGTAAGTTCTAATTATAACTCTAATGGGTAGAAATGAAATTAGGAGGTTTTATTAGAATCCTATGAATGCATGCACTATGTCATTCATTTATTAAGTGAATCCCCTGAAAGAAGGCCACACAAACTTATTTTTAGCTAGATATCACTTGATACTTAAACTATAGCCAAATTTGATGATATGCACTAATTTATTTATTTAAAATAAATAAAATGGCATGGATTAAGTTAAATACTTAAGATTTAAATTTAAATAAATCATTGGATCAACATTTTAACTAGGAGTTGGATAAAATGTATAAAGAATTGAGAGCTCACAAAAGGCTACAATATAAACAATGAAGCTTCTTTGAATCATTATTGGAAAACTTAAATAAGAAGATTAGTAAATAGAGATTGTGAACATGAGGTGAGGAACCATTTAATTTCTATAGGTAAAGGACTAAAGAATTAATTTAAATAAGACACATGTAGATATATAACCTTGATTTCTCAAATTGGGTGTTAATAGGAGGTTAGGGGTTGTTTAGAGTGTCTTCTATTACATATATAAAGATGGAAAAAGAGAAGGAAATGTCCCCACTAATTTAGGTTATGACTCAAGAATGAGTGTCAAAATGGGTAAATGACAAAAACCATGTAGTTTAATTCAAGTAAAAGTTATACTCTAGAGATTATATTTAGACTAGGATTATTGTTAGACAAGGGTGCTCAATGGAGCTCATAAATATGAAGCCTATAATTAATTAACTAATTCATCAATAATTAATTTATTCTTCTAAGATTTTATGGGTCTAGAGCTTTATCTTTTGGGGTGAGGGGAAGTTTACTCATAGGTGTGGTATTTTACCAACAAAAGTATACCTATAGAGTTATGGTATATTGATTGTGAACACATGTATTTATCATGTATGACATAGAATTTAATTAAATACGAGGACATAAATTGATTTATCTAATTTTTTAAATTTTGTGATAAGAGACACAAGTTCTCTATAGTGGGACAAAGTATTTATGAAGAAATTATAAGTTTAACACTAACATTAATTTATAATCTCATTCATTTTTTTCAAAGCATACTAAAGATAAGAATAAAAAATTAATAGAAGACATTCAAAGGGACACGTAGATATATGATAGTGGTAATTGCAATGTACAAAATAAAAAAATATGAGCTTGAGCTCTATTCACTTATTGAAAATGGCTTCTTTAAGTACAAAGACTTTACTAAATTTTTTAGTTGTACAATGAAATCATATTTATACATGTGAATTGGTGTGCATAATTTTTCATGCAAAAATGGAAGAACTTAGATCTTTACTATATAATTCTTTAGAGATTTCATGACATGAAAACATATCTATGTCAAATAAAAAATGTAAGAAACCTTCAAGGAGGGATACTTCTAAAATTATGTGAAGTGAAAGTTAAGTACCAATGCTAAGGAGGACACAAAATAAAGTAAGGAAGGAGGGAAATTTTCAAATTGAAATTACTCAATGAGCAAGAGCAACATGATCAATCCTAATGAGATTGAAACTTGTAACCATACTAAAAAATTAGAATGTTTAAACTATAGTTGATTATGGAAATGGTGTAACATAGAAACATGATCAATCGTAATTAGATCAACCTCATAAATTTATGCTATGATTTGTTGAACTAGTTAAGAAACAACTCCTCATATCTCAACACAAATGTTTACATTGAAAGTATTGATTGTACAAGTTCAAGTTGCACTATCTAAAAGGTGAAAAATATTAGGATTTTAGGTTTACATTTTAGGGTTTAGGTCTAATGACTAACCTGGGTAAATTAGTTTTTAGGGACCTATGTTTTTTGGAACCTAGGGTTTAGGGTTTTGATTTCTAAGTTAAATGTGTCCAATTTAGGTTTATTTTTTATGGTTTTTGATTAAAAATTTAATGTTCTTTGTTTCCTTGATGTTTTTGGTTTTTTAAATGCAATTTAAAAACTACAAAATATTAAACTGAAAAAAACTAAATAATAATTACAAAACAAAAATGCAAGATATAAAGGAAAAAAATGGTAGAATTCAACCAACCTAGAGGTCACTAAGGTTAGTTGTGTTGACGAGAGGAGACGGTAGTGAAAATTTTCTTCAATTAGGTCCTTCAAAACTTGTACACGATCTTGCTTCTCATTCTCTGGTGTGGCTCAAATTGACAATTAAAATGAAAACATAGTCACTTATTTAAAAAAATAAATGCCTTTAAGAAACGTGTACATGTTATGAATGCGTAGGCATTTCATATTGCATAAGCATTTTAGGTTTGCATACCCGAATCTAAATGCATATGCATTCATATTTAGGCTCGAGTACTTGATCCGTAACACGTATGCATTTTTAAAAAATGTGTACACTTTTCATGTGAATTTTTTTGTTTTGGCCAAAACTTCCAATCTTCATTGACCCAACTTCTTGCACTTACCCTAGCTATTGAATATTTAAATTATTAAGATTTTATGATGTCTTGTAAAGGTATTGTGGAGTGTTGTAACACATTTCTACACTTTTCTAGACTCTTCTTATTAGAATTCATCTAAATATTCCTTTTTATCCCTTACCAAGTCTTATTCTAAAGTGTTGTAAAGTCTTGTAACAAACTTTCATGCTTTTCTAGACTTGTCACCACTAGATACACATTTCTTATGCTTTATTTGGCCCCTTTATGAACTTATAGGACTTACTTAAGTGTATTTTTTAATATAAAAATATCATTAAATGCAACTTAATTCCTGACACCCACTTGCATGCCTTTAGTGGGACCCATTTGTTGTGGGTGGCAAATGAGTCCCTCTTGGCACAAAATTCCAAATAATTTCAAATTTCTTTCAGTTTTTATTCATTAAGACCTTAGTTCCGCTAGTGATGTTGTACTTTCAGGACATTATGGTATAAGTGTGTATAAATAAGTGTTTTCTATTGATTTTACCCCCCATTCATCAGTATTCAACATAGTTCATTAATGCATCATAATATTCAAGCATCATAGCATTCTCAAGCAATTACCAAGCATCTTGGAGCAGCCATTGACATATCTTTAGACTTCAATAATAAGGGTTTGGTGGGTTTATGAAACTTGCATGTTATTTTTTCATCATTCCTTTCTCATTTCATTTCATTACCAAGGGTTTGATTAACAAATCAGGATTTGACCAAGGAAAACCCATATACTCTAACCTTTAACAATTTTTCCCTTCTTTGCATGTGTGTTTGTAGATCTTGTAGGAAAATTTTTCAAAGAGATAGGTGTTGAAAAGTGGTCAACAAGTCATCAAAGCTATTCAAGTCAAAAAATACCTAATTCAATCTTGGAGACATCATTCAACCCACTTTCTATAGATTTGAATCTATCAACCCAACAAGAAGACAAGTAAAGATCTAGACCCACGAAGTTGACTTCAGAATTTGAAGATTTTTATAGGTGGACTAATTTTCCATAAGTGGTGAATGACTCCCACTACTAGGTTGGAGAATGGTTTTTCTGAGGTTTTCAGTTCTTGACACCCCAAAACCTATTTTAGCAGAATTTACTAGAAGCAAGACTAATTCGCCACTTGTGGCGAATGATACCTAGTGGTCATCAATAGTAATTTTAGAGACATTCTAGAACCCTCTAGCATCAACATTCTACCTCCAAGTGCACTCCATTTAATTTCATTAAGTTCTTTTTTCATTTTTTGTGTTTCTAGTTCATTTCTGCATATCACACTATGTTTTCAAACACTTCATATTTCTTAGGTTTTGTATAAATAATCAATCCATTTTATTAGTTTTTTGCATTTAGATCATTACATTTAGGCATATTTTCATTTTACTTGCATTAATTTGAGTGAACCACCTAGATTTTGGGGGTCTATTTCTCTTCTTTAGGTGAAAAAACCTAATTGAGCAAGAGAGTCATAACACGTTTACAACCCAAAAATTTATGGTTCAACAAAATAATATGGAAAATTGAATACTCTTTACAAATAATGGAAAATTTGAAGACTTAATCCAATTTTTGAAAGCTAACAGTCAACATAGAAGCTTAACAACATGTAAATTAGCTATCTGAACTACCAATACAAACTTTTAACACAATGTTTTTTGATATGAAAGAAATATAAAAAAGAAATGTGACAAAGGCCATAGCATGAAAAATTTCAAATATTTCTCCCAAATAGATCAAACTTCTATAATATATGATCTAAAGAAAAAAAGGCCAGATACCAATTTGATGATAGTTTGAATTAAAATATAACATGCCAGAGACAATAACAATATTTTGTAAAGACCCTTTTACTCCTGAGAAAATATAAACTCCCTATTAGATCTATATCCTTTGAAAATATTTTTGAAGAAAATTTTCTAATTCTTTACTCCATGCTTCCAACCATCTTTATAATTAGAAGAAGAGAACACCACCACAAACATTCTAGAAGCATAAAGTTCTATATTCTTGATCCTGATAGCTCATGATTTGATCTTAGATCTTGATTAGATCATGTCAATATTCGCTCATTAAGTCCCAATTACTTCATTCATGGATTGAGATATTTTAGTGAAGATAGCTATCAGAAAATAATCAAATTTTAATACAACCTAGAAAAAATATAATCGATCAACCATAGAGGTTAATGACACTAACTAGAAGGTTCCACCTTGAAAGTAAGATGCCCATCATGTTCTTGACAAACTCCACCTAAAGAGATCACTTCCGCAAAAAAAAAAAAAACTGTCTAATGCCAATAGATGATTTATCAAGTGAGTGGGCGATCTCATATTTGTGAGAGTAGCCTTGAAGAAAATCCCTACCAAGCTGACATGTACCTTGACTGTTGCCTGAAAGGAAAATGATATGTAAATAAAGTCACGCAGCTACCATGTGGCACATTCCATGCCTTTATGAAGGTTCAATATTCATCTTTTGGGCACAGATTCATCCCAAAGTGGAAAAGAGGAAGGGCCCAAAACAAAAGAAAATATTAAAGGAAAAAAAATTACTGTTATGGTGACCAATAGGGGGCCTTTGTTTGTGGAGGCATGAACCTAGAGCTCTGGTAATTCCAAGAGTTTTAGGAAGGTGGAGTACTTGAATTCCAAATACAAATCAGTGGGCAGAATGTGGGTGCATAGAATCTCATATGCTTCATCCAGTTTGAGGACTTCCTTAAAAGTAACCCCTCCCCACCTTGATGAAACAACCCCAATATGGTAATAAATCCGAGAGAGTGGAAGGATTTCCCTCTTAATTTCCTCAATAGTGGGCAAAGGGATTAGACCTGGAAGTATTATGGTAGTCTGGATTTTTAGTCTAATTACATCCATGATCTACTCAATTGATAATAGTCCTCCATCTAGTGAGAAAAGAGTGGGTAATCCAGATTCAAGCTAAAAATTGAACTCCTTGATCTCATTGACCTTCCTATTCAACACTGTCTAGAAATATTTGCTTTTGACGTGACTTTTTGGTAGTTGATGAGTTCACTTACTTTCCTTGAGTCTACCCTTCGGTTAGCAACTTCGACATCTCCTAAAGCTTCTTTGGTGGCCTTACACAACTTGGAGATTAGGCTCTCTAATTCCACATCCTGGGGAGCATAAATATGTAGAATTTGGTCAACCATCAAGCCAACCTTCTCCTTTAATTCCTGAGCATTCATAAAAAACTGCAAGACTTTGTTCAGGGTAGTAGCTACAACTATGATTCTCTGTCAATGTGTGGATATCAGTCTTTTTAGTATCAGGAGGATCTTAGATCCTTGTACCATAGCCAATTCTTGATGGAATTGTAACTCCCTTGCCTTTATGTTCTCCTCCAATTGGCTCTACTCCTGGAGGGCGTTCATGAGCTCGAAGCTCAACTTCTTGATCTCTTCGTTGTGAGTCTGCAAAATGGACTCAATCTCCTACTTCTCTTATTTTTCCCTTTTTGTTTATACCTAGGCCTTTTGAAGATTGTTGGAGGCTTGAGATCATATGCTATCTAATTCTTTCTACATGTCCTTTTGCTGATCCAACAACTAAATCTCCTTTTGTAGTGCATTGGATACACCATTTACTCTAGTCATATCTTTGTCTATCTTCTATTTGCATTGATATTTTTCATTTGTCTCATGTTCAGCAGCAACCTCACTCTTCAATTTCGCTATCTCGACATGAAGTTGATCCTGCTCACTTTGGGCCTCTTTGAGAAACTTAGTCATCTCCCCCTATTGACTCTGTAACTTCCTTATGCAAGCCATCTCCACATGCTTGCCCTTGATTTTTTCTTGCAACCTGTTCACCATGTCTTACATTTTCCAACTCTTTCTTGCACTTTTTAAAAAAAATTCTAGCTTCTCATAGTCGATGTAGACCACCTTCTGAGTGGCTTTAGCCAAAACCACTTTGTCATGCAAAAGAATCTCACAAAAATCAAGGCCCACAACTCTAATGCCATAATATTCTAGTTGCATCTCTCCTTCTAGCTTGAATGCTAGTGGCTTCATGGTAGCAATCAATAGGGAATTTTGATTATCATTAAAATAAGCCTCAATCTTTTGAGCAACTGGTTTTTTTGTGGCCTTTATTTACAGTTTCTATTTTCTAGCTTGTCAGGCCTACTTTGTTGCATCCAAGTTGCTTCAAAGACTATATGGGGTGTTGATACTTTGTACAACAATAGAAGCATGTGGAGGGAGACTTAAAAGGGTGATGAAAGGAGAAGCCCCGACTATATGAGATTGTGGAGAGGTGAAGGGGAGTGTTATAATGGAAAAAAGGTGGGATTTCATATGAAGACTAATAGGGTTGAACAACCATTAGAGTGAAAGGGAAAGTGAGTGGAAAGAGAGGAATTTTCCTAGAAGCATATGGGTTTGGTGAAACTGGCAACATGGATGCTTTATTATTTTCAATGGGGGCCCTCAATAGGGCAATGAAATAATCAATTGCATCTGACATGAATGATTCTCTCTCAGTGCATGGGGTTTCTTCATGGGGCTCATTATTGAATATGGTTGGGGGTTCATTCAAAATGAGGAGATCAAAATCTATGGATGAAGGACTCTTTTTAATAGATGAGGGTGGAGGAACAACTAAAGATGGTGGGCCAGAAAGAAGAGTGGGAGTGAAACTTACCTAGGCTACTGAAGCCAAATATCTTTGTGGAGTAGACTCCACCTCTTCTTATCCTCAGGTTGATGCAGTTGGTCTGCTAAGGTCTTGGACTTGTCGCCTCTTTGTATAGGAAAAACTAGTAGACTTAGATCTCTTGGCAACTGATCTCGTTGAAACTTGGGCTCTAGTAGTCACAACAAACCTCTTTGGGGATCGGCAGTTCCTTTCTCCTTTTCCTTTGATGCTGGTGGAATATGTGATCTATGATCCCTTCTATTTTAACCCATTTCCTTTCCCTTTTTCTATGTCAAGATTTTGAGGCTAGGATGTGTAGTGTGGAACCTCTCCCAATTCAATTTGCTAATCAAACTTAGGATTACTATCATTTGTGTTGACCTCCTTGATTGGAAAAAAGTATGCTTTCAAATTTTTCTTATAATGGATTTGAATTAATTCTTAGAAATTGTTTCCTCAGTTCATCCTAAAGTGTCAATCTAGGAACATAGGCTTTTGAACTATGTTGTGGCAGTATGTCGAAGGGTTGAAATCAATAAACTAAGGGTTGATAGATGCAAAATAAGAATTGAAAACACACTTTGCAATCTGAAATGCAAAAGCACACTTTGAAGATAAATGAAATTCTTTCTTAAATTATTGCCTACTTCAACCAATTAATCTATTTTTTTTATTAAACTTGAATAGCACAAACTCAATATATTATGGTGTACAAATATTAACAACAACCATCACAATAGTAAAAGATAGATTTCAGTTACCAAAAGTGTATAGAAAGAGTGCATGTGACAAGAAGCTTAATTACGACAGGAGGTTTTAGTGCAATAGGAAGATGAAATGCGACAAGAGGATGGAATACAGTAGTGGAGAGACCAAAAGTGAATAGAATGGGATAGGAAGCTTTATAGAATGAAATACAACATAGTCTAAAATGAGAGACACTATGATTAACATGTAACTAAAACACACTCCTTACTCAAACCACAATTATAATCCACGGAGAATTCATTGTAATTCTTTTAATACCACACTAATCACATAGGTTGTATTGTTAAGGATGGTTAATCTTGAACAAAAATTAATTGATTCACAACACACTTAAAAAAATATGCATTCAACAGAAATGAAATTGCATGAGATATGCAAAATATAAACTAATAAACCATAAAACAATCTCACCAAGCTTCTTGAGAAGGGGCCCTTCCTCTAGTCGAGAGGGTGAGCACAACAGAATGTTTATGCTATCTCAAACCATGATCAAGTCATCCAATAATTGACACAATAATATCATCAACTAAAATTTTTATGGAGATTCTATATATTCATTTTAACTCAAAACACACATATATATAAGTGTAAATATTCATTGGTCACCACAGAGTAAAATGAGAAAAGAGACACAATTTTTTATGGCTAATGGCCAACAAACTGGATGATTATAATTTTTAGGTTGGGCGTAGGCCACAAACCCAAGATAGTTTAAAACAACTAGTTTGAAATAGAAATAAAAACAAAAGTACGTAGACTTCTTTCACATGTAGTCCTCATTTCCTATCTCATGTTGTTCAATATTTTTCATTCAAAGAGTCGGTTCCCTTTTCCACATTTAGTTTCTATAGCAAACCATCTAAAGTACATTATTACCTCAACAATTTTAACATTTCAAAAGTATTCCCTCCTTTTTGAAAACATATCAAAGTTTCTCTATTTCCCTAACAACTAATGGCAAGGACTTAGGAGCAAGTTGAAATGGGAGAAAAATAAAGGAAAAAGGATATAAAATTTGAACACATTTGGCACCCGTCATTTCCCCCCTAGCTGAAGGAATTTTCATGTCCTCATGAAACTAGTGAATAAAAACTAGGTGAATGAACTTACACCAGTTACCTGACTTGGCCCTGCTGTCACCCCTTCAACCTTATCTTCCTATTGGTTACTTGTTGCAACTAGTACTTAGCTGGGTCCTTAATTGCTGATTTTCTTTTTGTAAATTTGCAATGATTTGGCAGAGTTGATCAAATGGAATGAATGGCTAAGAGAAATCTTCCTTTGGAGCTTCATTAGGAACAACAAGAGCCTTTAGTGCCTCTAAATTAGTAGCAAGTTCATTTTTTTTCCTGGAATGGATTAGGGTCTTCTTTTATACTTTCAGCTTCAATAATACCCTTGTTTTGTCAAAGACTTGTATCATCCTAATTATAGTTCTCTTCCCCCATAGTGTGTTCATCATCATTTAGAGTTTCCTCACTATGTTGGATTTTTGTTTCAGGAAGAGTATCCTCATCTACTTCATAAGCCTTTTCTATAATAGCTTTAAGGGCTTCATTCGTCAATATATCCTCAGTCTTCTCTCCACCTTCAATTTTTTGGTGAACACTTTGTGGTTTTGGACTAGGGTACTTATCATCAAGAGATTATTTTATCAATGTAGGGTCCTCTATCTCTTCACAAGGAAGAGTCTCTATTTGGGGTTTCATAGCTTACTATTCCTTTTTATGTTGATTTTGACATCTGAGCTCCCTAGCTGCTTTTCCAACTCTTTTACCAAAGAATTTTTTCCCTATAGCTTCCACATTATTTAGGGAATGAATTTCTTCTACTAACTTATCCAACCTACTAGAAGTTCTTCTTGTTCTTCGCCTAATGACAATTGGGTTTTCTATGACCTATAAAGTTGATGCAGTCTTAGGGCTAGGTCTAAGCTTTTTCTTCTTCGGGGTTTGGCCAATAGGAGTTTCTTTTAATTTCTTCTTTCTAGAAGATTCCCCAACAAGGGTTTCTTTAGCAACTAGCGTTTTTAGTTTTTTTCCTTTCGAGGACTCCCCCGCTAGGGTTTCTTTTGCAAATTTTTTAGTAGGGCTTCTAGTGTGTTCATGACTCATGAAAGAATCTCATTCTAGTGGAGTTTGTATAGAGCAATGGGCATGCATAACTATTAGCTTAATTAACCCATGATGACAAAGGGAATTCGCATGACCTTTACAAAACTGTTTACAGGAATTATTTAATGAACAATGCAAGTAATTTAGAAGATTAACGACCTATGAATTTCATAAATACAACATATGACAAATATGATGGGAATGAATATACTCATATCTACCTTCACAAAAGATATAATGCATTAAAAATTTAGCTACCTCACCCCATTGAGATGGAAAAGTTTTTTCATTTGTGACCTTGGTCTTGAACATATTCCGCATACTCTCATCTTTACAAAATTTTCTTATAGTGGAGCTTAAGATCCATAACCCTCATGCTAGACTTGGGAAAGAACAAATATCCTATCTGAGGAAGGCCAATGACCAAAGCAACTGTTTGGACTGTGACTAGAAACTTAAAACCCCTTAAGGTAACACTCTTTTTATGAAACCCTGCTATGAATTCCATGGCAACTTTCTCATCAAAATCACATAATCTCTCAAAGTATGCCATCCAACCACCCCATTCAAAAATATTATATGCTTCTTCACTAGCAAGAAGCTTTTTCATAGACAAGGGTCCATTCCTAGTATGATCGCCTCCCATGGTGTTGAGAATGTGGGTATGTGCAGGATCATGATGGGCCAAAAAGTGGCAATATGATGGGTATGTGGTTGAAAAAAAAAATTTAACCCAAAATTGATGAAACAAAAAGGGTTTTTAAAGGATATTCTCAGCTTTCCACCAATATAAATTATGTTTTACTTTGAATTTAACAAGTAATTATTATTCATTTTCTATTCAAATAAAGTCTAAACTCTTGATTGATAGACTAATTGAGAAAAATCTATAGCTTTCAAATGGTATCACATTTTTTGAATCAAAAACATGTGTCACATTCTATGCTTTGCATACTATAGGATTAAAAAAAGAAAAATTGAATTTCATGAAGTTTTGACCAAGTTAAGGTGGTCAGACATACAAGTTTTTTAATTTTTTAAAAGTTGTGAAAAAAATCATAATTAATTATTTACATGAAAAAAATTTATAAAAATATGCATCACATCGGGACATGATTCCTCTACTTATATCTAAAATCTTATAAAAAAATATTATCATTTTATTGTGGTTAGGGTGGGGGTGATCCTACAAAGCTAGTTTACAATTTCTAGGAGATTTTGATTTTTGCTAAAATCACATATGTTTAGAAAATATAATGATTTAGTCCTTAAAAAAACCCATTTAAAGCATTCCAATTGAAGAGGGTTTGATCAAACTAGAATAGATCAAACCCCATTAGATAGAACCCCTCTAGTTGTAAACCATACCTATAACAAACTCTCATTTACACCTATCAAAATGCTGATAAAAAACCACTTTTGATTTGCCTTTTTGGGGGATCAAATGAATTCATTTAAAGTTTATTCTTTATAGGTATGTATTCCTTATTATAAGCTTCCCAAAAAGTATAATTTTAAATAAATTTAATTTAACTATTATATTTAGTTTTTATTTCTTGTAAATGTAGGTTTTTCACCGAAAATCAAGCTCTTTTTTCTGCACATGTGGAAAAATAGAAGATTATCAATTTTTTTGTTTGAAAAATATGAGTGCACCAGATATTGAATTCCTTCATGCAACCAAAAAAATAAAAATTCGATACATACAAAAAAGTTACGCATTATACGATCGTGCTATGTCTGAATTGTAATAGGTTTGACTTCAAAACTTGATTAAAGAAAAAATATTCAATAAAAAACTATCTAACCAAGTAGAAGCACTAGACATCAGAGCTACAAATCTCAATTCAAAAGAATTATAATTTTATCCTTCATGGAAAAAAATTTATGTGTTATATGGTGAGCGTCACTTTTTTAAAATGTTGTTTTATGAAAAAATTAGTTTTTGAGGGAGATGGAAAAAGAAGTGCAATCTGATTCCAAATTTTTTGAAAAAAGTATATTTAGAATCTATAGACAAAATGTCATGAAACTCTACTTTGCATCATCTTCAAATTCCTCACGGTTTAGTTGCTATAGGTGCTTGAAAGTGAAGATTTAGTTAACAAAATTATTTCAATGTCTAGTTTGGCCAAAAATTGTAAACCACTATTGTGGGATCACCCCTGATCAGACACACACCTACTTCTTATTTTCCCCCTAAAATTTAAGTACTACTACATTGAAATTTAAAATTTTCACCAAATAGATTTATTTTTATAAATAAACCTAGTAGTTTAGAAACTACATTCAATTTGCTACAAATTCTATTCTTACATATTTTTGAAATAATATAGATAACTTATTCAAATTTTTAGGTCAAGTTTCCTAACTTTGATTTTTCTGATTTTTTTTCCACTTAAGGGCCTATTTTTTCTATGATGATCCTGCACATACCCATGTGATATGAGCTTCGACACCGGTTGTAGTGGCAAGCAAAATAGTGGGAGAAGGTTAATAAAAAAATATCAATGGTAGGTTATAGGTAACAATAGGTAAAGGGTTATAATAACCATGTGAGGTGGAAAGTGATGTTAAAATACAATCAAGTAAAGTTTGGCCAACTCAAGTAATAATGAATAGTTAACCCATACCCTCCTCGCTTAATGTTGAACCATCCTAGTCACACCAAATAATTATTAGAAAAAATAAAAAACATTAAATAAGTTTTAAAAAAGAGAGAATATTCCTTGATACTGATAACCGAGAGGCAACGGGCCGGTGATATGATGGCTAGAAAAATGGTAGCGTGCAACCTGAGCTAGAAATGATGTCATAGAGAGAGTTGCACCATAAAGAATGATAAAAAACAATACAAAAGAGGAGAGGAAGAGTGATACATGAAGGAAACGACAACTGACAACAAAATAATACAAAGGAGATAGTAGATGATGACAAGACTACAAGACCCACACAACTGAACCATCCCATGGAAGCACGCAGGGGTCTAGTGACAAGAGTCACGAAAGTGGCTAGATGAAAATATTCTACCACCAAACCATAGCAACACAAAGGGGTCCATGAGTAGAAGTAGCGATAGGAAAGAAAGGAAGTTCCAACCACCTCATGAGGCACTAGGAACTTGAAGAAACACCTGTCGCACCATAGAATTGGGAGGGATAGGAGATATCACTGCCAAATCATGGGAGGTGCACCAATTGTTTATATATATATATCGATAGTAGATTGCTAGTAACCTAGTTTTTAGCCTACTGCCACCTAGAGGCATTGACAACCTAATTTTGACCTCTAAGTTATTTCAGCAGTTAGCATTCATCAGAGACTAGTTTTCAAATGCTAACTAGACAACAATGCCTAAAGGTTTTACACTCAATTTCTCAGGAGGCCAAAAGGAACAATAGTAAGTTCCTTTTCCATGTCATAGAAGAAGGTTTCCTTTGAAAGATGGCATTTGTAGAGTTTTAGGTGGTTTCCATTGATAAGAAGATTCATGTGTTCAACATCCATAGTACATATTCAAACAACACCATTATCATACATATCTTGAATTTCTTAGGGATCGAGCCAATGGGTGTGGAACTTTCCCTTGAAACCTTGGAGCTGTGATTCATAGAGTAATGCCCAATCTCCTAGTTGGAATGTCTGTGACTAGATGAAGTGGTCATGCCATTACACTCTTTGCTTTTGTACCATCTTTGTATGGAAAAGAGCCTCTTTACGCATTTCATCTAGTGAATGGAGTTGAGAAAGTCTCTCCTTTTTCCGCTTCATTGAAGTTCATCCCAAGCTCAAGGGTAGTGTGTAGAGTCTTCACTTCAAATTCAATTAGCAAGACAACCCTCTTTCCATAAACAAGATCATATGATGTCATCCCTGTGGCTATCTTCTAGGTTATGTGATAAGCCCAAACTACTTCAGGAAGTCTTTCTTCCCAATCTTTCTTGTGAAATGCTAATGTCTTCGTAAGAATTTTCTCTAGTTCTCGGTTGGTTACTTCCACTTGTCCATTAGCTTGTGAATGGTATGGGGAGGACTTTTGATGCTTAATTTTGTATTGTCATACTAATGTTGAAATCAGGTTAGAGGTGAACTATGCTCTTTGGTCTATGACAATTTCGCGAGGCACACCATGCCTAGTAAAAATATGAGAATATAAGAAGTTAGGAACCTTAGTATCCCTAGCATGTTTTAAGGGTACTACCTCTACCCATTTAGTGACATAATCTATACAAACCAAGATATATTCTTTATTCTAAGAGGGAGGATGAATGAGCCCTATAAAATCTAATCCCCACTTTTCAAATGGTGCTATAGATAATTAAGGATGTAAAGGAATTTCATCAGAGTGGGTAAGCCACCCCATATGTTGGAATTTGTCACAAACTTGAGCATAACACTTACTATCCTTGTGGAGTGTAGGCCTATAATAACTAGTGGTGAGAATCTTCTGGGAAGTCCTATGGGCAGAAAAATGTCCTCTGCAAGGTTTTGTATGGCATGCACACAGAATGTCAAAGACATCTTCTTCAGGAACACATTGACACATGATATTATCAAGGACTTGGCGGAAGAGAATCCCAATAATCCATGTGTAATCACCATTGATTCCTACTAGCTTTCAACATTCCCTTGGAGATAAATGAGGTGGGAACCTACAAGTAACCAAGTAGTTTTCCATGTTAGCATATCATAGACTTTTTGTTGATATAGCATAAAGATGTTCGTCTAGAAAAGTATCATCAACTCAAGTTGGTTCATCTTCACGCTGCAATCTAGAGATAAAATCAACCACCACATTCTCTAACCCTTGTTTGTCAAGGATAGTAATATCAAACTCCTAAAAAAGAAGTAACCATCGAATCACTTGTCCGGTAACAATAGGTTTGTTCATAAAAAATCTAATAGCTGAATGATTTGTATGTATAGAATTTTTATATCTAGTTATATAGTGGAAAAATTTATTTATTGCATAAATAGCAGCTAGGAACTCTTTTTCAGTAACAATATAATTTACCTATGCACTAGTAAAATTCTTACTGATGTAATAAATAACATAAAAGAGGGTGTCTTCCTTTTGTCCAAAGATGGCTCCCATCGAAGTATCTGATGCATTGGTATGTATATGAAACAAAATTTCCCAATTTGGTTCTCAAAGCACAGATGTTGTGATGATCTTACCTTTTTTTTCATCGAAAGCTTGCTGACATTCTATTTTCCATGAAAAATCTGCATCCTTTCCTAGTAACAAAAAAAAGGGTGAGGCAATCTTGTTGAAATTTTGAATAAACCTTCGATAATAACTAGCATATCCTAGGAAACTACGTGCATCCTTTACAAAAGTAGGCATATGTAAGTCTTGAATAATATTGATCCTTTTAAGATCTTCCTTGATTCCCTTTTTAGAAATATAATGATGCAACACAATACCTTCAGTCATTAGGATTTGACACTTTTCATGACTCAAAGAAAGATTAGTATCAATAAATCACTTAAGTACCTTCTCAAGATTTTTTGTAGCTTCCTCATATGTGTTACCATACATAGTAAAGTCATCCATATACACTTCTATGCAATCATGGATTAAATCAACAAAAATGCTTAAAATAGCTTGTTGGAAAGTAGCGGGTGCATTGCATAATCTAAAAGGTAAGACATTGTAGGAAAATGTTCCCCAAGGGTAGGTAAAAGGAGTTTTTTCTTGGTCCTTAGGGGCAATGTGGATTTGGTTGTACCCACTAAACCCATCAAGAAAGGAGAACTTTTTCCCATCTAAGGTGTCTAAGACTTGGTCAATGAAAGGAAGTGGGAAATGATCTTTCTTAGTTTCTTTGTTAAGGGCCCTATAATCAACACATATTCACCACTTTCCATTTTTTTTAGGTACTACCACAAGTGGGGACACCCATTGCCTATGTGATATGGGCTAGATAAATCCTACATTGAGCAACTTCTAAAGTTCTTCCTTTACTATTTCTTGTAAAGTTGGGTTTAACCTTCTTTGGGGTTGTCACATAGGCCTACTTCCTCCCTCTATATAGATATGGTGTGTACAAGTATTAGGATGAATGCCTCTCATATCTTGATAATCCCAAGAAAAGGCTTCTTTATGAGATGACAACATCTCGATGAGTTCTTTCAACTGGCAGGAATCTAATTTGGGATTGATGTTAAGTATTTTACTAGGTAAGACTTCAGTAGCTTGGGATTATATAGGGGTATCTATGGCAAGTAGTTGTGAATTAGATGAAGATGGATCAATATCCCTAGACATAAAAATGAATAGTATATACAATCATGTGGTAATAATTAGTGCAAAGTGATGAAGTGCTGAAGAGATTGTGAACTACCCACTAATGGAAAATTTCCAAATGGGAAATTATCACCCATGTCCATAGGAAAAATCATTGGCTCAAGATCACTATCAATTAAATAAAAAAATTTCAATAAATGATTAATAATAGTGTCTTCTGAAAAATCTTCAAATCCCCTACTTTGATCTATTGTTAAAATAGGAAGAGACTCCTCTACATCACTATCAATACACAAAGGATCCTCCATTTCAAATAATGGTCGTGTTCGAGGGTACAATGTCAACTGCTTTGTTTTCTCCCTGTTCAAAATCACCATATTTATAGACCTACAATTAATGAATGCATTAGCAACAGCTAACCAAGGTCTTCCTAAAATTAGGGGGTATTCCTCCAGCTTAATCTTAGGTTTGCAAAATCATAAAATATGTTGGATACTCCCAAGACTCAATAGAATTAATGATATCTTTGATCCTACCTTCTAGATTTTCATGGGAACAATCAGCCATTTGCAAGATTGTTGGAGTAGGTCTTAGTCCTTGAAGGGCTAGCCTCTCCTTTGTCTCATTATTCGTTACATTTATAGTTGCACCTAGATCCACAAGTGTATTCAGAATAGTTATGTCACCAATACATACCTTAATCGTTGGACTACCAGGATCTACATACTTAGGGACTAAAATCTTCCCTAGCATCAATTCTACAAGTTGTCTAATGACTTGGAGTGTCTTAGGGTCCTACTTCTTCTTTTTCTTCCTCCCATAAAGTTCTTTAACCACCTTAGTGTATGCCAGAATATCTCGAATAGCCTACAATAAAGAAATCTTAATGTTAACATTTTGTAACTCATTCATAAAATCAAAATCAGATTGAAATGTTTCTTGTTGCTTTGGTGGCTCCTACAACCTATATGTAAATGGAGGCTTTGGTTTCTCTTCTTCGTGCTCAATCGAATGGTCTTCAACCTCAATAATGGTCAGTTCTTGAAGACTCTTTCCTCACCTTAGATTTACACCGTCAATCTCGAGTGCATTGACAAGATAAGTCAAGAATCATGTCACTTCATTATTATAAATTGGTTGAGTCACCTTATTTTTTGGATTGGGTGTTGGTTGTGTGGGCATTGGTGTAGCTTTTGGTTGTTGTGTCAAGCTAGATAGTTGATTAGATACCGGGATAGGTGGTAAGAGTTGTTGGGATTGCTAATATTGGTTTATTGTTGAAGGTGGTGGATACAATAGAAATTACTAATATTGTGAACAAGGTGGTGGTGGTGCTCGCCATGATTTCCATGATTATGGAGCTAGTAGGTATTGTTGTGACCAGTGAGTGTAGTATGGAGGGCGCTGCCCATTTCCATACCATCCAGACTAGTTTGTGAAGGAATTCTATTGAAAAGTATTTTGGAATGAAACTTGGTAATATGGTGGGGGCATTGCTCTTGGTTTCCATTGTCTTCTTTAGGCCATGGAGTAAATAGGTTCATCTATGTATTCTACCTTGGTCATCCCTACAAGAAGAGGTTTTAGAGTACTATCCCTACTAGCTTCTTCTAAAGAAGATATCTTTGTTCTATTATATGGACACTCCTCGCTCTTGTGCTTCTTTCAAAAAATAGGGCACAAGACAGACAAGGATTTTTCAGCCTCCTAATTTCTTCATGTATATAAAGTATCTATCTGTTTACCCATATGGCTTAACAAATCAGTCTTAAGTTCCTTAACTATATTATCTATCTCACACCTGATGATACCTGTTGAAGCTTTTGTAGAATACAACTTGCTTTGGTAGTTCCTTCTTAAGTCCTGAGATCTGGAATAGTTCCTACAAATATCACAGATATCATCAAATTCCATTTTAGAAATATTCCCTTTACCTATTAAGTTTAATGCCTCCATAACATCATCTATTATTCCTCTAAGAAACAACATTTTAATAGCATCCTCATTTAATCCTGGTTGGCGAGATTGTTGAAGACTGAACATGAAGCATTCAAGATAGTCCTCCATGGACTCATCTTCCTTTTGTGTCATGTGGAAAATTTCATCCCAAAACTCCTTTGTTTTCCAATAATCCTAGTACTTGTTCAAGAATAACTCCTTCATGACTTCCCATGTTCTGATATTTCTGAGGTTCACAAACCATCATAGGGTTGCATCCTTCAATGTGGCAAGGAATAGCTTAAGCTTTTGTGCATCGCTTTGATAATCATAGTTGTGACACAACACATCAAATTCAAACAAAAACATGTCAGGATCCTGAATCGAAAGGCCATGAAAAATAGGTAAAGTTGAATAAGGAATATTCTTCATAGGGGCATCTTGCTCAAGATATGTGATAGGAAACTCAAAACTAATAGGATTATTGTTGGCCAGTGCCCTATTATCATTGTTGTTTTTGTTGTTGTTGGGATCCATGACGTCTAATTCCCAAGGGGTAAAATAGGTCCTAAATGGCTCTTGGGTTTCTTCTGAGAATGGACCAGCATCCAGCCTGTAGGTTTCTTAAAAGATCTTTTCAACCATTTTCCATAAAATTTTAGAAGAACTTGGATGGGTACCTACAGGTGTCTCAATAGTAGGAGACTCTATAACTCACTTCTGAAGATGGGGTTCGAGAAACTCTAAGGGTTGTCATTTAGGTTTCAATTTCTCTTGTTGCGAATTGCCTCCCTCAACTAATGACTTTGAATTGTTCTCAAATTTTTGTGTATGACTCCCTTTATCCTTTTTAACAAATCTCCCTCTACTATCCCTACTATGACTCATGCACTAAAATGACTTATGACAAAGCAAACTAAGGGTAGTTACCCAAACAAGGTCAATTGTCACATGAACTTTCTACTTAGCGCAATGCTCCTAGCTTAGTTTACTAGAAATACAGGCCTTTAACACCGTTCCCTGACAATGACACCAAAATGATTGGATACAATTGTGGTTTCAAATTGTTCTTGTAATGGATTTGAATTAATTTTTAGAAATGGCTTCCTGAGTTCATCCTAAAGTGTTAATCTGGGAACATACACTTTTCAAATGTGTTGTAGCAGTATGTCAAAGGGTTGTAATCAATAAACTAAGGGTTGATGGATGTAAACTAAGATTTGACAACACACTTTTCAATTTGAAATGAAAAAGCACACTTCAAAAATAAATGAAATTATTGGGTATGTGTAGGATCATCATGGAAAAAATAGGCCCTTAAGTAGTGAAAAATTCAAAAAAATTAAAGTTTGGCAACTTGATGTAAATATTTGAATAAGTTATCTATAGTATTTGAAAAATATGTAAGAATAGAATCTATAGAAAATTGAATGTAGTTTCTAAACTACAAGGTTTACCTTTTTATAAAAATCTATTTGGTAAAAATTCAAAATTTCAATGTAGTAGTACTTAAATTCTAGGGAAAAATAAGAAGTAGGTGTCTATCTGACCACCCTAACCACAATAAAATGATAATTTTTTTTTATAATATTTTAGATATAAGTAGAGGACTGATGTCCCAATGTGATGCATATTTTTTTATAATTTTTTTCCAAGTAAATAGTTAATTTTGAATTTTTTATTACAACTTTTAAAAAATATAAAAACTCATATGTCTGACCACCTTAACTTCGTCAAAACTTCATGAAATTCATTTCTTTTTTTAAACTTATAGTATGCAAAGCATAGAATGTGTTGCATGTTTTAGATTTAAAAAATGTGATACCATTTGAAAGCTATAGTTTTTTTTCAATCAGTTTATCAATGACGACTTCAGTCATAATTCAAATAGAAAATGAATAATAATTATTTATTAAATTCAAAGTAAAGCTTAATTTATACTAGTGGAAAGTTGAGAATCTCCTTTAAAAACCATTTTCATTTCATCAATTTTGGGTAAAAAAATAATTCGTTCACCACATACCCTACACATACCCATCATATTGCCACTTTTTGGCCCATCATGATCTTGCACATACCCTCTTTCTTAAATTATTGCCCACTTCAACCAATTCATCTATTTTTTTGATAAACCTTGAATAACACAAACTCAATATATTATGGTGTACAAATATTAAAAACCATCACATTAGTAAAAGAAATAATTTGATTGCCAAAAGGTGTTTAGAAAGAGTGCATGTGAGAGGAAGCTTAATTGTGACAGGAGGTTGGAGTGCAACAAGAAGATGAAATGTGATAGGAGGATGGAATATTGTAGTGGAGAGACCAAAAGAAAATAGAATGCGATAGGTATCTTTACAGAATGAAATACAACATAGTCTAAAATGAGAGACATGATGATTTACCTACAACTGAAACACACTCCTTACTCCTCAGACCACAATTATACTCCACAAATAATTCATTGCAATTATTTTAATACCACATTAATCACACAGGCTATATTGTTAAGGATGTTTAATCTTGAACATAAATTAACTGATTCACAACACACTTAACAAATATACATTCAACAGAAATGAAATTGCACGAGATATAAAAAATATAAACTAATAAACCATCAAACAATCTCACCAAGCTTCCTAAGAGGGGGCCCTTCTTCTGGTCCATAGGGTGAGCATAACATAATGTTTATGCTATCTCAAACCACAATCAATGCATCCAATAATTAACAAAGTAATATCATCAACTAAAAGTTTTATGGAGATTCTATATATTCATTTTAACTCAAAACACACATATATATAAGTGGAAATTTTCATTAGTCACCACCAAGTAAAATGATAAAAGAGACACAATTTTTTATGGCCAATGGCCAACAAAGTGGATGATTAGAGTGTTTGGGTTGGCCGTAGACCACAAACCCAAGATATTTTAAAACAAGTAGTTTGAAATAGAAATAAAAATAAAAACAGGTAGACTTCTTTCACATGTAGTCCTCATTTCCCATCTCATGTTGCTCAAGATTTTTCATTCACAAAGTTAGTTCCCTTTTCCACATTTATTTCCTATAGAAAACCATCCAAAATACATTATTACCTCAACAATTTGAGCATTTCAAAAGTATTCCCTCCTTTTGGAAAACATATCAAATGTTCTCTATTTCCCTAACAATTAATGGCAAGAAGGAATTAGGAGCAAGCTGAAATGGGAACAAAATAAGGGAAAAAGGATATAAAATTTGAACACATTTGACACCCATCACTCCTTGCCATAAATTTGGTCAAACTTCTCATCATGCAGCTTAACATCTCCATACATGGCATTGATCTATTTAATTTCTTGTCGGTACCTCCACAAATCCACTTTATTTCTTTCCAACCATCCCAGGTGCTTCAGTTGTGTGTGGAGGGACTTTCCTATTGGGATGCTCAGTTGATATTCCACCATCTTGACATAAAATTCAATCCATGGTGGTTGGTGGAATGGTATGAAGGCTGAGTTGATGTAAAACTTTGTCTTCTCCTTAGTCAGGTTCATTCTAGATTCAAAGTACTCTCATATCTCATGCCTTATAGTCAGGAGGTTCCTTATTGGGTTATAGCTTCATGCACCATAAATGAGGACCAGGCCCAAGTAATCCAATTTTTTGGTAAGCAGCTCCTACTCCTTTCTTTTCACAAGCATTACTTAACTATTGGCAACATTTAGGGGAATTTCGTAAAGAATTGTCTTGTGGCTAGGTATGTATAGGATCATCATGGAAAAAATAGGCCCTTAAGTGGCAAAAAATTTAGAAAAATCAGAGTTAGGAAAATTGACATAAAAATTTAAATAAGTTATATGTATTATTTCAAAAATATATAAGAATAGAATCTATAGAAAATTGAATGTAGTTTCTAAACTGCTAGGTTTTTTTTTTTTAAATCTATTTGGTGAAACTTTGAAATTTCAATGCAATAGTACTTAAATTCTAGGGGAAAAATAAGTAGGTGTTTGTCTGACCACCCTAACCACAATAAAATAATAATATTTTTTTATAAGATTTTAGATATAAGTAGAGGAATCATGTCCCAATGTGATGCATACTTTTTTGTAATTTTTTTCCAAGTAAATAATTAATTATGATTTTTTTATTACAACTTTTAAAAAATATAAAAACTTGTATGTATGACCACCTTAACTAGATAAAAAATTCATGAAATTAAATATTTTTTTTAATCTTATAGTATCTGAAGCATAGAATGTGACACATGTTCCAGATTCAAAAAATGTGATACTATTTGAAAGCTATAGATTTTTTTTAGTCATCCTATCAATCAAGACTTTAGTCATAATTCAAATAGAAAATAAATAATAATTATTTATTAAATTCAAAGTAAAGCATAATTTTATATTGGTGGAAAGCTGAGAATCTCCTTGAAAAATCCTTTTTGTGTCATCAATTTTGGGTAAAAAAAAGTCATCAACCACATACCCAACATATACCCATCATATCACAACTTTTTGGCCCATCATGGTCTTGCACATACCTACCTCCCATCGCCATAGCCTTTGTCAGCAATAGTTTCCTGATGGCATGCATCCAAAGTGAAAACCCTATCTATTACAAATTTAGGGAGCCTAAAAGGCTCATCAATAAAACAATGGAATTTGATGAAGATAAACTCAGCTCCCAGGAAATAATCCACTGGGGTCTATGAGATTTTCATACACTGTAATACTTGAGAAAAAAAATAGCTCAAAGGGTGTGGGGATAAATCTATGAGCACAGGCCTTAGAAAGTAATCAACAAACTAGTAATAATCCCATGTCTTTGAAAGCACATGGGTTTAGACCAAAATCGGTTGTATGACCCCTTTACATCAAACCTAAAAAACAAAAAAAATACCTTTTAAAAAACTCAAGGATTTGATGTAAGATCAAATGTCCCAAAAAAGAAGAATACCTAAATTTATACATAGTGCCATAATTCCTTAATTGTTCCATAATATTTTTAGCTATTATATCAATAAAATCAAAATATTTCTAGGTTTTCTCCCTCTTGAGCATGAAATCCAAGCCCATCTAGAAAGTGTAAACCCTTTCATCATCATGAATGCTATAGATATAGGCCAACATTGAGAAAATGGCCTGTACATCTGGTTTGAGCTTTCTTTAGACTAGAGGGAAGAGGAGTTGATTTTCTTCCAACTTCTCTTCTATTTCATCCTCATAAAAATTTAACTATTTAGTTATGGTCTTCTAGAACTCTTCCATTATTTTGTGCTCAAATATTTTGACACCCTAGTTTGTAGGGATACATAACATATCTTGAATGGCTACTACACTGATTGTAACCCTTAGCCTACCATCGATTATGACCCCTGCTTCTTTTTCTAGCCTCTTAGCACATGCATCCATCAACTCTTGACATAGGTGTACAATGGGAAATATGAATTGCGGAAAACCACAATTCCAGAGCAGTAACACAAAGCCTTTGGTTCCCCCATATTTGACCATTCTTTGTAATACCCCCTCCCTAAGGAATTTAGAATTCGCATGCAACTTTGGGTCAAAAATGTTGTCTATGAAATATAGGACCAATTCTTTCTTAACGGGGTCACCTGCCTATATAGTTTTAGTATGGGAAAAATGCCACTCTTCTAGCATTGGGGCATTAGCAAAAAAATCCCTCCAAAAAATATTGGTGTAGCCTAGTCTATTAGATGAAAATCTAGCTTGTTGACCAAAAGATGATGCTTCCACCATTTTTGCATTGAAAAACTTGTAGAGAGCTTCTTCAGGGGAATGGTTGTTTGCTATTTTCATTACTTAACAAAAATTTTCATTTTGGGTGCATTCAATTTTCTTGCATGTACATGCAATAAAGTGTTTCCATTACCACTAGCTTGCTAAATCTTTCTAGTGAGGTGATACATGTGGATTAGGGATCCGTATCCCTTGAGAATTCCAAATTTACTATGAGAATGTAATCAGTACATTCCCCTTGCTACCTTTTTTACAAATAAGCTCTATGTGTTGGGAAGTGTACTTTCATCCATGTGAAGCATGCTTTAAGAGATACAAGGTACTCTAAAAAGAAATGAATATTTAATTTTTCAAATCTTAGCATGTTAATCAATGTCCTTTCATAAAAGCAGGCAAGTTGGTGTTGATGATGGAAATGGAAACATGGCAAAAATTGTTACATGCGAGCATTTATTCCCAATGCTTGAATTTATTTCTCAAGGCTGGGTGCTAGATTTTTTGTATGATTCATCTCTCGCCCTATTGTTGTTTTGATAATTTATATGTTTCCATTCAGTGAAATATTGATTTTCCATTTGTTGAGCTAGCCAGTGCACCTTTCTATAAATAGCTATGCCACCATAGAAAAAAATTACATGAATTAGCTCTTAATTTAATAAAATTTTCTCGTTGTATCCTTTGTTCTGCTAGCCTTAGATTTTTTGACACTATGATGTCCAAATTAGGTATCTATTTGCCTCTTACCATGAAGCTTGTAATATTCCTTCATGGGTGAGGTTAGTAGTGATAGAATTAAGCATCTGGTAAAGAAGAATGAACACCTCATCATTGTGGAATTCAAATGGGTACTCAACAAAGATTTACATCAATGTTGAAAACCAACCATGGTAAAAATCCAACGACGTCTCTCACTTTGTAGCCTCCCTACTTGATTTGGACATCTCCAAGCCCTAGATAATCAAATTGTACCATGACATGCTAGATTCTACATATTTGGACGGGCTCCGCAAGATTGTGCAAGTGGCTATCCTTGGTAGGGGAATTCCAAGTTCCATCAAGCTTCACAAACACATTGATTATGGTGAGGAGGTGGCTTGGTTGCCTCTCCTCACTAACTTTCAAACCATGAACCTTGAGAGGCATCACTCGCTATCCTGATCCACAACCTCCTTCTTGTTGACGGAGTATGGCATGGAGCACATTCCTAGGCTTGACTGGAAAAATCATTTTGAATTTTTGGTATATAGTCATGGTAATGGGGATTGAGGTACATGCCATGTTGAGCTTACATGTGTAGTGTCTTAACACCCCTTACCACACCATTGAAGAAAAACCTAGAGAAATACCATTTTGACTACTTAGTGTCAAATAAAGGCTACAAATTCACTATTTTTTGTGTGTCACCTCCCCCTTTTGATTTTTGTAGTGTAACTCATTTTTGGGTTTGTGTGAGAAGGCTTCAAGCTTCTCTCAGAGCTTTAGGCTTGTATCATAGTGTAAATATTTACAATTAATATAATATAATACTTTTCTACTTATTCCTATGCTATTCTTATGGATTATTGACAAAAATATCATATTCTACCAAATTATTACATATGGTACATAACTCTAAAAATTTTAAAAGAACTTACGTGTTTCAATGGAAAATTTTTAGATGAATATTGTTTACCAATATATCTAGAATGTTTCATCCATGTCTTCTAGCTCATACACATTCTTTTCTTTGCACATGTGAATGTAGAAGGAACCCTTGAATAGTGTTTCAAATTTTGCATGTTGTCTTGGTTTTATAGCACGCTCATTATACTTTAGCACCAGGATTCCTTCTCAGAAATCTGGGTTGGAGGCTTTTTAATCAAACCATCATTTTAATATATGTTGGTGCTGGATCATGGGATCATATATGATTTCCCTTTTTCTTCAAGACTAAGGAGTTATGCCAATTTCACTTCCATTCCACTACTTTCTTTGACTACTAAAGCCTTTAACAGTTGCAATGAAGGAATTTCTATAGAAATAGCTAAAACCACCTCCTTTCCATACACTAATTCATAAGGAGAGGCCTTCAAGATTTGTTTGGGTGTAATTCTGTGATCCCATAGAGTAACTCGTAGGTGCTTATGCCATTCCTCTTGGCATTCTGACCTGATTCACTTAATTAACCTAATCATGTTCTTGTTGGTCAATTCTACTAACCCATTTCCCTATGGGTATTAATTTGATGAAGTCTTGAGGTAGACCCCATGCTTGAGAGTGAATTTTGACACCCCAAAGCCCACAAAAGCTTGTGCATTATCATATATGATACCTTTTGGTGAACCAAACCTTGCCACCAACTCCTCAAGAAAATTGAAAATTTCAATTTCTATAGCATTTTTTAGAGAAATGACCTCCACACATCTTGTGAAATAATCAATTTCCATAAGTATCCATTTATGGTTGGCACTGGAGATAGGGTTTATCATTCCAAAGAAATCCAAACCCCTTTGTGCAAAAGGTTCCTCAGTCATGATCGGGCTCAATGGCATGGCAGAGTTCTTCTGCTTGCCAATGAAATATTGGCACTGAGTACATTTTTGCACCATGTGGCGCACCTCTAAAAATATGGAAGGCTAGTAATATTCTACCCGTATTATCTTTAAAATAGTAGTTTTCAAATTCATTTAAAACTCTTTCTTCTTGTGGGGTAAAAGTATAAAGTTGTGTCACTCTTTTGGCCAGCTTATCAACATAAGTGAATTTTAGTATTTATAACTAAGAATCAGTTTTGGTCAAACACATGATCTAGTAAGACTCATTCTAGATAAGTTAAATATGTCCACAACTTTTCCAAGTAAAATAGTTGGCTAAATACATATGTAGCACCACTTTGAGGCCAATTTACTAAAAAATGAAATAATTCAAAAAAAAAAGTTTCAACAACTCCTACTCATATAAATAATATTTTTTTAAAAATATTAAAAGACCCTTTTGTAGATCCATAAGTGTAGTTTTCAAATATATATTTATTTTAATAGTTCAATTATTATTTTTATTTGTTTACTAAAAGTAGGTAATCAACACAAAAATATTAGGTTGATTACCATGTCAAGAAAAATACTAAAACTTATTAATTTAAAAATATATATATTATGCCCTGAATAGAAGAATCTAAACTAAGATAGTATAATTGTTTTTCTATTTTAGATAAATATTTAATTTATTAAAGTTGACATCAAGTGGAAATAATTATGTTTTAATACACACACATTTAAATATTTATTTAAAAATATATATTTATTAAATTTGCAAAAAAATATATCCATGCCCTAAAGTTTCAAGTTATAAATATGCACAAAAAATTTGAGGGAAAAAATGAAGAAAATTTGCTATATAAAGCGTGACGTCTCATGTAACATCATTTTTCAGCATTTTATCAATAAATAAATTATAGTGTTAATTTATAAAAACTATATTAGAATAATTTTTTAATTTTTTCAAAAAAATACAAACATAAAATATACTAAAAAATACACATTTTATTAGTTTACATCAGTTCAAACTTAAACACTTATATGCCACTTTCTAGAGATTCAAGTTTAAAACTTAGATCAGTGTTGGTCAATTTCTTTATAAAAGTGTGACAAAAATTTGTACTTTTACCATGTGGCTTATCTAAGAAAAAAAGAACAATGCCATCATAATTTCTTTTAAACAAAGTCCCCTCAATTAGTACATACCTAGTGCCTTGCAGTTGGTAGTAGCATCTTTTGTGAGATGGAATACTGGTTGGGAACTTCCCCTTTTGCATATATCATGTTCGATCCATCACCCATGACTCATCGAACTTGAACTAATTTGTATAGGACCAATCGATCTCTTCCTCTACTAGGGAGCTTAATTCTTATGCAAGGTATTTTTGAAGATCTCTTCCCCAAACTAGCTTGGTCAGTCAAATGTCTACATTATATTCTAGGATCTTGATGATCTAGTTGACCCTCTTTTTCAGTTATTTCATCTTCAGTGATATAATCTCAAACATTGGGATGGGTGATGAAGATGGTGATTGTGTTGGTTGATTACAGGTGTTATAATTTCTTGAGGCTTTTAACAATAGCAAAGGCCTATTTTTCAAAAAGATTGTATCGAGTTTCATATCCTTTGAGAGTCCTAGAGTGGAATGCGATGTGATGCTCTCTGCTATTGTCTTCATATTTTTGAGTGAGCACTGAAGCTATGTTTTGTTGGCCATTATAGATGTAGAGCAACAAATCCTTGGAGAAGTTAAGGTTATCTAACACCGAGGTTGTGGGGATGGCTTCCTTTATCTGTTTGAAAGCCTTCTTTCCTCTAGGAGTCCATTTGAACACTAGATTCTTCTTTAACAGTAGTTTCATAGGTCATACGATGCTTACAAAGTCTAAAATGAACCAGCTGAAGAAATTAATCTTCCCCAAAAAGGACTGTAGCCCCTTTTGGTTGACTAGTAGTTGTAGCTCTATATAGCCTTCACCCTTTTGGGATCTATAGTTATTCCTTCTTTTGATACCACAAAACCAACTAGCTTTCCTTGGGGCACTTCAAAAACACATGTATTGGGATTTAAGGAAATCCCAAGCTATTGGCATTTTTGGAAGACCTTTTCCAGATAAGAAAAATGATCATCCTTTGATTTTAGAAAAAATGTCAAGTCATCCAGATATATTAAGATAATTTGATTAATCAACCCTTTGAAGGAAATATCCATTTCTCATTGAAAGGTAGCACCAACATTAAAGAGCTTGAAGGGAATTTTTGAGTATGAAAACGTTCCCCACTTGGTAGTGAATGTTGTTTTATGTTGGTCTTCTTCCTTTACATAGACCTAGTTATAACCACACAAAAAAATTGAGCAATGAGAACATCTCTGATCCAGCCATGGTATATAGAATCTACTCCATTGAGGGCAAAGGGTGGTGATAATTGACAAAATATTTGTTCAAATCCCTGAAATCTATTTAGAGCCAAATATTGCCATTCTTTTTCCACACTGGTATGAGATTAGATACCCAAGTGGAATGTTTGATTAGGTATATGATCCTCTATTTGATTATTTTGGTGAGCTCTTATGCCATCAATACTTCAAATTTTGGATTGACCAATATTTGTTTCTATCAAACAAGCTTAGAGCCTTCAACCAAGTCAATTTATTATGCTGAATTATGCCTAGATTGTATCCTCTAAGATCATCATAGGTCCAAGCTACAACCTCATCATATCTAGAACATAGCCTTTTTAGTATCTCTTTATCCTTTTGTGGGATGTCTCTTCTGAATTTTAACTTTTTTCCATTTTTGACATCAAGATCTTCATAGTCTTTCTCATCAATAGTGAATCTTTGTTTGTTATTTCTCTCATCCTTGTAGTTCAAAATATTTTTGAGAAAAATCAAACCTTTAGGTGGATTATTTCCTTTCAATTGGATCACTTTCGCTTTTGTATCTCTTCTAGCTTCGAACTACAATTGGTCAGAAACTTTTCTTGATTTCTGTAAAAAAGTGGCAATTTGAACATCATCCTCAAAAACTTTCCAGTTTCGATCATTGTCGAGAATTAACGATTAGACAATGATTTGTGCTACATTCTTCTTTGTTGTTGATTCAGAAATTGGCTAAAATTGTGAACCAATCAAAGCTATATAATCAACGACATTATTTTGGGACCATGGGATAACCTGTATGTTAAAAGCTTCAAATCTCTTGATTAGATCCTATCATTTATATTTATAAGACTTCATTCTTACATTTTTGGCTATCGCCTTCCCATGGACTTGGCTTACAACCAGCTTTGAATCTCTAAATTCTTGTACTCTGTTCATTCCCATCTATTCTATGAGAAACAAACTATGGATCAAGGCTTCATACTCAACATCATTATTTGAGCATGGGAATTGGAAATGGAAAACTTTGAGGGTATCTGATCCAGTTGAGGATATCAATAAAACACCTTCTTTAGAACTGACCTTACATTTAGCACAATCAAAATATAATGTCCATAGATTGTTGTCACCCGATCCACTAGGCTCTTTCTATTATTTCACCAATTTTGGAAACAATTGGTCATCATCGAAGATCACATAGGTGCCTAATCTGATAGCATGGAAGTTCCTGAAAGGTTCAGAGTCAATAATCTCATTGAGGAGGACCTCCTTTTTGGGGGTCTGATCACTCATGTCCTCGTCTTCTAGCATTTCTACACAATATGTCTCCCTTTATGACGAGGTATGTGTTGCTTCAAAGAATAGGACCGTAATGTTAAATATGTATTCTAGGTGCAAGGACTTGGATATGATATTCATCTTTTCCTCATGGTTGGCCTACAATATCATATGAGACCAATCAAGCACTAAATATCTACCAAGCTTCACTGTAAAGTCCCTTAAAAGACACATCTTGAATACTAGAGGGATGTCTATCACAACTATTTCTTGTGTGATCATTTGGCTTGGACGTGAGAAGAGGGTCAAATATAGATCTTTGATGTGACTAAAAATTGAAACCTTCTTCCCATCTAATTGCATGATACCTTTCTCAAGAGGCTCATACTTTAGTTTCATGGCATCAGCCACTTGTTTAGGCATGACCATAGTACTAGCTCCTAAATCAATCATGTTACTATGTAAAATCTTATCTCCCACAATAAGCATTGAAAAGAAAGGCATGGGATTTTGTTCTCTTACCTCTTTCACATTTGCATTGTTTGTGAAATTCATGTGCACCACAGTTCTCAAATATTAGGGGGTTTGATGCATGATCTTTGTCTTTAACTTGATTGTACGGTGGAATCGCATCCATCCATGGTATTTGTTCTTATTTCTTTAATGCTTCCTAGAGCAATTTATTTTTCTCTGGAATCAATAAAAAATACCATAGAGATACATTACTGAGCACCTTCTTCAACTATTCAACCATGTTGAGAATTCCAACTGGCGGGACCTTGGGTTTGAACAGTGGTATCTCTTTCATCTTTGGGAGAGGATGATCCAACATGGGCAGGCACAGTGCTTTGTCAATCTCCTTCTCTGGCAATGGCGAAGCTTATGAATACTGAGTGTGTTAGGCCTACATAGCTTGCTTTTCTTGTGGTTGTGGTTGATGTGGAGATGGGTGATATGGAGGTTGTTGCACATATTCTCTAGTGACCCTTCTTTTGGAACTTGTGTTGTAGTCCAACGGTACTTTTGGGGAACTAGCTGTTAGAGCATCATTTGTAAATACTGCATCTTCTTGTTCCATCCAAGAGAAGAGCGCTTGGTCTAGTGTGATATCTAGCTCTTGTTCTAAGGAAATTCCTTGGGTTTTCACTCTAATGTGGGCATTCTCTATTTCAGTGTTTGAGAACACACCCTGGGTCGTTTGTTCAAATATCTTCTATTGAAGCTTTCCCCTTGGAGAAATATGGGGCATATCGCTATCATTACATGGGAAATACCATGCATTCTCATCCTCCACCAAGTTGTTCTAGCTTGGGACTAAATCTTTGCTTGGACTATTCCTAACAGTTTGAAGTAGCATGGTAACCAAGACTATCTACTTTGCGGGCATCGATTATTGACTTCCTCCTTTTAGAGCTCCTTGATATGCATTATGTTTATAAGATGGCCTTCCTCCTTGATAGGTCTATGTGGGAGGGTTTAAAGGTGTTTCTTGTTGTTGTCAAATGAGGACTAGCTCATTCACAAAGGACCACATGAGATTCTTCATATCATTGACATCCACTACTAATGAAGAGGAGCTCAATGTGCTTGGTTGCACACTAGGGTATATGTACATGGATGGTGGTAAAACCAACATGGTTGCTTGTAGAGTTGAGGTGATCAGATTTTCTTCTTCCTGGGCTCCACTAGAGATTTTGATGAATATGGGTATTGGTGGGCATGGTGGAAGCTTCCTAGCATCGATCAGACTATTTTTTGCACACATAGCCAGATCATATGTGTTAGGACGAATATCCTCTCCCATAGACTGCACCATCATTTTGATATCTAAATTAAAAGCCTCTAGATAAAAAATGAATGCCATAGCTACTGGAGGCCTAGAAATCATAGGAATTCTTTTCTAGGTTTTGTGAAAGCTAGTGTTCAAGTTGCTCATGGCCTCTTGTAGGGCCCTTTTGATGGTGATTAATTATTGCAACAAAGAGGAGCAATCTCCCTTTCCTAACAAGCACTTGAACAAATTATATTCAAGTTGGTCCCAAGAGTGAATAGAACTAGAATCCAAAGACCTATACCAATCCTATGATTTTCCTTTGAAATATGTGGCCAGTAACCTAAGAGCAACATTCTCTTTCATGATGATATGTACTTTGCATACCTCTGCTATATCTCGAAGATGTTTGGAGGGGGTCTTGAAATTCTCCATGAAAAACTTTGGGATGGCCTTAAGAGCATTAGTGGGTATGGTGGGCCATAATTTTGGGGGTGTAGGTGGTTGTAGTGGACTACCACTATCCAAAGTTACAAAATTTCTAAGAGTGGGTGCACCTAAAAGAGCCATTGTAAACAAATTCCTATGGATAGGGTATACGGGTATTCTAATTTGGAAAGTTCAGCCTCCTGGTGGAGTAGATAAGGCTCTAGATTATGGGCTACCACTTCTTACCCTATTGCTTCTTATAGGTGATATGGAACCTATAAGTCTCCTTCTCTTTGATACTGAGGCAAGTAACTAGGAGTACTAGAAATGGCCTCTTGAAGACACTCTTGTTTGGATTCTAGGCATGAAATTTCAAGCCTCTTTTCTTGGTCTAATTTAAGAAATATTTCTAACTTCTAATTAGACATTCAAAAAACTTTGGTCCCATCGAGTGTTCTAGAAAAAAAACTATTCATCATCAAATATTACACTTCTCTGATAGCATGATGGGAAATTTAGTGAGTGGGGGACCAATTTGTGCCTCACTGAATGACCTCCAATATTTTTATAGAAAGATAATGCTTCTTTGTGTTTTGGGGGAAAAGGTAGAAATAAATACAAATAAAACATAAAATGGTGATGTGCCAAACCTTCTAAAACATTTCAAACCTTAACTATTCCTTATAACTGATATGATAGACACTGAGTGTCACAAACCCTTCATTGTTGGGAAGAGAATGAGAAACAAAGGATAAAAAAAGCACAATGCATTCTTTCAAATCTACCCATGAGAAGCACCCATTAAGGTCCAATCAAACATAGGAAAACTCTAAAGATTAACAAAAATATATAGAAACTTACAAAACCCTTCTTCCTTCACAACATAATATGGAAAATGGAAAACTCTTTACAAAAAATGGAAAATTTCAATAGACATAATCCAATTTTTGAAAGCTAGCATTCAACATAGAAGCTTAACAACATGTAAATTAGCTATCCGAACTACCAATGTAAACTCTTAACACAATATTTTTTCCATGAACAAAATATAAACAAATAAATTTGACAAATGCCATAGCATGCACAATTTCAAATATTTCTCGCAAATAGATCAAACTTCTATAATATATGAACTAGAAAAAAGGTCGAATACCAATCCAATGACAGTTTGAATTAAAATATAACATTTCAGAGAGAATAATAGTATTCTATAAAGATCCTTTTACTCTTGACAAAATATAAACTCCCTAATAGATCAATATCCTTTGAAAATATTTTCAAAGCAATTTTTCTAACTCTTTACTCCATGCTACCAACCCCTATCTATAATTAGAAGAGAATACCACTGCAAACATTTCAGAAGTAGAAACTACTAGATGACTAATCCTGATAGCTCACAATCCGATCTTAGATCTTTATTAGATCACATAAATCTTTGCTCATTAAGTCCCAACTACTTCATTAATGGCTTTAGATATTTTAGAAAAGATAGCTGCCAGAAAAAAAAAAAAAGAAGAAATATTTTAACATTGCTTGGAAAAAATATGATCAATCAACCATAGAGGTTAATGACACTGACTAGAAGGTTCTGCCCTAAAAGTAAGATGCCCATTGTCTTCCCAAAAAACTCCACTCAAAGAGATCACTTCTACAAAAAATACGAACTTCCCAACACCAATAGATGACATGTCAAGCAAGTGGGTGATCTCAAATCTGTGAGAGTATCCATGAAGAAAATCCCTGCCAAGCTGACACATACCTGACTCTCACTCGAAAAGAAAATGATATGTGAAGAAAGTTGTGCATCTTTATGCAGGAGCAACCTTCATCCTTTGAGCATGGATTCATCCTGAAGTATAAAATATTAAGGGTCAAAAACCAGAGAAAAGATTGAAGGAAAAATTACCTTACAATAGCTTTTATGATTAAGGATTCATTTTTATTTTGGATCTCCTGTGAGGGTAATTCATATTGAGGGAATTTAATATCCAACTTCGTCACTTGCATACAAAAAAATAAGGTGGCTACATAATTCTTTCTAATAGAAGATGGAACATAAGTCTTCTACAAAACCTCTTGGAGCATCCTATGGTATGTAGGGGATGTTTGAATCAAGTCCCAAAGGGAGATTTTTCTATAGTACTACAAATTTTATCAACAAGATCATAATCCTTACCATTACAATAAGAAATGATATATGTGTGAGAAATTATGTGATAACTTAGTTGTTGCAACACATGCTTATTAGTGAGTTATTTTGCAAAGTTCAAGACATGCTCAAGGGGTTTAAGAGGTCCTATAATCAGAGGTGATCCAATTGTTACTTTTTCATTCATAAACTCAATTGAGTTATTTACTTGATTTTCAATAGGGGGGATCTAATGTCAACTTAACATCTTCATCCATGCCATCCATCCTACTGTCTTTTGAAAAAAATGTATCAATTACTTCATCCTCTTGTTCCATAATATCTTCCCAAGTAGGATAGGTATTGAGAGATAATCGAACAATATTCTCATGACACTCAACTATTGAATCCTCTAATGCCAAGATATCTTCTTTACAAGTAGGTGAGGTGTCGAGAGAAAAAAACTATGATTGTCATGATTGGCCATGATTTCATCGTCTTGCACAAATTTTTTCTAGAAAGTAGGGAAGATGTTGGGAGGTGAATGAAGATTAGGTAAAGTGATATTATGAAATGTGTCAATTATTTCATTTTTCGTGTGTTAAGATACTCTCATAATTGTGATGGCTACTATGATAATAACTACCATAATTATCATGAGTATCAATGATTACATTTTTTGGAATGTTAGAAGCCTTAGTGGATGATCTAAGTGAGATGAAGTCCCCAAGGGCATCATCTAACATGTCAAATTAATCACAACTAAAGAACTTGGTAGGTATATAATGCACTTGTGGAAAGATATCTAATATGATTAGATGACTAGATTTTCCCCAAGATTAATCATTAAATTTCAATTACAATCTAGTTTTATGCATGTTAAGGAAATATGGGACTAAAAATAGACTTACAGACCTATGAAAAACATAGATCTCAAAATTAGACTCCATATATGCAAATTGAAAGAAGGTATTAGTAAGTTCTAGAGATCTCAAGAAGATTTTTGGAAGACTTGGATGCCCTAGGGAATTTGTTCCTTGCTAGGTGTCTTTTTGACATTTCAATTTCAGAGACACTAGGAACAAAAACTTTGTGATAGCTTGCAAACCTATATTTAGAATTAATTTTGTTACTATTTTTTTTTTTTAAAGTTTGTGATGTGTTGTAATAACATAGGGTTCTAATTTTTTTCCAAAAATGAAATGAATCTATCGAAATTATGCAATACTTTAGAAAATGTAAACAAGTGTCCTATAGATTTGATAATTTCCAATACTAAAATGTAACAATTTTCCATAAATTTGTAACAAATTAATAAAAATGAAACCTTTCTTTCACGTGTAATAACCCCTTTTGAAAATTTCAAATTAAACCTCAACAAGCAGAAATAGATTGATAACATAAAGATAGAGATCTGTGCAAAAAAAATTCAGCCACTAGTAGCAAGATAGAGCCACCCAAGGATGTCTAAATCCTAGATAGGGGGTAAAAACTAAAATTGAATGTTTAAAATACTACTTAGGTATTTTAGGTTTATGTGCAAATAGGTGTAATAGTGAATAATTTTCCAAAAAAAATCCAATTTAAGAAATGTAACACAAATGCAATTGTGTAAAAATGCTCGAATAATAAATTACAATTATAAATGCAATCTTCAATTAGATGTAACCTAAATAATAGAAATCAACCCTAATGCAACCTCTAATGTATTATGATATGCAATTTTTTTTAAAAAAAATCTTTTATGATGTAAAAATGAAACCCTAAATGAGAACTAAAAAAATAAAGTAAATGCAAAACCTAGATGTAGGGTTGAATTATTTCACATTTTAGAATGTTATTTAGATGTAAAAATTTCAGGTTTACCAAAATGTAACATAGAAAAAGAAAACCCTAAGTTTAATGTCTTAACCTACGATTGATTTTGCTCATTTACAGAGGTACATTACAATACAAATCAGTAAGGTGATAAAATTGGCTTTCAACCATGAAGGTGAGCCAATCAAACCTATATTGGCATCTTTTAGTTGGCATATAGTTTTCATTGATGTAAAGAAGATGGATTAGAGGTGATATGGAACTAACCATACAAGTGATGACATTGGAATTAATGTAAAATTGCCATTAATTTCAAATGGGGAAATAAAGAAAGGGAGATTATTGACATGATAAGAGAGGATCAAAGATGAGATTGATCTGATCTAGTAAAGGAGGATGTTGGCATTAATGTAAAAGTGACATTGAAGTCAAAGGTTGAAGCTATCTTGTAGATATTGTGCAAATGTTGAAGAGGTTGTAGAATTTTGAGTCTCATCCCTCGGTCATACATCTTATAGAGTCCCCTCAGAAGGATGATGTTAAATCTCCTATTTCCAAAGTGTTTTGAACTTTGGACTTTAGGAGTATAGCTTACAGTTATGTTTGAAGAATGCAGTATAAAGAAACATTGCCACCTAAAAAATGTTTCAAGCTTGTAACTCATTAGAATTCTTGTGAGTAGCAAGGTGGATGACCAAACCCCAACATTTGACAAGAGCAATGAAAAGTTAGTGTTACATAGGTATGAGTTATGGTCTACAATAAATGCGAAAGGTGATAAATGGAAAAGGGTAAGGATGATGGCTAAATTGCAATAGGAGAAAGAGTGCATCAAACTTATCTGTTCAGACTTACTTTTCTAAAGCTACAATGCACTCCAAGCATAAGGAAAGAGGAATGAGAGAACTCCCCCCCTGAAAAAAAAGAAAAAGGAAGGCTATGAATGTTGATTTTGGGAAATCCGCATGAGCAAGGAATTCATGAAAATGGTGAAGATCGAGTAATTTATAGGTGCATGGATTTAGCGATATAGTAGTAAGTTTAGGGAGTCTGAACATGCACATATTCCTCAAGAAAGGATATTTTTTGGAAACACAAGGGTCTATAGATTTAGCAAAGGAAAAAAGAGTTTGGGGTAATAGGAAGATGTCAGTAGGAGTTATGTTGGTGCCCCTTCAATATGTTGAAAAGAAGAATAGGTGAGGAATGATGGAGATCCATTATAACGGTTTGAAAGGAGAACACAATGTCAAGAGGAGATGGTTTATAGTCCCTTCAAAGAAGTGATAAAGTGTCATCGAAGTGACAGATTTTAGAGAAATATTTATTTGTGTCCCTTTGATACAATGATGGCAGTTAGTGAAGATGACATGGAAAAAAGGTGGCAACAGTTGATTGCATTGACCAGGGTGAAGCTGTAGAAGAAGGTATAGATATGAAGGAATCTTATCAAAGAGACTGGTGATGTTTGGGGAGACCTTATGTCTGGTCCCTTCCACATCCCAATGGGTTCTCATCAAAGTGAAAGTTAAATTTTAGTGGGAGCTACTTGGATGTCCTTTTGTCACAGTGATGCATGGTGATCACTTAGTGGGACCCAACTAGGAAGTGACATAGGTAGTTGGTAGCATGTAATGGAAAGTGGTGAAAAACTAATAGATCATTTTTTAAATTCACATCCTCATTGTGAATTGTATGGTGATGACTTGGTCAGATGGACTTCATGATTGGAAATATAAGCATTTAAATAGATCAAAGTGAAGGTGAATGTTTAGTAGGACCAAATTATTGGTCACTTTGATATTCTGATAGGGACTCATGGAAGAGAATGATAGTTTTTTAAGAGAGTAGGTTTTGTGCCCCCTAAACACAAAAAAGCCACAAAAAATGAGATTAATGGTGTCATGGTGGGAACTGATAGGCTAATGATGTATCTTGATGACATGTAAGTACTTGTGGTGGTATATGATTGATTGATATGTCGCGGTACATTGGTGATGTTGGCTACACCTTGCTAACAAGGATTACATGTGGCTAGTGGGGACCAGTCATGTGAGAGATCCAAAATGAATCAGATCAACAAGACCCTAGATATCAAAATGAGTAATTTTCAAGTCTTTTTGAATTGGAAATGACAATTCAAGCTACAATGGAGATCAAGCCTTAGAAGATCAATGGTGCCCACTTTCCCATAGAACCAATGGTGGGACCACATCTATACCTTGTAGGGATGTAGGGAATGGTGTAGATCAAACAAAGTTTTGATTGAAAGGTGCACAAAGTTGGTAGTGGGTCTAGCAGACATATGGAAAAGGATGATTGGTCGATACACCACTTCACGTCATTGTTGTGAAGTGTATACACTAAAAAATATGGTTGATCTGATGATAGTGATTTAAAGATGCCAAGATGAATGAAGGATTGTAGGATAATGGTGTGAGAGAGAACATTAATGGCCAAAATTCATTCTTGAAGATCTACAATGGCTATGATAATGTGAATGAGGGTCTTGTTTGGCAACTAACATAGAGAATGAATTTAATTCCTTCAACATCTCTAGAAAACATTTGAAAGGTAATTTGATTTGCAAGTTAGTGGCACAGATTGCCATATCATGAGAGATCAAAATTAGATCGATCAAAGAAGGAAATGCATTTATTGCATATCATATTTAGGTATTTGTTGGATGCATAGTTAAAAAAATAGATTTGAATTTGATGGAGGCATATGGCTCCAAAAGAATAGGTAGCTTGCTGAAGAAGATAGTGAGAAAACCCTAGAAAAAAAATCGAGATGATCTAAATGGTGGCGAGGATCTTGAGAGTGTGATGACAATTCGGTGGAGTTAGAGAAAAGATGAAGACAATCAAATAATTGTTTGGGTGTTACAACTATAAGTGAGAGTGGTGTATACAAGTGATGAGAGAGAGAAGATTTTGTAGTGTAGTAGACATAGAATTCACAAGTAAAGAAAATTCCTAGACTGTAATATAGAATATCATCTAGGTTTGTACTCAAGGTGTAGAGTGTAGTGTAACAAGGTAGAACAGTGAATGTTTTAACTACAGAGGAGAGAAAGAAGAGGGTGCATAAAGAGGGGAGTTCAAATAAGATAGGAAATGTTGTTGGGATTGCAACAAAATTACCATAGAGGATGCTTACAAAGTTGTCAAGCAAGGTATGAGCAATTACAAATCAGACTTGTAACATAGAACTAGATTCATATGAATCATTTATAATACTATCAATGTAAATTTGAATGGTTGGTGCCATCAAATAACTAATTTGGTGCTCAATGTAGGGGATTGGTGTCTCCTAGGAGTTGGTATTCCTAAATCAGGGAGTTGGTGCTTCTTTGCATTGATGCCTTAAAATATTGTAACAGAAGATTCATTTGTGACGTTGGATTTGAGTAGTAGTCTCAAGCAGTCTTTGTCACCATGGTTTTTCCCATCTTAGGTTTTCCACATATATCATGCGTTATGGGAATTTATGTGTGTGTATATGTTCATCTTTATGCTAGTTTATTTTATATTCACATTAAAGGCTTAATGAATTAATCTGCATAAAGTACTCAAAGCTAAAAGAAGTAATCTACACAAAGTTTTTAAGGGATAAAACTTTATTATCTACTAATTCACCCCGCTCTCAGTATATTATTGTTTTCCAACAATTTTTGAGCCTTGGAAATGGATTGGAATTTATTTTCTTTGATTAACCTAATTAGACTATGTGCCCTAATATGAAAATTGCAAGATCCTGACAATTGACTGACTAAAACAAAGATTTTTAGGAAAATCTAGAAAGGAAAAGATGTTGTGTACCTATCATATAAATTTGAGTTTAGCCACTATAAGAGGACATAGGTGCCCAAGGGAATCTCTTTCCTTGGAAGGGTGTCTTGCTCTATTTTTGCAGTCTGCTAATTCTAGGTCTGAGATCCCTCTTTTTGGTTGTAGACTTTTGAGATCATTGTTGGATAATTTTGTAGGTGAGTTTCCATGAGTTGACAAGGTGTAAGGCTTTGAATACACTAATGAATAAATGATCTTCAAAATTCCTCCAATCCTCTCCAAATTGAAATCCGCACATTCAGAGAGGGGAAAGATTGTTCCATTTAGGGTCTTACCTTAGTCAAATCCTACATTAGTGTTTCAACTTCCATAATGGAAATTTCAATGATAGGAAGAAATGATGAATCAACTAAGTGTTGAAACTCGCCACCCTTCAATGGCTTCATTGAAGGATTGAATTCATGCATGCATCACTTCAAGGTATTAGAAATTTCCTACTTGAGTGTGTGAATTTCTTGGAGACCTACAACAAGGGTTAGCCTTCCCAAACAATGATAATGTAAACATGCATAAACTCACATAGGATTTGACATGATTCTTGGATCTTAAATTGCTGCAATAAATATTTGAAACACTACTCCTGAATTTATTGATAGTGCTCTTGAAAATAATAATTTATCATAAATTATCCTATTTTTAATGATTCAATACCTAGGTATTTATGCATTTATTCTAGTTTCCCAAAAATTAAATCCCAATAGCCAACATTTACAAATTGAATCTAAAATGTTAAAATGTTGAAACCCTAGCCCTATTTTGATGCAGGAGCATCCCTAGTTGTAAAGAAATCCTATATCAACCAAAAACATTTATTTTCCTATATTTTAGTCTATAGCAGTTTCAACAATTTATTTCACATTCTACTACATTATCGTTTCTTAGCTCGTAGAGAAAGATATAATATGTAAATGAGGTTATTTTCATCATATCCAAATTTGAAGAGATTTACATTCATTCAAAGAAATTATCAATCTCAGACATGGCATTCAAGGACTAGTTGGTTTAGTTGGTTGTTTTGACCTTTTCTAGAGCATGTAGAGCTTAATGCAACATCATTCAATGCATTTTAGGTCCTATTAGGTCTCAAAAATGCATTTTTTAGACCATAATGATGAGGTATAAATAACCTCATCAATATAATGGATGAGTAATACTTAGCCTTACACCTTTTAGCCAACCTTACCCCTACCAATTAATTATCTTTAGGATAAGTAATTGCTTTCTTTTTTTGAATAAGTGAGGAATCTTTATTCCTTGGAATTGGTCAAAATAAGCTAATTTGTGCTGAATTAATGGTTTAGTTTTTGATTATTCCATAGGTCAACTTTGACCATTAGTTACCATTCCAATCAAAAAATATTTAATGCAGATTTCAACATCATTAAAGGTGAGTGAATGGGTCCCAGAACTTCAAGACCATACATTATGGAACAACTTTTCATAGTTTATGTTATTTTCATTTCTAAAGAATTTATGGCTTGTGTCGAGCTTATTTACTATTTTATGTCATGGGCTTTAAAGCCTATTAGTTTTTGACAATCACTTGAAGACTTTATCAACTGAAAAGTAGGATTTTGTTAGTTGCTTTCATATAAATATGTAACTATTGAAAACGATGAATACAAAAGAATATCATTATGCTTCTACTATGTTTTCTAGGTTACACTTTCATATGAATAAAATGATTTTTTCCCAAAACTTTTGGAGTTACTGAATAATGTTAATGGAGTTATTTGAAAGAAGTAATTTGAAGTTACTAGTGCATGTGATCTAAGATAGGCGTAGAAGCACTCGAGAGCTAGCCACTTGAGGGTTATATATTAGATAGGTAAGTATTTTACTTCTAATTTTGTACTTTATTTTAATAGATAATAATCAAAATTGGAATTTATTTTCATATGTGTAATTATGTTAAGGTCAATACTATAGGTTGTAGTTAAGTCTGTAGTCTTTGAATTTAGTTTTTGAAGTTCTGGAGCATCTTCCTTCAGTTGTTTCAAATTGTTAAATCATTTTCTGCTAGTTGTTTTAGATTATTTTCTTTTGATTAGATCAATGTTCCTATTTTCTCTACAAGTTTTACTTCTTCAGAAATCTATACATTTCTTAGTTTAATGATTTCCATGCTTTCTAGTTTAGTGGTTATGATTTTTAGATTCATAGTTTCTACTTTCTAGTTCAGTTATTTCAAGCTTTCTAGATAGATGATTTCTTGATTTCTAAGCTTAGTGGCTTTTTAGTTTAGAGTTTTATTTAGTTGTTCGATATTTAGGAAACCTAAGAGAGATATTTGAGATGTCTTCTATTGCATATAGCCATTGGACACTACCTGATCAATATATTAATGTGTTTATCAACTATAGTGTTAGAACCTAACGATAGCCTATCACATTTTAGCATCATTGTTAGGGACCTTATTTTTCTAGTGTTAGTAGGAGAAACCTTGAATACCTCTTTTAGGAATAGAAATAGTCCTTCAACTTCTTTTTTGTATGGTTAGGAAAAGAGGCCCCCATAGAAGATTCATACCAAAAACCCCCACAATCGACGTACCAACAAGTAGGGAGGAAGGAAACTCAAATCAAGAACTTATTGAGAAATTGACCGAATAGGGTCAATTTGAGACCTTCCCACATACCCTAGAAAGAGAACACTCAGTTTTCGAGGAGCGTATTAATTTACAAACTCCAGAACCTTGCCCAACTGAGTGAATTTTGGAAGAGGATCACATTCTCTGCAACGTCATGGGTGACTATAATTTTTTCCAAAAACAACAATAATCCTCCGCCACCATGTCCATTCACTTATCCTATCGCTATTTATGTAGATGGTGATACAACAATGAAAAATATCTCACCGGCCTTCTTGCCAACCTTTCAAAGTTTTTCTACTAAGGACCCTGATTAGTTTCTATTTGAGTTTAAAGTGTTGTGTCAAACATATGACTACAAGAATGATAATAAAAAACTCAAGCTTTTCCCTTCCACTCTGAAAGACTTAGCCATGCGTTGCTTTATGGGATTAGCTTCTCTGTCAATAACCTCTGAGGATGAAATGGAGTCTACCTTTTTGGAAAAATACCAAAGTTACTGTAGGGCCAGCAATAGGAAAGAACTATTCAAAATATAGAAAAATGAGGATGAAAGCATAGAGGATTACCTAGATAGGTTTACCTTCTTATCTAAACGTTATGGTGGAGAAGTTATAAGTCTTGATATTTTGAAGACCCTATTCCTCAAAGGTCTCGATGACAAAGCTTGAAGGAGCTTGGATTTAATGGGAAAAGGAGACGTGTCCCAATTGGGGCTAGAGGATATTATGAAATTGTGTCAAAATTTCTCTTTTACTCAAGGAGGTATCTAGAATTCCATCATCTTTAAAGGTTCCAATGAAATATAAAAAACTACTAGCCAACTTCAAGACTGACATTCTTGTTCAGTTAACCACAACGTTAGATGGCATAGAGGCTAAAATGCAAAATCCTAAGACTTTGTTGATTACTGCCCCAGGTGTCGAAACAAACATTTGCTAAGGGAATTCCCTTTGGACAAAGTTGAAAAAAATTACATTTTTCAAGTATGTGACAAAAATCACCCCACTAATAAGTGTGAGCTTTTGAATGCCATCAAAAATTCCAAGAAAAGAACAAGCCCAGTTGAGGAAGAAGTAAATGTTGTAAACCAAAGAGCTAGAGGGAATTTTTCCTATTGCCTGAATTCAAACCCCAACTGGAGACCTCAACCCAATTGGAACAATAATCAACGGGAAGCACCTTGGCCTTAGGAACCACCTCCAGTTCTACCTAATTGGGAAACTTATCCTTGGGGACCACCAGAATAGGAAATTAATCTTGGGGTGATCCTTAGTGGCCTAACCAGCCTCAACAATTCAGTGGTATCCTCAAAATCCCATTCCTTAATGGAATCAACCTCAACATCAGTTTTATACTGGCCCTAGAAGGATGCCTACTCAACAACAATATCTCTTACCACCTCCACAAAATACTCAACAAAATGAACAAGTTAATCAACCACCACTTTTAGTGCAACCTATTTCGAACCCAAAGAACAATCGTCCAAATACTCTAGTGTATTCTACCACCCAAGACAATATTACTAGACCTAATGCAATACACTATGGGGTATGTGCATGATTATGATGGGCCAAAAAGTGGTGATATGATGAGTATTTGTCACGTATGTGGCTAACGATTTTTTTTACCTAAAATTTATGAAATGAAAAGGGTTTTTAAAGGAGATTCTTAGCTTTCCATCAATATAAATTATGCTTTACATCAAATTTAATAAATAATTATTATTCATTTTCTATTTGAATTATGACTAGAGTCTTGATTGATAAGCTGATTGAAAAACATCTATAGCTCTCAAATGATATCACATTCTTGGAATCCAGAACATGCATCACATTCTATGCTTCACATACTATAGGATTAAAAAAAGAAAAATTAAATTTCATGAAGTTTTGACCAAGTTAAGGTGGTCAGACATATGAGTTTTTATATTTTTCAAAAGTTGTAATAAAAAATTCATAATTAATTATTTATTCGAAAAAAATTTACAAAAAAATATCCATCATATCTAGACACGAGTCTTCTAATTATGTATAAAATATTATAAAAAAATATTATCAATTTATTGTGGTTAGGGTGGTCAGAAAAACACCTACTTCTTATTGTTTCCCTGAAATTTAAGTACTACTGCACTGGAATTTCAAAATTTCACCAAATAGATTTTTCTTTTTTTTTAAATAAACCTAGTAGTTTAGAAACTACATTCAATTTTCTACAAATTCTATTGTTACATATTTTTGAAATAATATAGAAAAATTATTCAAATTTTTATGTCAAGTTGCCTAACTCTGATTTTTAGAATTTTTTGCCACTTAAGGGCCTATCTTTTCCATGATGATCCTACACATACCTTATGGAAACTTGCAATTGAGGTTTGGAAACACACTTTCACAACCAAATATTGAAGAAATCCTATATGAACCTATGAAGAAGTCTACTGAGAAAACTATTGGAATCAAGGAAGACTGAGAGGAGGGGTGAATTAGTGTTTTACAAATTTTTACTTTGTTAATCTAGTCTTTAAAGAACTTATAACATATAGCCAAAAGAAAGATGCATGAACATAAAACAAGCAACTCCAACACCATAACACATGGAGTTTTTATGTGGAAACCTTGTTAGAGGAAAAACCATGGTGGAGGTCAATCCACAATATTATCTAAGTATACTCAAAAAGATGTTTACAAAAATGGGAATGTACTTGCATCTAGGAACACTACCTAGAGCTGACTATTTAAAAACAAAAAGGCTCACTATCTTACAATGAATGTCAAAAGACAACTAGATTGGTGAACTATGAAATAGAATCTACAAATTCTTGAGAATAGTTCTAGTTAAGCACATTAATCAGTTTCTTGACCTTTTGTTTGATTCTTCTCTTCTATTTTGCCTGCTTTAACTCACATCACAAATCCTTTTATGCACAAGTGAAACTGTGCATAATCACTCTACAATCCTTTTGAAATTCACAAAACACACCAAAAAACTTCATACATCTATCAAAATGATATAAACAATCACTTATATATATCTGATACTAAGGATTTAGTCGATACATATCGACTTCAATAAAATAGAAATATTTAGAAACTATTGTCTCAATCCATAGATAATTTTCAATGCACACCAAACAAAGTTGACCACAACATAGTGAGGATGGAAATAAACATTATCAAATAGAAAAACACTCAAACCATTACTCCTCGAATATCCACAACACGCTACATTCACTTAGTCAGCCTTCTTGCACTATTGAACTAAAAATCAATCAACTAGATCTTCTAACTTGCACACAAATTGATACGAGGATCTAAGATTCAAGGATAACATAGATCATAAATTGAATGACCTTCCCTAAGATTCACAACTAAAAATTATAATAGAAAATTGCATATGAATTGATGAGCACAATTATGTCATATGTTATGTTCTGCCTTGGTAGTTAATCACAAAACTATGATCTAACTTCTGGTATGGTCAAATGTTGATGTGTGGATCAAATCACTGACTAGGGTTGCCATAAATAAAAACACTAGATAACCTGTGTAGTGTCTCTTTCCAATAATCTCCTCCTTTAGCATTGATGTAAACACTTAGTGAAAAATAACTAAGTGTCGGATCAGTACCAACATGAATACACTGCCAACCTTCAAAACTCCAAAAATACAACTCCCCTTGAGATGATTAAGGTATTTTTCACTGTACCACTCTCCCCCTTTGACATCAATGGAAAATATGGGGACACCACATACCAAATTTTTTTAAAAACCTCAAACTGCATATGTACAAACTTTTTTTCTACAACTTACACAAACTTGAATACATCTACAAAATTGGTCTTCAATAGACTCAAACTAGTGTCCCAACCCTTCTTGACACTCTCCAAGATAGTCATGTGACCACAAAATAAATAATATTGCATTTCTATAGACTCAAGGTTCACTAGATCACTGACCTCCAAAGCTTCTTCAGCTTCCTTCAATGCACTCAACATTGTTTCCATCTTTGGACCAATTAGGCCTCTAAGCTCACATGCTCTTTCCACAATTCTATCATTATCATGCTTCAAAATCTTTATCTTGTGAAGTAGGGATATAACCTAACATTCTTTCTTTCCAATGGAAAAAGTTAAAGGATCAAAGGCTTTAGAAATATCAGCCAACTATTTCTCATGATCCTTAATCTTCTTCTCATTGTCCTTAGTAAATTTAGACAAAGATAAAAATGACTTATAGATCTTTCCTCCTTCAGACAAAGCACCTTGAATATTTATCACACAGGTAGCTAATAATGATTTGTCATTAATAATCATGCACTTTACCCTATTGAACCTTTTATCATCAAATTCCTTTTGTACCTTGTCCTCGACTGACTTCTCAAGGGACTCAAAATGAGTACTTACAGAATTAATAAGCTTCTTCAGCTCACTAAAGGGAGAACCAGATGGATCCTTAACATGAGAAGGCATGATTCTCTCCAAGATGTTGGATGCAAGACTCAATATCTCACTATCCTCAATGTGAGACTTTAACAATTCTTCCCTATCCTTCACCTGAGAAAATGATGCAACTTTCAATTTCTAAATCAGGGACACAGTAGTCAAATTAATAGGACCTTCAGCCAATTCAAGGTCAAACTCTTCCTATTGTATTTCCAAAAATTTATTCACTACCTTTGTTGTGTCTCTTAATTCCATAGGAACTTCCTTTACTTCAACCTTCTTTTCTTTAAACACTATTTCCTCAGCTATAGATTATTTCTTGTCTTTAGGAATCTCAACTTCTTTAGCTATGACAACTTCAGGAACTTCAATCTCCATAGAAACTTCTATATCATGCACATCAAGAGGAATCTAAGTTTCCTCAATTGTATCTTCTTTTCCTTCTTCTATTACTAGACCAGATGGAGCATCTTCATCATGCACTTCTTCACAAACAAATTATTTTGGCTCCTTAACAAAACTTCCTTTAGAATTCTTTCAGTTTCTTTTGCTACCTCTTCAGTCTAACCAATCATAAGCTTGTTTACTCTTGTTTTTCTCTTGAAATCCTTCTTAGCACAATTCAAAATTGTCTTCATTTCCTCAATAGACGTCATCGGACATAACTTTTCAAGAATGTGCTCTCTCAACTACTCATCTTCAGTTCTTGCATTCACTCTCCTCATTTCCAAAACTTCATACAGTCCCTTAGGAAAATTAGACATGATCTCAATGATAGTCAAATTGAAAGCATTCAAATACTTTATTGTTGCTTCTTCAATAATTCTTTGACCAGCAATCAAAGGTATCATACCATTCACATAGTGGCTTAAGATTACCATCCTTGATTATGCCTCTCTCAACTTCCTTTACAAACGTACTTGGTTTTTCAGTTTTCATCTTTTTCTTTGCTTTCCCTTCTTCACTGAAGGGCTTGTCCTTAGAGACTATTGTTGCCTTTGTGCCCTCATGCTTAATTTCTCTCACTACTTCATCAGTTTCTAGTTCTTCATCTTCCTCAATTGCAACATAAGCTCTTTTTCTCTTATCCTTCTTCCTCTTTCCTTCTCTACCAGATTTCTTCACTTGAGCTTTCATAGGGTTTGATTTCACTAAAGGACTAGATAAGGTTGCATAGCTCCTTGTTGATCAAGATCGGGTAGAGGATACTACCAGACTAGTAGATTCAGTTCTAATAGGCTCTCCTTCTTGTTCTCTCTTTCTTCTAGCTTCTCTCACAACTTCTACAAATATACCCATGCTCTCTACAAAGGCTTCAAATTCCTTCCTTACCTTTCAGACTATCATAGGTTTCTTCAACTTCTCATGTACTTGCATATCTTTTTCTTCATAGATTCCAAATCTCTCTTCTGTCGGATCCAAAGGTTTACTCAACAAATGTTGTGCATATAGTTCCAAGATGTTCTCCTCAACTTAATAGTCCATTGGCATAATCTAGACTGTTCTAGGATCTATAGCTTCCATCAAGCATTGATCAATGTCAACCATAAAGCAGATAGTGTCCTTGTACTTCTCCATAATAGACTTAGGAATTTGAATGGTGAGGAGATGATAGATGTAGAATAAATCCCAGGACACCCAATCAACATAGATCACATAGAATTTGATGATGCCAATTTCATGGGATTGCCTTGTCCTTTCACAAACCTTGTTCCAAAAATGCACCATTTTTTTGCAAATGTTGTCAGGTTTCATAAAACCATACCTCATAGATGTCCTCTTAACACCCTGATAAGGCCCATGTATACTATCACATCCAACAATCTGGGAATTAAAACCACTATGTTGCTGCCAGGAAAACCTTTGAACATCAATAGTTGGTTGATTGAGCTGGAAGAACACAAATTGTTTGACACACTGGTGAATAGATCTAAATATTTCACTTGGGACTATACAAACATGAGAGAAATACACCCCAGTGTGTGTACTCATCATATCTATACTAAGGATATTCAACATGTTTTCCAACCACAACAGAGACTCAATCCTGCTCTAAAAGACATTATTAAAACTAAAATTGAGAAACTCCTACAAGGTTTATCTACCTGATTTCTGACAGAAAATGGGTGTCACCTTTGATTGTGGTTCCAAAGAAGAATAGGAATTGGAGTGTGTGTAGACTATAGAGACCTTAACAAAGCAACACACAAATATTATTTCCCTTTGCCATTCGTAGACTAGGTGCTAGATAACTTGGTCGGGAGGAAATATTTTTCATTTTTGGACAGATTTAGTGGATACAACCAGATACATGTAGCACTAGAAGACTAGGATAAGACAACCTTTACTTTCCCTTGGGGTACATATTCATATTAGGTTCATCCATTTAAGCCATGCAATGCTCCTGCAACATTCCAAAGAGCTATCCTAGTTATATTTTTTGAGTTGGTAAATGAGTGTGTGGAAGTTTATATGGAAGACTTCATTGTATATGGTTTTGTGCTATAGAAAAATGGCCCCTTGTCATTTTCATGGCATTGTAGGTCTTGTTTCATGGTATTTTGATATATTTTGCTCTAATTTTATATTGGCTTGAACATGCATATTGACATACTAAAATTCAAATAATGATGTCTTGTGAAGGTGTTGTGAAGTGTTGTAAGAAATTTCTACATTCTTCTAAACATCATTTATTATAATTCACCTAAAAATCGCCTTTTAATCACTTAACAAGTCCTATTTTGAAGTGTTGTAAAGTCTTGTAATATACTTTCATGCTTTTTTAGGCACATTTTCACTATTTGTCCCTTTTTCATGCTTTATTTGACCCCTTTATGCCCTCATATGCTTTAATTAAGTGTATTTTTGAATATTATCTCAACAAAAAACATTAAATACAACACAATTCCAAACACATAATTTCAAGTCATAGGTGGGACCCATTCACCATGGGTGGCGAATGAGTTCCCCTTGGCTCCAAGTTCAAAAAATTTAAATTTTCCTTTCAGGTTTTAATTCAAAAACACTTGATGTTAGCCTGTGATGAGGTATGAATGGTTAACTAAGGCACAAGTGTGTATAAATATGTGATTTTCACCTCATTTTACATCTACAATTCTCCAACATTCATACATTATATTCAAGCATTGAAGCATTCTACAACATTAATTCAAGCAATATTCAAGCACTTTGAAGCAACCATTCACAATACTTCAGACTTGCATCATCGAGGGTTGGATAAATTAATACCATTTTCATGTTATTTTTTTATCATTCCTTTGCATTTCATTATTTTATTAAGGGTTTGATTACCAAAAGTGGAGTTTGACCAAGGAAAACCCCTATTTGCTAACCCTCAACCATTTTTCCCCAATTACATGTGTATTTATAGACCTAGGTATGAAAATTTAACAAGCTTTTTGGTGTTGAAGATTGGTCTACAAGTCAACTAGGTGCTTCAAGTCAACTCAAGTACATTTCAAGCTTGGAGAAGGTTTTCTATCCATTTCCTATAGAATTGACTTCAAAAACCCGATAATCATACATTTCTAGATCTAGTGTTGCAGAGTTGTCTCCTAATTTTTCAAAAAATTGGGAGAGGACTGATTCACCACTGGTGGTGAATGAGTTCCACCTTAGGATTAAAAATCTAATTTTTTTCAAATTCCAGATCTCGACAGACAAAAACTTGTTTCTGATAGTCTTTTCCCTAGTAGGAGGACTAGTTTGCCACCCTAGGAAAATGAGTCCCACTACAAAATTTTAGTGATACTAGTTAGCATCCAAAACATTCTAGAATCATCAAATATTGCCTAGGTGCAATATGTTTCATCTCATTTCTTTCTATTCTCATTATTTTTTATTTAGTTCATTGTTTGCATATCATACTATGTTTTCCAGCATAGTTTAAATCTTAGTTTTGCATCCATATTCATTCATCTAAATCATTCAACTTCATTTATTTTACTTCATTTAGATTAGAAAACATTATAAATAACATAATTTGAATGAACCCTTAGCATTTTTGGGCCCTATCTCTCTCCTTCTAGGTGAAAAACCCTAGAAGAGCTAGAGAAGCACATAGGAAACCCAAAAATCTACTGTTCATTTTTGTGAACCTGCATTTTGAACACTTTGCATTTCTGATTTCATTTGCACGTTGCATCTTAGTTTACATTTTCGTCAACATTCAATTAGGAAGTTGTTTTGTTTTTGCATTCTAGGCCTTTTCACATTGCATTAGTGAAAGCTTCATTTAGATTTCATTTTTGCATTGCATCTTATTGAAAATACAAAAAAATTGCATTTTGCATCCTTGATTGCATTTTATAGAGCATTAAAATCATCTTAAATTTTCTAAAAAACACACAAAAATATCATATTGGGACTCATTCACCACCCTAGGTGAATCAATCCCTCTCCACTTTTAGAACATTGCTGGCATCTTTTTGGCATTTTTTTGCATCACAGTTTCCTATTCTTGCATTCTATTTTCATTTCTAGAATCTCTATTTTTCATCATTTATTGCACCTTAGTTTATTTCCATCATGGAATTTTCTTTCTATAAGTTTTGGAGTTTATTAAAATCATTGGTAGACATGTCCAATTGTGCCTTTGGTTGTGACCCTAATGACCTTGAACTCACACATACTATGTCAACTCCTCGTGATTGTCCTCATCATGATGTAGACATCATTGGAGAAGATGATTCTAGCATGAGAAATCTCTACAATTATTTCCTTGATAACCTCAAAGCTAATGCATCCTCCTATCCATCCATGAAGTCACAAGATCTTCCTACTATTGCACCTCTTGATCACTTTTCCTATTTACATCCTAAAATAAATGTAGTACCTAAGGTTCCTTCCTGACGTGGACCTAGTTCCTCTAAACAAACATACTCACAACCCTTTTACAATCACAAAGTCACAAACACCCTATAAACCTTCAAAAAATGTAATGTAAAGGCTTCACTATCTTAACTAAACAAGGTTGTAACACAAGACATGAAAATGACATCCATCAACTTCTTGAATAATAGTCAACTGATCAACACACAACAAGATTAGGATACCAAGATCCTTCTCATCCTAATAGACATCCTTTTCAACCAAGGAGACTTTGGGATGCTAGTATAGTGATCTTGTATGCTCCTTCTAACTTAAACATTCTTCTTTCACATGAACACCCATTCTGTCCTTCTAATGACAAGGATGTTAGGATACCCATGGGTCCTCCTCCTCCTTCTATTTATGAACAAGGAGAATCTAGCAAATGAGAAAAACCTTACAAATTGAAGAAGCTCAAGTTTCCTACACATCCTCTACCTAAATGTGAAAGGGGACTTCAACTTCTTTTAAAAAAAGGTCTTCTACTTTTACCACCTATGAATAGGTTGGTTATTTTTCCAAAAGACTCTAACATACCATTTTGCAAATATCATCACATCTTTGGTCATTGAATAGAATAATTCCATACATTGAAGGACATATTAGATAAGTATCACTTCACTGATACCAATTGTTTCCCCATCATACCTTAAAACAATCTAAACCCCTTCGTCATGCCATAGCTGTAGAGTTTCCTATTCTCAGTATTGCATGATCCTTTCCCATCACCCACCTTGGCTCCCTCTTGCCTTTACATTTTGTAGGGGGAAATTTTTTGTTATCCTTGTCCTTGTAATGCATTTTTTTTTGTCTCTTAACTATGTTATTCCTTTTCTTCTTATTCATTTAAGACTGAGAAACTAATAACTTAGTTAATGGTTGACTAACATTTGCATTACTAGCTCCTTTTCATTTTACTTTTTTTTTTATCATGTTCCCCTGTATCATGTGTTTGATGTTCCTTCTATTTGTACACTTCTTCTATTCATACCTGTCTTCTTCTATATGTCATGCATTGTCTATTTTTTTCTTTTTTTTTGTGTTCTCCTTTTGGGGATGATGCAAAGCATAAAGATTCCCTATGTCTCTTCCATGTTGACCCAAAAGGTCCTTGTCTTTTTTTCTTTTTTTTCTGTTCTCCTTTTGGGGATGACACAAAGTGTAGAGACAACCTATGTATTTTCCATATTGACCCAAAAGGTCCTTTTAATTTTCACTTTTGTTTTGTGTTCTCCTTTTTGGGATGACGCAAATCATAGAGATGCCCTATGTCTCTTCCATGTTGACCCAAAAGGTCCTTGTCTTTTTCACTTCTGTTTTGTGTTCTCCTTTTGGGGATGATGCAAAGCGTATAGATGCCCTATATCTCTTCCATGTTGACTCAAAAGGTCCTTTTCTTTTTCACTTTTGTTTTGTGTTCTCCTTTTGGGCATGGTGAAAAGTGTAGAGATGCCCTATGTCTCTTCCATGTTAACCCAAACGGTCCTTTTCTTTTTTTTTTCCTTTTGGGGATAATGCAAAGCATTGAGACTGCAATGTCTCCTCCATGTTGACCCAAAATGGACTTTGTTTTCCTTTTATTTTAGCTCTCTTTGTGTCATTCCTCCATTTCTATGTGATTTGGGGAATGATGATAGTTTCACACTCTTTCATAAAAATATTGTAACAATGAACATACTAACCTCAAATCCATAGATCCCTTATATTTTTGGTGTGCTTTCTTTTATAGGGGGAAAATCCCTTTATTTGGTCTTTCATTTTCCCTAACATGATGTAGCCTAACTTCAAAACATATGACTTGGCATAGGGCTTTCCAAGTTGGCTCTCATGTCTTGTTTTTTGTTTTCTTTTTCTCTTTCTTTCTACTTTAAAGAAATTTCACATAGAATGATGTGTAGCAATTCCTTTAAAGTGGGGGCATACATTACCATTAATTAATTTGCATTCTTGGTTCCTAGTGTAGCCTTGTCATTCATATGATGCATTCGTCACTTTTTGGATGACATTGGGTGTGATGTCCTTCATAATTGTGATCTATCTTAGCATATTGCATTCCCCTTGGTGGCATGATGTGACACACTGTATCCCCTAAGTTATGAATATACTATTCTTTGATTGGTCCTCTCTTAGAGACATTAGACACAATGTTCCCTAAGTGACTGACCTTGCATAAACTGAACAAGAATCCTTTGAACATCCTTTACATTTTTACACTTTACATTTTTCATTTTTTCATTTTGCATTTTTGCACCTTACATAATGCAACTTGCATGACTGTGGTACCTTTCTTTTTGTTCATAGAATTTTTCTTGTGGCACCTTGTTAAATTTATCAATAGGTATAACTTTAATATGGTTGAGTGGGAAGCCCACCTAGCGGCATGACTTTTCCTTATAGCCACCCTTGTGTCTGTGAGTGCATACCAACTAGCGTATGTATCTTAGCTTTTTGTTCTTTCTCAGCCCTTGGATAGCCAGAAGTTTTGTGCCCCCAAAGTGAGTACATTTGGGCCTTCTCACCCAACTGACTACTATGTGTTTTGTCACCCTAGAGTGAGTATATTTTCTCTTTCAGCCTAGATGTAATCCACAACTAGTTGGATTGATGATCGAAGCTTCATCCAATTCATTTCAACACTTGTGTGTTCCTTTGTTCTTATGTCTATTTTTCCATGGGATCTTCATCCCGAGGGCTTGATCATCCCTCTTGATTGTTGTCATCCCATCTTTCCAACATAAGTACATTTGAACCCTCCTTTCAATGTCCATGGCTACTTTAGTGTGAGTTTGAAGCAAGTTCATCTTCTCACTAAAGTGGTGGCTAAATGTGCCATAGAAAAATGGTCCCTTGTCATTTTCATGGCCTTTTAGGTCTTTTTTCATGGTATTTGATATATTTTTCTATGATTTTATGTTGTAACATGGCTTCAACATGCATATTTAGGTACTAAAATTCAAATAATGATGTCTTGTGAAGGTGTTCTGAAGTGTTGCAAGACATTTCTACATTCTTCTAGACTTTATTTATTACAATTCACCTAAAAATCACCTTTTCATCACTTAACAAGTCCTATTTTGAAGTGTTATAAAGTCTTGTAACATACTTTCACCATTTTCTGGGCACATATTCACTATTTATCCCTTTTTCATGCTTTATTTGACCCCTTTATGCCCTCATATGTTTTAATTAAGTGTATTTTTGAATATTATCCTGACAAACAACATTAAATACAACATAATTATTGAAACATATTTGCAGGTCCTAGGTGGGACCCATTCACCATGGGTGGTGAATGAGTCCCCATTGGATGCAAAATCAAAAACTTTAAATTAAATTCCTTTCAAATTTTTATTCAAAAACACTTGATGTTGGCCTATGATTCAAGGTATGAATGGTTAATTAAGGAACAAGTGTGTATAAATATGTGATTTTCACCTCATTTTACATCTCCTACAATTCTCCAACATTCATACATCATATTCAAGCAATATTCAAGAACTTTCGAGCAACCATTGACATTACTTCAGACTTGCACCATCAAGGTTTTGGTAAGTTAATAGAATTTTCATGTTATTTGTTTATCATTCATTTGCATTTCATTATTTTATTAAGGTTTTGATTACCAAAAGTGGGGTTTGAAAATATTTAACAATTTTTTTGGTGTTGAAGATTGGTCTACAAGTCAACTAGGTGCTTCAAGTCAACTCAAGTCCATTTCAAGCTTGGAAAAGGCTTTCTATCCCTTTCCTGCAGAATTGACTTCGACAACCTGATAATCAAAGATTTCTAGATCTGGTGTTGTAGAGTTGTCTCCTAATTTTTTTGAAATTTGGTAGAGGACTTATTCGTCACCAATGGTGAATGAGTCCCACCTTAGGACTAAAAATTTGAATTTTGTTAGATTCTAGATCCTGATAGATAGAAACTTGTTTCCGATAGTTTTTCACCAGTAGGAGGACTAATTCATCACCCTAGGTGAATGGGTCCCACTATGAAATTTTAGTGATTTTGGTTAGCATCCACAACATTCTAGAATCATCAAATATTTTCCAAGTGCACTCTGTTTCATCTCATTTCTTTTTGTTCTACATTATTTCTTCATGTAGTTCATTGTTTTCATATCATAGTGTGTTTTTTAGCATAGTTTAAATCTTAGTTTTGCATCCATATTCATTCATCTAAATCATTCAATTGCATTTATTTTAGTTCATTTTTATTAGAAAACATCATACCTAACATAATTTGAATGAACCCTTAGCATTTGTGGGCCCTATCTCTCTCCTTTTAGGTGAAAAACCTTAGAAGAGCTAGAGAAGCACATAGGAAACCCAAAAATCTATGGTTCAGGTTCAACCTTTGATGAGGCCCTCAAAAATATAGATAAGTGTTGAAGTGATGTTTGGATTATTTTTTGTCCCTAATCTGTGAGAAATGTTTGATAATGGTGGAGCAAGGAATAGTGTTGGGACATCATGTTTCAACTAAAGGGATTAAGGTTGATCCTAAGAAAATTGAAGTAATACAACAACTTGAAATCCCAAAAACCTCGAACGATGTCAAAATTTTCTTAGGGCATGCTGGATACTATCGAAGATTCATAGAAAAATTTCAAAAAATTCACCACCACTATGTTTTCCCTCCTTCAGAAGAATGCATAGTTCATCTCGATGCCTCTGTGTTAGTCATCATTTGAAATCATCAAGGATAAACTTATCTCTGTTCATGTCCTTCATGGACCTAATTGAAACCTTTCATTCCATATCTATGCTGAAACACCTGATGATTCCATTGGAGCATTTCTAGGACAAGAAGATGAGAATGGGGGAAAATATGCCATATATTTCATCAGTAAAAATTTGATGCCAAAATAAAGGAATTATAGCACAATAAAGAAAGAATTCTTGGCTTTAGTTTAGGTAATAAATAAATTTCAACATTATATCATGTGATACAAAGTCACAGTGTACATAGATTACTCAGCCATCTAGTACCTCATGAATAAACCTATAGTAAATCCAAGGATAATCCGGTGGTTGCTTCTTCTTCAGGAATTCAATGTGATGATTATTTAGAAACTAGGGAAGTCCAATGTAGTTGTGGATTTTTTATCCTGGATTAAACATGATAGTGACTGTGCTTCGGTACAAGATGTATTTTCTAATGAAAATCTATTCACCATCTCTACTAAAACCCCTTGGTTTTCCAACATTGAAAACTACTTAGCCAATGCAGAAGTACCACCTCATTTTTCATCAAAATAGAAGAAATTCCTTGTTAGAGAAAGTACCCCTTTCAAATGGATTAATGGGATCCTATTTCGATGTGGAGTTGATATGGTTCTACGAAATTGTGTTAGGGCAGACGAGACCTATAGTATCCTCAAAGGCTATCATGATGATCTTTCTAGAGGAAATTATTATGCTAAAAGAAAAACCCACAAGATTTTTGGAGTAGGATATTAATGGCCTTCTATGCATAAAGACATCAAGAAATATGTCTGTAGATGTGATGAATTTCAAAGGGTAGGAAGACCAATTGCATCTAATGAAATGCCCTTGCAGCCTCAAGTAGTCCTTGAACCATTTGAAAATAGGGATTGGATTTTATCGGCCCTATAGACCCTCGATCACAAGGAAAAGAGTACATGTTGGTTTGTACCGAATACCTGACTAAGTGGGTAGAAGTGGAAGCCCTGCGTGTTGCTAGGGAGGAACAAATAGTTGATTTCCTTTACAATAGGATTTTCCTCATATTTAAAGCTCCTAGGACAATTGTCACAAATCAGGGCCCCCAATTTATGTCTAAAGTTTTGTTAGCCTTCACAGATCATTTCCAAGTGAGTCACAGGAAGTTCTCACCCTACCACCCTCAGGTGAATGAACAGGTCGAAGTCACTAACAAGGAATTGGAAAAGATTTTAAATAAAACGGTTTCATCAAGAAGAAAAGACTGGGCTAGGAAACTACCTAAAGTTGTTTGGGCTTACAACACCACTTGGAAATCAACTACTTTCTATAGTCCATACAAGCTATTTTTTGGAAGAAACTATTGGCATATGGCTTTGATGAGGTTGACTTTGGCTACTTGTGTTGTCATTGATGGCACGTGGAGTCTACAATTGGATCTACAGTATCAGTTGCACTTATAGCATTACAAAAAGTAAAGAATAGGACATCCAATTGGTATGTTGATCTGACTACTTCACCTAATCACTATTTTGAAGTTTGGATCTCCAAGGAAGTTTTCTTAACTTGTACACTATTCTACTGAAGAAGTTTTGTGGTGTTGTATTAATCATAGCTCGAGTTAAGAGGTTCGGTGGCATGTCTTATGATCTATTTTTCATTGTCACCGACATGCTTGATGTGGTGGATCACAAATGTATGTGGAATAATTAGTTTTCTTATCTTTTCTGTTTAGAACCATGGTGTGGATCCCTTCTATAAGTCTAGCTGACTTATGAAGGTATGCTTCATTTTTAATTAAATATTTAAGGCCGACATGGCTGATATATGTAAAGAATATTATATTTTATTGAAAGGTTGACGTGTATTGAATTTTTGGGTTAGCATATATATAAGGAAGATCAGAAATTCACTTTGTGTGTGTGTGGTATGCATGATGTGAAGAGAGATGTATATGTGTGTGAAAAAGAGTAGAAACGTTGATGTAGGAGAATAGATTTGAGTAGAAGGTCTAAATTCAGATTGTGCACTTCAGTGGAACTGAATCCAGGCATTTATAGATGCTATATTCTCAGTTCAAATTTTATTGTAATCTATATTATAATTGTAAAGTAGTGAGCCTCCTTCTTTGAGAAATGAGCTCTAGGTAGTGTTCCTGAATGCAAGTGCATTCCCCTCTTTTTTTGTACTTTTAATAGAGTAAAATTTGTGGATTAATCTCCATCATGGTTTTTCCCCTAATAGGGTTTCCATGTAAAAATATCTATTGTTATGGTGATTATTGATGTGACTACATGTTTTCATTTGTTATGTGCTACTAATGTAATATAAAGTATTATTATTTTTGTTGATGGTTTTTAGATCTGATTTGTTAGTCAAAATCATTGAACACTAATTCACCCCCCTCTTAGTGTTTCTTGCATCCAACAATTGGTATTAGAGTAGGTTCCTCTTCAAAAGCTTAGTAGCCTGAGGTGAATCTTGAATTACAATGGATGTTGGTGGTCTTCAACAATAGCTGATGGTGGCACTTGATGATCTTGATCAATCTAAGTCATAGGTCATGGAACTTAGGGAAAATCTTCCAGATGCTGAAAGATTCATTCAATCATTGAAGGACAAGATAAATGACTCAAGGGAAGAGAGAAAGGAACATTGTGATTAGTTGAGGTAGAAAGAAAACAAAGGATCAGATGATGTCCATTTGAATCAAACTCTAAAAGAAGTTATAGGAGAATGTGAAAAGCTAGCCAAGGACAATGCAGCTCTAAGACTTGAAATGTAATTTTTGGCAATGAGGTTTACTGAAGAGATTGAGAAAAGAAAGAAGAATGAGGAGAATCTGGCACAATCCTTGAGAGAAAATTTTGAAGAATGCAACATAATTAATAGTAGATTTATCTAGTTGGAGATTGAACTACAACAATCCAGAAACAATGAATGAGAGCTTGAGAGATAGAAAGTCATTCTTGAAAATGAGCTTGCTACTACAAATGAATTCAAAGAAAAGTTCAGGATAAGTTCTACTGAGCTTGAAGAAATAACCAAAAGTCAGAAGGATATAAATGATAAGCGAGGTCTGGGATATGAGAAGGGAGAATGTTCTAGATTTGAACAAAATAATTCTAAAAAGAAGAACAAAGGAAGAAGACATCCGGTAAGGAAACCTAATGCTCAAAGATTTAATGGATATTGCTTTATTTGTAATAAATTTGGACATATGCCTTCTCAGTGTAGAAGAAAGATAAACCCTAGTGAGCCATCATTCTGTGGCGAATGTTTCAAATGCAACAAGTTTAGTCATAAGGATTTAGAATGCAGGAGTATGACTGTCAGTACTAATAACATTAAATGTTATACCTATGGAGGATTTGGACATGTTGGTAATCAATGGAATGGATGGTATAGGTAGAAAGGTCTGATATGTTTCAATTGTAACAATCTTGGTCACCTTGCAAAATTTAGTCAGAACATAAACATGAATAAAAGAGGTCTAGTGTATCAAGGAAGAAATTCACAAAAAGTGTCCAATAAAGGTAAAGAAAAAGCTTCCATGGAAGAAATAAAAGATTAAATGAAGAATACATGGGTGAAGAAAAGTGAAATGAATGAAGGAAATAAAGCTATACTTGAAGCCCTATTTGGTAGCTCCTTTGGAAATTGATATCATTTCAATGACGTAGAGGGAGTTTTTCATGAAAATTTATTGACCTTACCTTGTGTATTGTTGGCATTGAATCTCTGGATGTCATCAGTAATTGGAAGTATTTGCAATGGTATGATGAATTGGTCAAAATGGTATAAGTCTAAAGTTGAATTCTTAGCTTGTTGTCTGAGTTTGGAGTGTAACCAAAACTTCTAAGGCAATGCGTTTATTTTGAAAAAAGTAAAGTTATAAAAGGGAATAATGAACCTTATTTTGGAACCAAGCATTCAAGGAGAATAGTTTGAGAGTACTCTTCTACAAAATTTCAAGGGAAAAAAGTCATTCTAGTGGTGAATATCTAGGTATTCCTGTTAATCATTAATTTCTCATCAATTTTGTAATTCGTGCAACTCTATTCAAAATGAAACATGAAGAAAATAAAAGATAATATAACCTTAGACGAGTATAGAATCTAGAAGATTAGGGATGAAATAAATTTGTTGTCACTCACCAATGTCAGAAGGCTTGAAGGATGAAAGTGCAAATATTTGGATATATGGAACGTCTACCCTCATTTCATCAATGCAGAAGTGATTTGGTTTTTCCTAAACAAATTATATCGTGATATTCTCAATTTGGATAAACCATATCAAATTACTAAGGATGTGATCAAAAATTTAATTGGCTTATGCAATATTAGTGAATTACTGGGTGTGTGCAAGATCATCATGGAAAAAATAGGCCCTTAAGTGGCAAAAAATTCAAAAAAATCAGAGTTAGGAAACTTGATGTAAAAATATGAATAAGTTATCTATTTTATTTCAAAAATATGTAAGAATAGAATTTGTAGAAAATTGAATTTAGTTTCTAAACTACAAGGTTTATTTAAAAAAGAAAAATCTATTTGGTGAGATTTTGAAATTTCAATGCAATAGTACTTAAATTTCAGGGAAAAAATTAGAAGTGGGTGTTTGTCTGACCACCCTAACCACAATAAAATGATAATATTTTTTTACAAGATTTTAGATATAAGTAGAGGACTTGTGTTCGGATGTGATGCATATTTTTTGGTAATTTTTTTCCAAGTAAATAATTAATTATGAATTTTTTATTACAAATTTTAAAAAACTATAAAACTTGTATATCTAACCACCTTAACCTGGTCAAAAATTAATAAAATTCATTTTTTTTTAATCCTATATTATACAAAGCATAGAATGTGACACATGTTTCAGATTTAAAAAATGTGATACCGTTTGAAAGCTATAGATGTTTTTCAACCAGCCTATCAATTAAGATTTTAGTCATAATTCAAAAAAAAAAAAGAATAAATTTTATTTATTAAATTCAAAGTAAAGCATAATTTATATTGGTGGAAAGCTAAGAATCTTCTATAAAAACCCTTTTCGTTTCATCAATTTTGGGTAAAAAAAATGTGATCAACCACGTGGGCCAACATATCACTTACATATTGCCACTTTTTGGCCCATCATGATCCTGCACATACCCTACTGAAGAAGTCAACTTACAATATGGAGGTCAAAAACCTAACTAGAATAAGGGGAGATCAGAGGACTTTAATAATTTCAATGATTAAAGACCCTTTAACAAGGTATGTGGCTTATAGAGTTTCATAAGAAATTTATTTTAGAAACTAAGAACGATAAACCTTGGTAGGTGCTGCATATATCACCCACAAAATGATAATTGAGAATGAGGACTTTAATCTGTGTAGTCTAATGAAGGAGAAGCTATTGGAGAATGTTCAATTAATGAAGGATATTAGCTACAAATTCAAGTTTGGTACTCTGGAAATATGTATTATGATGTACTTTCTAAATTGTTTGTGGTTGAAGGACAATGTAGTGTGGAGAGAGAATATGCTAATTTGTAAGCAAATCTTCAATCATTTCAACTCTTTTGAAAATTGTGAAAAAGTGTATGAAAGTTTCTTTAGAAAGGTATTAGAAAGGTTTGGAGAAGGTGTCATTCCTCTTCTAGAAAAAATAATTGAGATTGGATCATCTTCCAGAAAAGGGGAGAAAAAGCAGAAAAGAAAAAGGGATACGACTGGTGTCACTCCTCTGACACCCAAGTCTGTAGAGATTGAAGAAAAAGGGAAAATTCAAGTGGTTGTGGATGTAGGAAATAAAGTTTCTGAAGAATGTATTCCAAAAGATCAACTAAAACGAAATGAACTAGAAATAATAATTGTTGAAGACAGTGATGAGGAAAATACTCTATTTAAGTCAAAGGTAATGCAAATCATTTAGGATGTGGATGGCATGCAAAAGATGTCTAGCATATGGCTAAATGGTCCATCTTATGAACAAGATTTTATTGAAAACACTCTGTCAAGGTACTTTATTGATAACAATAGTGAGTTGGAAAGTTTGCAGGATGTTCTCCTAGAAGAACTTTTTGAATGTGTCAAGATATCTATGGAGTCTATGCCCTTGGAAAGGAAGGAATAAGAAATTATTTCTCATCTAAAAATGCAATTTAGATTATCTCTTTTTAGATTGAAGAAGACAGTGAGTGAGCTTAGATAGTGTATTGATTCTATAAATAGAATCTTTAACTATTATCTTAGGTGGCCCCATGTGGTAGGAAAGTACAAGGATAAGCTTGAAGAGATTGAAAGTGAGCTTGTTAAGACTGAAAAAAATTACAGTATGCTCTTGGATAAGAATGGAGATGTGAAGAAGAAAGTTTATGATTTACAAATTATGCATGCAAAAGTTCATACTACTAGGAATTCTCTCATTTATGCTTTCTGGAAAGTCAAAGATATAATTGAAGGGAGATTAGAAAAAATGATTGAGACTCTTAAACTAGGAGAGGAACTAGAAGCAGTAATCACTATTCCTGAGTCTCTTGTGCCAATAATCAATAGAACTTCAGAAAACAATAGTTTGATCATAGCCATTGGGATTTCAATGGACTCCTGGAAGAAGTTCCTCCTAGAATTGAAAGCTAAGTATAATTTTTTTTTTTTGAATCTTCGTAGCAGTTATCAAATTTTGATCAATTTTTGCATCAGTATTTAGGGAGAGAATGGAGTAACAGATAGTGTAGTTAAATATTTTAAAGGAGAGGATAATGAAGAGAAGTGTAGAGTGGATGTAGTAGAGCTTTGTCAATGATTTGAAAGGGGTAGAGAATGAAATGAAAAATTTCCTGACATCCAAAGGGGGAGTAATAGTTTTGGTTTTGTTATCTTTGGTTTTGAGAGTTAGTAAAATTTTCACTAAGTGTTGCCATCAATTCCAAAGGGGGAGATTGTTGACATATGGCTTTGATGAGGTTGAATTTGGCTACTTGTGTTGTCATTGATGGCTACTAGAGTGTATAGTTTGATCCATAGTATTAGTTACACTTATGCCGATAGAGAATCTTAGTCTCTATATTCTACTGGTAGAGAAAGTAAAGAATAGGACATCTAGTTGGTATGTTCATCCAACTACTTCACTGAATTACTATTTTGAAGTGTGGATCTGCAAGGAAGTTTTCTTAGCTCGTACACTATTCTATTGAATAATTTTTGTGATGTATTAATCATAGCTTGAGTTAAGAGGTTTGGTGGCATGTCTTCTGATCTATTTTTCATTGTGGCTAACATGCTTGATGTGGTGGATTGTGGATGTATGCGGAATAATTATTTTTCTTATCTTTTATGTTTAGAACCATGGTGTTGGTCCCTTCTATAAGTCTAACTGACTTATGAAGGTACGCTTCATTTTTAATTAAACATTTAAGGCCGACATAGCTGATATATGTAAAGATTATTATATTTTGTTGAAAGGTTGACATGTATTAAATTTTTCAGTTAGCAAATATATAAGGAAGATCAGAAATTCACTTTGTGTGTGTGTGGTATGCATGATGTGAAGAGATATGTATATGTGTGTGAAAAAGAGTAGAAAACTTGATGCAGGAGAACATAACAGAGCATAGTAGATTTGAGTAGAAGGTCCAAAGTCAGATTGTACACTTCAATGGAACTAAATCTAGGCATATGTAGATGCTATATTCTTAGTTAAAATTTTGTTGTAATCTATATTATAATTGTAAGGTAGTGAGCCTCCTTTGAGTAGTGAGCTCTAGGCAGTTCGCCTGAATGCAAGTGCATTCCACTCCTTTGGTTTACTTTTAATAGAGTAAACTTTATGGATTAATCTCCATGGTGGTTTTCCCCCTAACAAGGTTTCCACGTAAAAATATCTAGTATTGTGGTGATTATTGATGTGACTACATTTTTTCATTTGTTATGTGTTGCTAATGTAATATAAAGTACTATTTATTGTTGTTGATGGTTTTTAGATCTGATTTGTTAGTCAAAATCATTGAACACTGATTCACCCCCCCTCTCAATGGTCCTTGCATCAAATAGAAATCCCTCTTTCCCACTAAATTTGAATTCCAAAACCTTAGGATAGCTATAGATTTGTGTATAGATCTTAAATGAGCCCAAATCAAGAGAGTCTTACAGCTTAGTGAACTAGACGAACTCCATTTGGATGTCATCCATCAAATTGAGCTGGTCCAACAACAACACAAGGTCTAGCATGATAAAAATATCAAGGAGAAATAATTCAATAATGGGGATTGGGCATTATTGTTTGATTCCAGGTACAAGGACCATTAGGGGAAACTCATAATGCATTGGCTCAAACCATATGAAATTTTTGAGGTATTTGCCAATGGTTCAATCCAGCTGAAACCCATTGATAGTGATACCTGAACTCTCCTGTCAATGGAAATTGATTAAATGTCTACCATAAGCATGTTAATAAAGAAGAATTTACAAAAAGGGTAGAAATATAGGGAGAAATCCAGTGTATTGACTCTGTTGTGGCAGAGTCAATATAGTCCTACCAAAAAAATAAAAATAAAAATAAAAAAGAAAATGAAAATGTATGAATTTATTTCATTTTAGAATGATTCTTTTAATTTATTCAACAACTTCATAATTTGGGTTTGGATAAAAAAAAATAAAAATTTTAGGACTTCACTTCTTTCGTAAACAAAAATTTTGGCGCACCCTGCTACAATGCTTCAGAACTTGTTGTTGCTATGCTCTAAAACCTATACAAATAACTTGTCCTACTCCTCACTCTGATCCTACATTCTGATTCATCACTCAACGATGCTTTAGGAAGCCAAAGGAAAAAATGTCACATCTTTCTTCCTTTCGGCGACATCTTTTAGTGATGCTCCAGACTTTTGTTGTTTCCTCCTTATGGCGACATCTTTCAACAATTCTTTGGAATTTACTTGGATGCTCCAGAAATTTGTTCGGTTGCTTCAGAAATTTTTGGTTGCTGCTCTGGCTGCATTTTTCAATGATGCTCCAGAAATTTTTAGTTGCTTCTCTAATTGCATCTTTTGACAATGCTCCAAAAAAATTTGGTTGTTGCTTTGGATGCATCTTTTGACGATGCTCTAGAAATTTTTGGTCGCTACTCTAGTTGCATCTTTGGACGTTGCTATGAAATCTACAATCTTGTTGTTGTGGTTTGATGACATGCCTCCATGATGATCTAGAACTTTATCTTCTTCAACTCTGGCTACATTTTTCGGCAATTCCCTAGATTTTTGTATGATTTTCCCTTTTTAGTATTTTTGACTTTTCCTAAGTTCTGCGCATGCCCATCATTTGATTTTCTGCCACCTCAATATTTTCTCCCTAATAGTCATTTTTCCATATTATATCAAATATTCCCATAATAAATGAAATTATTATGATGTGGAAAGAATGGACAGGCATTTCTAGGCTTTGGAAGCTAAGCTAGGGATTTGCGCCCTAGCTCTTTCCTGTAATTTTTCTGGCTATGCGATGGTGGGGAGGGGATTTTGTCTGTGTTGAGGGGAGCTTGGTGGCTGTGGTAACAGCTGGTTGGTGTAGAAGGGTGATAGGTGGTGGGGTTCTTTTACTGCCTACTACTTATCCTCTATCTTTTCTCTAGTGATTGTTGGCTATGGCTTGGTGTTGGGCTTCACCGCTGTGTGGGTGTTGGGCATTTTGGTGTGGTGTGGTCAGTGGTTAGTGCTTGATAGTAGACTGCAATAGGAGTGGGTGTGTTAGCTGTAGGGTGAAGTGTGGCAAAGTAGAGGTGGGCTGAGTGCTGGGGGTTGAGGTGATTGGTGCTTCATCAGGAGTTGTTTTATGTGCCCTCATCTGAGGGGGTGTGGGGCTGCGTGTTGTTGTTACCCTTGTTTGGTCCTTTTTCTCTTAGGGACATCGAGGGCTTGCATGTCCATCTAGGGCATTTTTTTTCTTCAATGTTGCATGGGGAATCTTCTGGGGTTTGTCCCAAAATGGATTTTCATTCTGTGTTTGGTTCGAAACCCTCTCTACAGGGTTCAAAAGTTTTTGATAATAATCTTTTTTGGTGGAACTCGAGAAAATTGAGATGGGCTCGGTAGGAGGGCCTCGAATTCTGAAGATTAATGGGTGCCTTGAAAGGTGTAAAGAGAGATTGAATGTAGTCATTATGATGGAGATGCTGCAAGAAGATATCGATTATTTTTCAAGGAATTCTCTTTATTGCAAATTTTTGGGATTGAAAATCTCGTTGCATTTTTTGGAGACTTGGGCTCAAAGGACATGGATCCCAGAGGGGGAGATGGAGATCAACCTCTTGGCGAATAACTACCTCATGGTTACTTTTGACTGCATGGCTTATCGGAATAGAGTTTTTGAAGGGGCCCATACTTTTACAACCAGGTGGGCTTGTTTATTAAGCCATGGCATGCTAGCTTCAACCTAGCAGAGGAGCTCCTGAGTTAGGTTCTAGTTTGGGTTCATCTTCCAAGGCTCCCAGTGGAATGCTGGTGTGAGGATGTGTTGTACTTATTAGCCTCAAATTTGGGGAAACCAGTGGGTTCATCGCAACAAACACAATTCAAGAAGGTAATGACTTTTTCCTAATTTTGTGTGGAAATTGATTTAAGCAAGCCATTGCCAGACTCTTTAGAAGTGATTGCAGGAGAATATTTGTGGGTGCAGCAGCTAGATTATGAGACCCTACCTTTTCGTTGTCACTTTTGTCATGAGTATGGCCACCTCCAGCGTAGATGTCCAAAGGCTAAGCCTTTGGAGGCTCAATTTTCTCAGCCTTCAAGAAATCCGCCTATAGTGGATAAGGACAAGGATCCCATTTAGGGTTTTGGTGGTAGGGAAGATGGTTTTAGTCCCGTCAGAGGCCAAAATAGAAATAAAGGACATAAAAGGACTTTGAAGGATAGGCAGGAGGACACCTTCAATAGATTCGAGGTGTTGGATGATCTTAGTCAGCAGGAGGTGAACCTGGGATTATTAGATCTGGGTCATGGGACTTTGGATATTAAACATCACGGCCCTTCAGTTGAGGCAATGCATGTTCTCCAATAGGATTGGGGTATGGGAGTGCCATGCTTTGAGGAGGTTGGGAATGTTTATGGATAGGCAAGGCTCAGTTTAGAGGTGATTATGGCTCCGCAAGTTGATGGCACTTTGAACTTGGTAATAGATCGGTAGATGGGGGTCCATGATGAGTTGGGTGGTAGTGCTGAGGCAGGGTGAGTCGGTGAGGATAAGGCTCATCTCTTACAGAAATTAGGTTCAGAGGTGGGTAAGAATAAGAATAATAAGTCATCCTCTCAGTTGGATATTTTGTGGAAAGATCTCAAGAAGGGGGGCCAGAGAAAATTTCTAAGCTGGGAAGGAAGAAGGATGTGGAAAAGATTAAGATGATAGGGGAGACTTTGGTGGAGTCAAGGTCAGTCAAGACCCTTGATTCACATTTTTTGAGCCCCCTGAAATGATAGTTCTCTCTTGGAATGTACGGGGCTTGAACAGTGGCCATAGACAAAAAGCTGTTCGGGATCTGATTAGGCGTCATTCGCCTGATGTTCTTTTTTTGTAGGAGACTAAGCTCTTTGTGGAGGGTATGATGGAATTAGTGCCTAAGTTATGGAGGAATGGTGAATGCCAATGCATTGGTGCTCAGGGGTCTTCTAGAGGGTTGGCTTTCTTATGGAACCTACAGAAGGTTTGCCCTCACAATTGGTGGGTGTCTTTTAAGTCCTCCCTATCCATGGTGGCTTCTTGTTTTATGTCAGGGGAAATTTCTCTCTTCTCTAATGTGTATGCGCATGTGGAGTTGTAGGGTAAATAACTCTTGTGGTCCAACATTCATTTAGTCCGTAGCTTGTTTCCTTACCATCCTTGGATTATTGGAGGTGATTTTAATGCTATCACAAAGATTGTGGAGAAGCAAGGTGGTACTGCAAGGCTAGAGGCTTCTGTGTTGCTGCTCCAGGATAATATCTCTGCTTTGAATCTTGTGGATATCAAACTGGGCAATGGTCTTTTTACTTGGAATAATAGGAGAATTGGAGATGCTTCCATTTTAGAAAGACTTGATAGATTTTTGGTGTCCAGTTTTTGGTTGGGGGATAGGTGGATGACTAGTTCTAAAATATTGGATGGTCGAGGTTCTAACCATTGGCCAATAAAGCTAGTGGCTAAAGTGCCTCAATGATATGCTAGATAGACTTTTAAGTTCCAACTCATGTGGCTCAGGGATGAATCTCTTCATAATATGCTTCTTAGCTGGTGGGATCTTGGGAAGCCAGCTTATGGCATTGCTATGTACTCCTTCTCAAAGAGGCTCCAATATGTTAAATATAGGTTGAAAAGATGGAATAGGAAACATTTTGGTAATTTCTTTCATGAAAAATAGAAAGCTCAGGATAATCTGGACCTAATCACTAGGAAGATTCGTGATCAAGGCCTCACGGAAGAGTTGAGTTTGTTAGAGGTTGAGGAATGGGAGTTAAGAGAATAAATTTTTTGGAAACATAAATCTTGTATTGATTGGCTTCAAGCTGGTGATAGGAATACTTCATTTTTTCACAACTCAGTTAAAGATCGAAGGCAAGGTAATGTTATTTCTTCTCTCTTGCTGTCTGATGGGGAAACTTTGTCCTCTTCCACTTCTATTTTTGCTGAATGCATTCGGTATTTCTCTACATTATTTTCTGAGGATTCGCCTCCAGTGGAGGAGGATGAAGCAAGGATTTTGGGTTGTATCTTGCAGCTAGTGTCTAATGAAATGAATGAATCATTTCTTTCTCCTATTAACTTGTCAGAGCTTGAGAATGTTGTGTTCCAGATGAAGAAAGGTAAAGCCCCTGGGTCTGATGGATTCCCAATTGAATTCTTTCAGGAGTTCTGGTAAGTGGTTAAGTTGGACCTCTTGGAGGTTGTTCAGGAATCCCTCATGAATAAAAAAATGTTGAAGTCTTTGAATGCAACTTTTTTAGCTGTCATTCCAAAGAAGGAGGGGGCTAATTCTTTGGATCTTTTTAGGCCTATTGTGCTATGTAATGTTGTTTATAAGATTATTACTAAGTTGATTGTTGAAAGGATGAAACCTTGGCTTGGTGGCTTAATCTCTAAGGAGCAGGGTGGTTTTGTTGCTAGCAGAAAGATCATGGATGGTGTTGTTATTGCTCCCGAGACAATCCATTCTATGGAATCCTCAAAAGAAAAATCTATGTTTATCAAGTTGGACATGGCTAAAGCGAATGATCGAGTTAAATGGAACTTTCTGTTTAAGATTCTTGGAGCTTTTGGCTTTGCTGGTGGCTGGATTGAATGGGTTAGGAGTTGTGTTACTTCTTCATCCTTTTCAGTGCTTATCAATGGTGAGTCCACTCAGCTATTTGGTGCTTCTAGAGGCCTCAGACAAGGAGATCCTCTATCTCCTTACTTATTCATCCTTCTTGCGGAAGGTTTGCGAAGGCTCATTTGTGCACAGGTTGCTAGCAGCTTGATTTAGGGTTGGATTTGGGGAAATGATATTTCCCCTTAGTCTCATCTTTAGTTTGTTGATGATACTGCCTTGATGGGTAGGGCGAAGGTTGAGGAGGCTCTCAACTGGTGCAGTGTGTTGGACAGCTACTTGGCAGCCTCAAGGAAATGCATTAATGAGGGGAAGTCCTTCATCTACTTCTTCCACACTCCTAAGGCTATCCAAAGGAGAATAGAAGGTATTCTTCATTTCCACATCAGTTTGCTTCCTTTCTCCTATCTTGGAATCCCTCTTGCCATTCGTTCTCTCCCTAAAAGGTTTTGGCAAGAGACTCTTGACAAGTTTCAAAGCTTGGTCAGTCATTGGACTTGTAAGTGGCTTTCCTTAGTAGGTAGAGTGACTCTTCTAAAGTCAGTGGTTCAGGCTCTCCCTCTTTATAGGTGCTTTGTTCTTTCTACTCCTTCAAGTTTTATTAAATATTTTGAGAGATTGTCTCGTTAGTTTCTCTGGTCTGGCAACCTTCTTCATAGAAAATGGAGCTTGGTGAAGTGGGATGTTGTTTGTAGGGCAAAGCAGGAGGGGGGTCTTGGTATACGATGGATGGATTTGAATGGGAAAGCCTTGGCTACAAAGCTATATTGGTGTTGGTGTTCACAACAACATATGTGGTGGGATAAAATTCTTACTCTCAAATATTTGGGGGTGGTGGATAGTAGGGAGGTTGTTAGATTCAGTATGGAGGGGAAAAGTTCTATGATCTAGAGTACCCTCAAATGGGGTGCCAAGCTTGTTAAGCAGGGAATTTTTTGGATTTGGAATGGCAGTCGGGATGCTCTCTTCTGGCATGATTCTTGGGATGGACACCCCCCATTGTGTCTTCCCATCCCCACCTCCAAGACCTATGCTAGATTTTTGAGGAGGTGGGTTGGTGTCATGTGGCTGATTTCAAATCTCAACAATTAGTAGGTTAGATTTCTATGTCCAAGTGGAAGGACCCTTTGGATTGGCCTCCTGGTGGTGCAATGGAGGATCGTCAAGAGCTTGCTAAGACTCTATTGGATCGTGCTTGCAATTCTCTCCATGGGAGTGATGTGCTTGCTTGGGGTCCTGATTTGAAAGGAAAATTTTCAGTTGCCTCTAGTTATCAAGTTTTGGATAAATAAGTCTTTGGGAGCTCTAAGGTTTCTTGGTGGAAACATGTTTGGAATAAATTTTCTTGGCCTAAGTGTAATTTTTTCTCTTGGCTTGTGGTCCAAGGTAAGTGTCTTGGGAAAATCTTTAGAAACGTGGGTTCTAGGGCCCTTCCATGTGTATTTTGTGTGGTCAGTATGAAGAATGTTTCTTGCATCTCTTTTTTCAGTGTTCTTTTGTTAAGACTATCTGGCATCATTGGTGGAATCTCTGGAGCTTACCGTGTTGCCATGTCTCTTGTTTGGAGGATTTTTAGAGGAGACATGGATCATCTACTGCTACAACCTCTTTTCTTAAAATTGCTTGGAGCATTGGCCCTAGTTTGATTGTTTGGAAAATTTGGTTGAAGCGCAACAGACGAATTTTCTTGGATAAAAAATTGATCATGGGGCAACTTTGGAGGTGAATCCTTGGGGCTTTATAGGAGACTTTAACTGCAAAGTGTGACTTTTCTGTGCCAATTGATCCTGGGGACTTGGGTGTAGTTAATGCCATGGGTCTTGTTGCAGGGGATAGAAGTATTTTGAGCAAAGTACATAGTAGGTGTGGGCGCGAGAGGGTTGCTCGTGATGGATTTTAGTGTCCACCCATTCTGGGGGAGCTAAAAATAAATATAGATGGGTCGTCTAGGGGTAATCCTGGGCATGCTAGAGTTGGTGGTATTGGTAGAGACAGCCTAGGAGTGGTGGTTTTTTTCTTTTCTATGTATCATGGTTTGCAGACTAATAATCTTATGGAGGCGAGTGCTATTCTTATGTCGATTGAGTGTGCGGTTGGCCTTTGGTGGTAGCGGATTTTTTGCAAGTCTGATTCTCAGGTGATTATTGATATTTTGAATAAGAGAAATTTTGAGGATGTGAATTGGTAGCTAGCTGTGGTTGTCAAGAAGATTATTTCTACGTGCTCTACTTTGGAGTCCATTATTTTTTTCCATATTCTGTTGGAGTGGAATAGGGTGGCTGATGGGCTGGCTAGATGGGCGACGGAGAGGACTGATTCTTGGTATGTGGATGATTGGGGCAATCTCCCAAATGACATGGCCCTTGTTCTTGAGGAGTGGGTTGCTGAAGATATGAGGTGCTTCTTGGGTGTGAATTAATTATTGTTTTGTTGGGCTCCTTGTGGGTTTTTTCTTCGGACTTTATAATGTTGTTCTGATTCAATAAAGTTTTTACCCTCCCTTTTAATTAAAAAAAAGAAATTATTATGATGCCCATTTTTTTCATAATAATTTTTGCTGCCATTTAAACCATCCCATCCATGTCATTATTATCCATCGCCACCCTCACCAAGTCATGTAACTATCCAATTACATTAGCATAGGTGAGTGATGTTCAATTTAGTGACAAGATGTAAGTTGCATACGATTTTATTTATTTAAAGTTAGTAATTATTTTGAATAAAGATTAATTAATTTGCATGAACCATTCCCTCTCACAATTTTGAAACTTGTGTCATCGCACGATTGCTAAAAGTACAAAAATGGTTGTGCAATTCCCCATGAAAATTTGTCATAATTATTTAGTAAGGTGACAAGAAAGGTGATTAATCCCTCTTCCATTGGGTATATTGAAATTGAGTCCCTCTTTCATTTGCAATTCAGCAAGAAAGGTATTATAGAGCTCCACAAAATTTGGAAGAGTGGTATGGAAAGAAAAGAAAAAAATAGGAGGAGCCAAGAAAAAGTCTAAATTAACTTCAGTAGCTCAACTATTGGCATTGAGCAATAGTGTGGCTCTATTTCAAAAAGTTAGGTGGCTGGAATTCATGAAAATTTTTGAGGGGTATATAGAGTAGTTGGTAAAATAATTTTTTGAGAATTTTGTAGATGGACAGACCATGGTGCATGGCAAGTGATTCTGGGTAAGTTTGAAAATCATTGCTCATCTTTCTGGTCTTGAAAATAGAGGAATTGATTTGAATGAAACTACCAATGTTACCTATCAAAGATTAGTAGAATTATTTCATAGGGAGTGGGAGTCTTAACCCATAATTACCATAGAATGTCTATTCCAGAACATTGGAGAATTTTTTGAGCCTCGATAATTAAATATTTTACTTGTGAAGGACAAATAACTATGGTAGTGGGACCCTCTTTTCACTTGCTAATTCATTTGAGCCATGGCATTGAGGACCCTTCTCTTAGGGTTAATTTACTAGCCTTTTTGTGTCATTCAATCATCTCCATTATGGAAAATAACAAATTTGGGACAGGGCCCCTCAAACATCATGGCCTTATATAGTTTATATGCAAATATCATTTTTCGCAAAAAAGCTAGAAAAGAAGTAGCAAAATTTTCTGCAAAAAATTGAAAAAGTGGAGTCTAAAAGATGACTTGAGGAGGGTGATTCCTCTAAAAAATAGGAACAAGCTCTAGAAGAACCCTCTTTTGAAGCCTTATGTCCTCTTGAATCCCAATAAACCTCAACAGCTCCTAGTTGTGATACACCAAAATTTTGTTTGGATGAGCTAGAAACCTCAAGATAGTAAGGGGATGTGGAAATTGTGCACTCTAGAGAGGAAGAAGAGCCTCCTCGTAAAAGGAAGAGGAAAAATAAAGTTACTTTTCAAACAAACCCTCCTCTATGGAGAAGTAAGGGGTTGTTTGGAGGATCCAGTGAAATTGGACCGCATGACATAGGAAGTACTTCCAAAAAGAAAAAGGCCAGGACTCAAACAAGGGTGGTGGAGACTAAAAGTCAGCTTGATAGTGAGGAAAAAAGTGAAATAGGAAAGCATATTGATCAATCCCCTAAGGAAGAAGAAAAGTAAACACCATCACCAAAGGAGCAAGAGGAGGAGAAAGTATAGTCACCACATTCTGTGGAGATTGAAGATGAACTTGTGGGGAGATTTTCTCCTTTTCTTGATAGAATGGGAAGTGTACCTGATACCAAGGAGAATGCACCTCATATTGATATGGAAATTCCAAATCCATCTTTCTCTATGGACACAGGAGATGTAGAATCTAGTCAGAAAGAGGAGGAATTGGATAGATTGAAAACAAAAATTGTTGAATTAAAATCTAGGATACAAAGTAATGAATAATACATCACCCAATAGCAAGAAGAAATTGAGGCAGAAGCTACAATTATAGATAAAAGAGATCAAGAGATTGCAAAACTAAAAATGTAGATGGAGAAAAAAGATAAACTCATTGAGTAGTTGCAGTACCAAATCTAGCAATGGAATCAAAAAAACAAGGAGCACATGGTTGATCTTTGTGAAAAAGATAAGTATATTCAAGGTTTGAAAAACAATTTTATGAACTTATTTAATGCTTTTGAAGAAGAAAGAAATAGGTGAGAAATTGAATTGAATGCTTCTATGAGTAAGATTGTGGAATTAGAACAAGATTTGCAAGAGAGTGGCATTAAGCCAATAATGGAATCCAAGGAGACACAAACTGAACTTATTGTTTTAGAATGGTTCTAGGTACGCATCCCTCCATTATTAATGAAATGGATAGAGTGATGCTATCTTCTAAGGGATGTGGAATTTGAAAATAATAGGCTAAAAAAGGAGTTAGTAGTGTTAAAAGAATAATTTCACAAAGCATATATGGGTTAAAAAAATGCTTGTGAAAGTGGTGAATTATTATTGGCTTGTAGAAGACCATCTAGGTTGTACTCTATGTTCCTTAATGAACAACTCCTAACATGGAAGTTACAAAGAATTCGCCATAATAAACCACATGACCCTGATGATAAAGAATTTTTGAAGATATTTGTTGAGTCAATTCATGAACACCAAGATTTATTATGTGAATTCTTTGTCCATAATTTTCTCTTGGAAGAATATACAGATTTCTTTGTTAATTAATTTGTGGGAGAAGTCCAATTGAGATCATTCCTGTCCACAATGTATAATTAGCTTCACCGGAAAGATCGGTCAAGGGAGTATGCACATGCAGATTAAAATGTTGGGTTGCAAATGAGATACCCCCATAGGAAGCCTTTCTTTTTCAAGGCAACGTTTCTTTCAATTCAATGTTTCTAGGTGTTCAAATTAGAGGGGGGGTACAAAGCAAGTACAATAATACCCTTCAAATGTGTTATGATCACTTTCAAGATCAAGGACCAAAGTTGATGGGGAAAGCTTGGAATGCATGTGAAGAACGATATACCCCTCTTCCTATGTATCTCAGGAAAAGAGAACTAATCTTAGCTCTTAATATCAAATGGTCCTACAAAAGGGAAGTAGCCTTGGCCAAAATCCTTGAAGGACTAAAGGTTAATTGGATTGGTATGAGGTATAGACCTCTACTTCTTTCACCACCTCCTTCAACATATACTAATCTAGAATAGAGCAATGACACTTTTGTGAGATGCGAACAAAGAGTCACTTTTCATCAAGGATTTTTGAGGGAGCCAGAGGAACTGGGTATAGAGGTAGATGACTTGTATGATCTTAGTACCAAGTATGAGGAGATGAATAATGGAAATGGAGGACAACGAACACACCAGAGAGTAGGAGGACCTACTTGGGCTTAGGAAGGGGAGGAAATGATGAGGTAGAAATAACCTCATCAATATAATGGACTCAATACTTAACCTTACACCTTTCAGCCAACCTTACCCTACCAATTAATTATCTTTAGGATAAGTAATTGCTTTCTTTTTTTGAATAAGCATGCAATCTTTATTTCTTGGAATTAGTCAAAATAAGCTAATTTGTGTTGAATTAATGGTTTAATTTTTTAGTATTCCATAGGTCAACTTCCACTATCAGTTACCATTCCATTCAAAGAAGTTTTAACTCAGATTTCAACACTATTGAAGGTGGGTAAATGGGCACTAGAATTTCAGGAGCATATGTTATGGACAAAGTTTTCATAGTTTTTGTTATTTTCAGTTCTAAAGACTTTATGGCTCATGTCAAGCTTCTTTAATATTTCATGTCATGGGCTTTAAATTCTATTAGTTGTTGATAATTAGTTGAAGACTTTATCAACTCAAAATTAGGATTTTGTTAGCGACTTTCATATAAATATGTAACTTTTGAAAATGATGAATACAAAAGAATATTGTTATGCTTCCACTATTTTTTCTAAGTTACACTTGCATATGAATAAAATGAGTTTTTCCTGCCACTTTTGGAGCTACTCAATAAAGTGAATGGAGTTATTTGAATGAAGTAATTTGGAGTTACCAGTGCATGTGATCTGAGATAGGCATAGAAGCACCCGAGAGCTAGCCACTCGATGGTTAGAGATTAGATAGATAAGTATTTTACTTCTAATTTTGTACTTTCTTTTAGTAGATAATAATCAAAATTGGAATTTATTTTCATGTGTAATTTTGTTAAAGTCAATCCTGCAGGTTGTAGTCAAGTCTGTAGTCTTTGAATTTAGTGTCTAAAGTTCTGCAGCACCTTCCTTCAATTGTTTCAGATTGTTATATCATTTTCTACTAGTTGTTTTAGATTGTTATCTTTTGATTAGATCAATTTTTCCTTGTTTCTTTACAAGTTTTACTTCTTCACCAATCGATACATTTCTCAGTTTAATCATTTCCATGCTTTCTAGTTTAGTGGATATGCTTTTTAGATTCATAGATTTTTGCTTTCTAGTTTATATAGTTCAAGCTTTCTAGATAGATGATTTCCTACTTTCTAAGCTTAGTTTATTTTTAGTTTAGAGTTTTATTTAGTTGTTCGATATTTAGGAAACCTGAGAGAGATAGTTGGGATGTCTTTTATTGCATATAGCCTTTGGACACTACCCAGTGGATATATTAATGTGTTTATCAACTAAAGTGTTAGGACCTAATGAAATCCTATCACATAAGAGGTTGACAATCTCTTAATACAATTTTGGCCAATGAATGAGGCAAATTTAATTTTTCACCCCCTACTCTTGAGGCTTTGCTAGACCTAGGCAAGCGTACCTTTATGATAAAGCAGATTTGAGAGTTTAAAATGGATCCTATTTTAGAAAATCTACTCAAAATGGCACATGGGGGTGAAGTAGATGCAAGGTTTGAATCCAGTGGTTCCTTTGATGTTATAAGTCTCGCCTATAACACATCAAATGAACTAGTCAACAAGACACCTTCAAACTTTGGCTGATCTATACATTAGGCCCCAACCAATGTTCACTGAATACTCTACTAATTGGGGTAACACTCTACATATCTGACCAATGTTAACATTTTTCCCATATACATCGCCAAGAGTCACCCCAACAATCATTTTGGTTCATTTGTTTCTTTATCGGCCTAAATTTTAGTATCGCTAACACATTCAATGGTTCCTCTGATGTTATAAGTTTCACTTATATCTTTTCTTTTCATCTTGAATATGTCGCCAAAACTCTTGCCGATATCCTCCTGTCGGTGTAACTTAGTGAGTTGGGTGAACATTTAGGATTTATACTGATTGCACATGTCTCACCGATATATTGCTAGTGCTCCTATTGGGGAAAGAAATGATGGTCTTGTCGATGAAACTTCATCAGTGAGACTTAAACATTTGGGATAGCATATACTTTTCATGCCGAGATGACTTGTCTTGCCGATAGATTATCTTCATCAATGATACCATAAGCCAATCTCCTCGATATGACTAATTCATACTAAGAATGTTTGAATAATCAAGAATGTGAGTTGAATTTGTATAAAATGTTTAAAAACTTACTAGTGCCTAATCTATTAGGTGAATGGAGTGAGTGGGTGGATGATGATTATGGAGATAGATTTATATGATAGGTTAACTTATTACTTAGCTTAACTCTAACTATTGGGCACTCTAAAATGTTTGCACCTTGTAGAAACATGTAGGTTGGTCAGGTACTATACTCTTCTTTAATGATCCCTGTGTTATTCCCCCAAATTACTTTGATGCTATGAAAGGATTTTTAATTCTTAGCTTAAGGGAAACCAATCAGATTAATTACCTTAAAATTATTTTAATCCCTAAGGGAACCAATTAAAATTAACTAAAAATATTTTAATTCTCTCTCACCAAAAACCAATCAAAACAACCACACAACAACAACAAACGTGTCCTAACAAGTATTATGAATTTGAATAACTTGAAAGAACCACTTTGTAGACAACACAACAACATATAAGCATGAAGATTAACGCATCATTTGAACATTGAATATAAGTCACCAATTAAGAAAATTCTTCTTCATTATATTGATTCAAAATGATGTAACATTACTAACAATAGTCTTTTGTTATGATATGGATGAATGGATATGGTATATGAATGTAACCTACTACTACTAATGGTGATAATGATGTGATGATGGTAATTTAATCAGGACTTGGTTTCCCTTTTTATATGGGGACCAACAAGCTATAGGCCTCTAACAAAATGAGGTGACATTTCAAAATTACACCTCTTTACTAACTATTTGTTTGATTAGCATAATTAAAGAAATAGAAAAGATTTGAGACACTTAGATTTATGAATCCTTCAATCAATGTAGAAGGCTCATGATCACTGATGTTCCAAGGCCTTCCTCCTCATGGAAGATCCTTGAATTCTCTCGTCCTGGAGTCTTACTCTTCAAAAGTCAAATACTTCTCCTCCCATTGGTATATTATAAAATCTGATGGCCATTTGTACTCATGTATCTTTGATATACTCGTGAGATGCACCATCCATCAACTATCCAAAAATTCTTTCACATCATTGAAAAAATTCAGGTATCAAGCATCAAAAGACATTAATCCATCTAGAATCAAACTAAGCATGTTAAAATTTATATCACCATCCTCGTGTATGTTGGCAATGCACTTATGAGTAATCTAACCAAACTCCATATTCCATTCATCAAAGTCTCTCAACTTATCATCACATTTTATTATTTATGGTACGTACCACTATTCCAGAGTGTGGAAAGAACCCATTTGTGTCTTAATCTTTTTTTCTTGTTCCTACACAAACTATAATTCATATATGATCATCTTAATGGTTTGTTCAGTTGGATTTAATGTTGTAGGAGCATCAGTATTCCTTTTTAGGAATCTGCATAATTTAGACAAAGTGTAGTGTATTGGCTGCCACCTTTTGAACAAGGGTTCTGACACAAGTATACATATGATCTTTTATTTGATCAATAGCTTGTTGGAGCAACTTATAACTATCATGTACACTCTCTAGTTTCTATGCATCCAACTTTACCCTATGGTCAAGAATATTTTATATAACCTCGCAAACTTGCTTCATTATTTCATCCTATGTTTTGTTGTTGGCTTCCTTTATTTTCTCCACCTCCTTCACAGGGGCTTTCACTTTTTTAACATAAATATTTTGTTTAGCTTCTATTGGAGTACTAGGAGGCTTATATAATATCATTTCCATGCTTTGTGAGGTTCTTGCTCCATTTAGTTCCTCTCTTAATTTTACATTTTCCATAAACAACTTTTAACTTCATCATTCAAGAATCTCTGCTCATATTCTTTTAGTCTATCTTCCAATCCTTTAACAGTTGCACGAGTAAACATGGCCAAATGCATAGTCATTGTGGCTTCCTCCAAAGGGGTTGTGTCTTGTATTATTATTACTACAACTACCGGTTTCATTCCTTGTATTGCATCCATTAGTTTTGTCTTTTGTGTTTTTTTTGCTTGATCCACATAGCTAGGGTTTCAATGTTGGGATTATACCATGTTCCATTGACTCCTTGATCAGATTCAAACTTTGCAACTAGCATTGGATCTTCTTGAGCCCGTACTTAGTCAAGTAAAAACATTTTCTATATTTCTAGACTAGGGAATATGGGCATATTACTTTTCAAAATCACTTCTCTAGCCTTCTAAGGGCTTATTTCAATATTATCAATCCTTAATTCCTTGAATTTTTGTGCCACCATTTGATCCTTTTGGGACTCCTTAATCCCCATTTCATTTATTTTCATTCTCTCCTCAAATTATTTTACCTTCATTTTTGTCAAAAAATCCTTGAACTTTGGAGTCTTAATAAATTCATTATCTTCTATAAATCTCATAGCTGCAATTTATCTTTCATCCTCATGCATTTCTATATTCCCCTTTTCTACATTACCCATCCTTTCCTCAAACTTATGGACATTTGTTTCATGGACTAGCTGATCAACCTCATCATCATCCTTCAATGATTGCAACATAGTAGACACTTATTTAGTGTCCCCTACTCCTTCACTCTCTTCATAAGGCACCAATGGTTTAGTTCCCTCTATCCTTTATCTTTTAGGAGGTGATTGCTCCATGGGATATTCAAAGGCTATGTTCAGTGTGTGCTCTGATATTACCTTACCACTATGTTCTTGAAGATATGCTTCCATTTTTCCATACATTTCTTCAAACCTATCAATTATCAAATTTATTCTTCTAATAGGATCTTTCTCTTCAACAAAGTATCCTAGGAAATCCTTGTTTTTTTTCTACCTTTCTTCTTCAAGCTTCCTCATATATTCCCCCTTTTTCCTTCTACTAAAGACATCTTGATAAGTAATGAAATTTATTATGACATACTCTTTATAGTCCACTTGGTGTGCAACTATCATTCTGGTAAGAAGATTATGCCTTATGTTATTCATATGATTTTTAGGGTCAAAAGCCCTTTCTTTTCTAGAGTTCAGTGAGTATCTTGTCTTTAAATAATATTGAAATTCTTCCAATATGTCTAAGCCTACAGTCTAATCTTCACACTTGGTTAAGTTTGAAAATAATTTTCCCTTCTTCTACTTGTGCACTACATCTTTCTCCATACACATCATCTTTCACATAAACTCTAAAAATTATAGTCTAAGGGGCACAAATTTTGGTAGTATATGTAGAGGAATGGGGAATCCATAAACCCTTATTATTGTTAATTCAGGGAGGAAGAACCAATCATCAAAATTATGTGTATGACCTTGCTCCTATTTCAAAGGAAGAGGTCTCAACAATTTTTGCATTTGATTTGGAAATCTTGGTATTGAATAACCAAGGACTCATAGGATTTTGTGCATAGAATCTTCATAGAATATATCAAATCTAGAATTCTTACACCAACTATCCCAATTATAGCACCATTTCTGCATAGGGTTAGGATTCCCTTGCTCATGAATTCTAGCAAGGTTCATTCTTTTAGTCCATTTTTCTCTATTCTAGTATAGTATCAAATGACACAAGAGGGAATAATGAGTGAATGTAATAGGTTCCCTATCTTCCTTGACTTTCAAGAATTCATCATCCAATCCCTTCTCTAGGTATGAAGCAAAGTCATACTCTATGTTGATCTTAGGATTCTAGATTCTCATGGCCATCATCATTAAACTTACTGTCATTTTGTCTTGAGTACCGAACACCTAGCATAGAGCTAGATATGTATTCACAAATTAATATTGAAATTCTACCATAGTGATTGGCTTGGTGATGGAGGGAGAAATGAGGATTGTTCTATTGCCAATTCTTCTTTTCATGTACAAAGGGAGCTCATCACTCCTGTAAGTCCTCCTTAATCTAGTATAATCCTCTTCACTTTTTTGTAATTCTATTTCAGTCAATTCCTACTTATTCAAGTCAAAGCACTTAATGATAGCTACCCTGGTTACCCCAACTAGTACCACTCTGTTTGGAAACCTTATAGTTCTAGTGGTAGAATGATAATGTTTAGCTAATAGTTCGATAAACTCCACATCAATGAATACATTAGGAAAAATTAATTTGACAAAGTCCAACACCTAGGGTTTTGACATTGGAACCTTTCCATTCCTTTTACTATAGAAATACCAAAATAAATCCCACCCAAATTTAGGAATGAGGGCATCCCTACAACCTTGTGTGGTGTGTATGAATAATTTCTTGTTACCCTCCTTGGTGGACCATTGTAGTATACCTAGTATAGACTAGTGGAGTGGTCTCTTTATTATCTTAGGCTCTTCTTCCTTAATTTTAGCTTTACTTTCCTTTACTTCTAACTGTTTCCTTTTGGGTAGCATGGTTCAAATTTTTTCACTAAGATTTCAAAATGACAAAGCTCTACTAAATAATACACCAATCAAGCTTATTCAGAGAGTTATTTGTGCACTTACCTAAGTACTTGATGCTTGTAGAGCTCCTTTTCTTGGTGTCCTCAACTTCCTCCATGAAAATGTATTGCAATTGAGTATAGTCTTAGGAAAATTGACTTGCTTTTAAGGGCATGATATTCAATCATATTAGTATTAATTCCATCTTGCTACCAAATATTTTTGCAATAAGATCACACTTTCTAATTCAATTATGCACCATTGGGTTCATGTGTCAAGGTGGCTGATGCGATCCATGTATTTACTAACACAGTCTATAATGACTCCACAATATGTCTTGCCATACTATCATTGTCACTTATTACACTCGTTGTAGTATGGAGGTGTTGGGTTTTATGCCCTTTTACATACAATGCTTTCTATCCTTATGTTTGCAGGACAGTGGTGGGAATATTGGCATGCCATGGCTATACTATCCACCTCATACAATACTGCAATGTCTGCCTTTTCTTTCAATGCTTATTGCCCTACTACTTTTCCTTGAACCTTTCTTCACAGGGTGGTGGTGGGTACCTCCTTCTCATGCATAACTCTTTCATGGTATAGTGGTTGAGGCTTTGTTTCATGACTATGAGCCACCATGCTACACTAACTTAATTTTCATGTTGTGGTACTGTAGTAAAGGCACAAATTGTTCTTTTAATGAATATTTGAAAGGAAAAATGGGTGTGTACAAATAATTGTTAATGATTATATGGATGTTTTCACAAAAAAATATGCATTTGATGTTAAATACAATGTAAAATCAAAGGAAATATATTTTTTGATAGAAATGGAATGTTGATGAAAAATGAAGACCGATGGATACTAAGGAAGAAATATTTTTCTCCAACAGTGGCTCTAATTGGGGATGAATGGACATGAGGTCATTGCAGGAATCTAAAAATAATCTTTGGGAGGTAGACCATGAATGAATGGTATAAGATGGGGTGGGGAATGGGATGGAAACCTAAAACTATTGTCCATGGAAAAATCATTTTTTAAGAAGTATTTCAAGAATTTTCCATGCATTGGCAATTCCTAACATTCTCCTAGAACTACTGTGCATTGAAAATTGGTTTGAGAAAATAAATGATTTAGGAATTTTCCATGCATTAGCAACTCTTGATCTTCTCTTGACATATTTTGAATATAGTAATAATCTTCACCTCCTTTTCCCATAACAACAAATTGTCCTGTAGACACATAAAATTGACCTAGGCATGCAAGTTCTATTTTTCTCCATATTTCTTCCTAAGATAATTAAAATATATAATTATGTCCTATGGTCCAATTTCAACTATTGATTAAATGTTTCTCAATTATTTAATTAATTCATGTCTTTTATTCTTCTTGATTATTTAAATAAATAAATTATATTTATTTATTTAAATGTGTTGCTAATTTTCTAATGTCTCCCTCTGATTAAATAAATTTTTAAATTTATTTAATTATCTTTTGTCCATTATTTCCTCCTGATTATTTAAATAAATAAATTCTATTATTATTTGATTTTCCAGCTCTTTCTTTTTCTATGCCATTCTTATCTCCTTGTCACATGCAATCTTGTCCAGCCATTTGATTTTCTAAAATCAAATCTTGACCATTCATTTTAAATTTCACCCTAATTTTTCCCTAACCCTAATTGTGGGTTGTCACATTCAATTTTAACCATTAATCTTAGGGAATTTTTCAATCTTCAATCTTGGCCATTCATCAAAAATTGACTTTTCTATAAAGTGGAAATTTTGGTCTAATTTGCACATCTCTTGACATCTACATCTTATCCACTCTTTATGCTCTTGGCTTCTTGACTTCATAGAATATTTTATGCATATTTTAGGCTTGTTGCATAGTTTCTTAGTTGCATTGTGAGGTCTTTAGATCAAATCCTTCAACATTTGCTTAGGACATTGTCATAGTCATAGGTTTCTCATCATAAATCTAAGGGAAAACATAATATTACAACAAATACACAAGGTGCAATGGAGGTTAGTCATGGATGTTGAAGAAATTTGGTGAGGTCTCTCCTTGTTTTCATGTTTTTTACTCCTTCATTCTTCATTATTTTTCTTTGGGTTATTTGGTTTAAGCTTTAATATGCTAACCTGGTATTTTCCCTAAGTTACATTGGTGAACCCAATGCGAATATTGTGTTTTCTACAAATTTTCTTATGACATTTTTTGTGTTTTTGCAGGTATAGGTATGGAGTATTAAATTTGATTTTTTCTGAGCCACATTCACTACGTTGCATTGCATCTGATCTGCAGAATGACACATTTGAGATTCCAAGCCACTTTTGTTGAAGAAAATGATGCATATGCTTTGTTGAGATGCATCTGAAGAATATAATGATGCATATGACAACCACGACACATTTTTCTCTACAGACTAACGCATTTTTCTAATAAAATTTGGCTCTCTTCCTTACAATGCATTTTATTTGTAGAATGACTCATTTTCCTAGTAAAAATTTCCTTTCGAGTTTTTACTATATTTTCCATATTTTTCTTTTCCATTTAGTAGTTTAGAGGTTTTTGGGTTACTAATTTTATATTTGCAGCATGTGGCAAGGTGTCTAACCTTTTTTTGTTGACTTTTTCAATTCCCTAATCAAGCAAACAACAAAAAATTACTTGCATTCACATTTCATTGGTTAAAATGAACATGCATATTCACTCATGGGCTTAAAATGAACAAAATATTGCATTGAAAATCATATTGTTAAAATTTACATGCATTTTCATGACATGGGCTTAAAATGAACCTTGTTTGTTTCACATCAAGTTGAAAGTTTAAAATGAACAAAGTGTTTTAGGTGTTTTCCTCACATTACAATTTTGATAATTAAAACAAACAATTTTTTCCAATTTGTGTAACCCTGATTCAATAATAGAAGTATCCTCTCCCCTTGCACACTTATGTGATCTTGGGTGCAAGAGAAACTATTATTAACTCTAGGAATTAGGCCTTCCTTGGTAGGAAAAATTACTCACCCCAAGGTGACTCAAACTAGCAACAAAGCTCTTTAGCTGAGCTACTCTGGACAGGTATACAAATGTGAATCCTAATGGAAAACTTAGGATTATGAGTGCAGATGTGTCACACAGACAAGTGAATTCCCTAAAAACCTATTGATCATAGCCTCTTCAGGCTGGAATTCCTCCTTATGGGAGCTAATCTTGCCTCATGTGTGGCCACTCGAATGAGAGCCCAAACTAAAAAACTTTGTGTAGTTTCCAAAAACCCATCTATTCTTTGGTGCAACAACGGTCGTTACCAAGGCATCCACATTCTCACAGTTCTTAGTAGAGGTAAAAATACTACTATGGGAGATTTATGGGGGCTTGAAGCTTGGTTGACCCAAGAAGTGAGTGCAATGTAAGGGGGAACCTATGTGGCTAAGCTTCTAGATCACCCACTAAGAATAAGTGAGGTTGGGGAAACCCACATGGAATCTAGTGGATATAGCCCTTTCCTAACCTAGGATTGTACTTGTCTTCATTGTGCATGTTTACAAATATTCAAAGACAAAACATTATGTTTGCCAAGTGTTTTTTGAGACATTGAACAAATAAACACCTTTCATAGACCTGGAAACACTCATTCAAACTCAAACAATTCTGAAGATTTTCCAAAATCTTAAACAAACTAGACCTTATTCAAACTGCAATGCATTTTCTATTTTTTGCAATGCATCTGCCATTCTGAACTGCATTTGAAACTTTTTGTGCTACAATCGCTTTGCTAAAATGCATTTTCTATCCTCTGCAATGTATTTGGCTAGTTTTAACCATATTTTATTTCAAGAACAATGCAATTTCTTTCCTGAGCCACATTTGTGACATGTAATGATGCATTCACTGAACCTGTAATGCATTTGACATCTTGCAATGCATTTGAAACTTGAAATGACACAATTGTCAGGTAGTTACAAAAACACTGTTACTGGATCCAAAACCCGAGTCCAAACATTTTCAATCTGTTGAAAACTAGAAAATGAATTGCTTAAATCTTTCTTTCTTTGCATTCTTTAGCTTGTATTCTCCCATAGGTCCATCCTTGAAAATATTTAGTTGCACCCTTAGAGTCCATCATCATCATTTCCAACAATAAATCAGTCTTTAGATCCTCATCTTGTTGCAAACTTTGGAATAGAAAACTCCCCATACTTTGCAAAATATTTTCCTTCAAAAGTAGGTTATCATTGGACTTAGTCAAAATTATTTATTTTAATCATTTTCCTTTTGTGAGGCCTTTTCCAACTAAAAATTCTAGTTCGAAAACCTTACTTTTTCATCTTTTCATTATCATTTAGTCATACCAACAAGTCCTTTGATGTTCCAAATTGAGACATAGACTAAGCTTTGAGTGGTTGAGTAAACCTTTTCTAAAAGTCCATCAAAATTGCTTAGACCTTTGCATTTGCATACCTTAGAAAATTTTAGTCAGTTTGGTCTTCATATTGCATCCCTTATCCTAAAAAATAAAAATAAAAATAGTGTCATACCTTTCATCTTAGTCTTCATTGTCTTTTTGCATTTGACATTTCCTTTAGACAACATTGTCATTATTGCATTTCTTATGGCCAAAAACCCCAGAAATATAGTTGCATTTGTATTCCTTATTCAAAAAATCCAAAAACATAGTGTCATATCATTCTCCTTCATAGGCTTAGTTGTCATTTTCATCTTCCTCATTTGGGAATATCCTTATATGGTTGAGACTAGGCACCAAAGGAAAAGAATGCAAATGGACCCTTTTAGACAAGACACCAACCCCTATAATTTTTCCAATGACATGAACCAAGACACAAATATGGGGGAATCTTTTATCAATCCTTTCAGTGACATGAACATGCCATCTTCCTCGTGTAACCCCTTTGAACCATTCATATGTAGAGATGAAAATGGACATTTATTCATGGAAGACTTAGAAGCTTCCGCTCAAAATCCAGACATGGCCTCCTTTGTGGAAGAACTTATCTTACAATATTCACAGAGATATCTAGCCATGCTTTTAGACCAAGTGCCCAAATTTCCACATGGGTTTGAAATTAACCCTTTAAGAGAAACATCTCTCGATCAAAATTCCAACAATAATGAAAACAATACCTCCAACACTAGTCAACCCCAACACAATGCAAACATTACCTTCATTGGTGCCACCACACAAAGTGTAATAAACACCATCAATGATGCCTCTAATGACACCTCCAATCAAAATACTTCTAGCATGATCAACACCACATCCATTGGAGGAACATCAACCATGTCACAAGCCACATCACAATCAATGCCTCTAATATCAACAATGGGGAAAAATTCTTCAATCCTTTTATTTGGAGCTTCATCTAGTGCCATGTGAACAACATCATCAAATCCTTTATTTGGATCTTCAAATAATGCCATGGGAACAAATTAATTTAACCCCTTTGGGAGAAATAAACAATGGATTTCTATTCTAGGACCCCAATGAAATGTCAATAATTCATCACAACTTAATACCAATATTCCCCAAAGACAAAACACCAAAATTCCCCATGGTCACATGTACCAATTTGGATAAGGAAATCAGATTGCACAACACATTAATTCATTTGAAAACCAAAACTCTCAAGGTCAACATATTCCAAAAATATCAACTAATACTATAGGAGTGCACATACCCACATACGCATCACACATCCATACACAACACAATCCTAATCAAAACATGCAGCAATAACAACCTCCAAATCAAAACATGTCATAATTTTCACAACAACGCATCCCACATCAAAATCTAAACATATCCTCATAGCAAATGGTGACTCATGGAATACCTATCACCAACATGTGTGACAATATGAACAACCCCATAATTGATGCACTCACTGATCAACATGCGACTTTGAGAAAAAAGATGGAGAACACATATATGCAACACAAAAAGACTCACACATCATATCACCTATGTCCATACCCTTTTGACATGAGTCTACACATGTCATAGTTCTGTCTTGGATATGTGGTGCCAAATTTCACTAAATACAAAGGCAAGACAAATCCCCTTAATAGATACGAGAATTTACAACTAATTGTGTGGAAGTTGGCTATGAACATACTTATTTGATGAGACTCTTCCCTAGGAGTCTCGTAGGTCCTACACTAGAATGGTTTTCTACCTTGCCTAAAGGAATAAAATCATGGGATGAACTTGTAGACAAATTTGTACAAAATTACACCTATAACATTGACACTGACGTCACCATCACCAATTTATGTATGCTTACTCAAGAGGAAATTGGTGAGACCCTTATTCCATTCTTCCAAATATGGAGAAGTCTAGCAACTTGTTCCCATGTCAAAATACCAGAAAAAGAAAGGGTAGACATGTTTTTTTAAAACCTTCTAGGCCCATTGAAATACAATTTACCAGTTCATTGTTGCACCACTTTCATAGACTTAGCAGTAAAGGGTGTCCAACTTGAAAAGGCCCTTATTGTTAAAGGAGAACTCAAATATGGCAATAATAATATGAACACATACCCACCTGCTGACAAAAACAAATACTAGGTCAAAAATAAACACATCACTAATCATGACATCGTTGATGCTAAGGTAGTGAGAACAATAGGTCCTGTACTCACTCTCAAAGGATCTCAACTAAAAAATTCACCATTGATCACACCAACACATTCTTAAAATGCTATCCAAAATAATCAAAATAGTCAAAACAATCAAAACAATCAAGGCCAGGGATAGCCACATCAAACTAGGCAATTTCCAAATAGACGTACATACACTGCCTTGGGTGAATGCATTGAAAAAGTCATTAAGAAGCTCCTCCAAAATGGTTTCATCACATTACAGGACCCTAAGCCCTATGACCCAGGACAATTCAAGTCATCATGGTGGGATGACAACACATTATGTGATTATCACCATGTAAAAGGGCATAAAACCTCCTCTTGTTGACAATGAGAAATTTTGTACAAGATCTCATTGAAAATTACACCATTGAATTAGGTGGACAACAATTTGCTTCAAATTCATAATATACTATTCATAAGAGCCCACTACAGGATCATGGTTCAAATAATCCCTCTACGTCAGGTTCAAATATGAATAATAACCAAGCCAATTACACTTGCACCACCTTTGATTATTCTGGTGGACCCACTATTAATCATATTTGAGCTACTGATGAATATGTTAATACAATTACCATCAAGAAAGCATGTGAGTGTAATGTCACTACCCATGGAAGAAAAGTTACCATAGTTGGTCCTCCTCCTCCTAGAAAATTGAGGATTATGATACTTGGTCCATCTACCAAATAGTCACAACTTGGTCCATCCACTAAACAGTCACAACCTAAGGGATAGTTCAATCTCATTGAACAATTAGGAAAAACACCTACCCAAATCTCTATATTTGAGCTGCTACACATCTCTCCTACGCATAAGGCCATACTTGACAAAACTTTATAGGAGTCTTCTTTCCCTCATGAAATTGATGTCAACCAATTTGAAGCCATGGTGGGATACCTGACCACTCTCCATCACATAACATTTTCAAACCAATACTATTTGTCATTGAAACCCTCTCACAATGACACATTGCATATCAAAATTTTTATCCATAAAAATAAGGTTAGACGAGTCTTAGTAGATGGTGGAGCAAGACTAAACATATTCCCCCTAAAACTGTTTAAAGCTCTAGGATTCTTTGATGCTTGTGTAGATGCTACTAAGATTATTGTTATAAAGGCTTATGATGATGAGGAATGCTCCTCTCAGCGTATTATCACACTTCCTATCTGAGTTGGGCCAGTTATTGTAGATACAAAATGTTAGGTCCTGGATCTTGAGCTACCATATAACATCATGCTTGGTCAACCTTGGATCCATGCCTTAAAATTTGTACCCTCCACTTACCATCAATGCTTGAAGTTCCCTTCTGACGGCACAAAAATCACTATACATGGTGACCCTGAACCCTTCCAATACTGCACCAATTTGAGGGGTAGTTTAGAACATCAAGTGCCAATTAACCATGAAGCTTTGACATCCTCTTCATCCAAATACATCAATCTTTCCACACTCACCAAACCATTTTCATCCATTTCTTCGACTTCCATCATACCATCTCCCTCCATCCTAAAGGCTAATCCTAAATCAAGATCTAGGACCAAGGTTGCAAAGAATACAAATTGAACATGACCTATTCCATAACTAAAATACCCAAGTCTCCCAAGGCTTATGGTTGACCTTGTTTTAGAATGGAGCCTAAAGAGATTTAAAAAGTTCCTCTAATGCAGATATTTATAAAATGGGGTGACATGAACAAAGAAGACATTGAAGACATATCAGGTTGGATTTACAAAGAGATAGAGGATCAACCCCCTTTACCAATATAGATATATGGCAAAGTCTATGACATGGTGAAGGCACAAGGCTATTATGAAATTGGTGGTCATAGTAAAAACAAAACTAGATGAAGAGAACCTATAATTCCTTCTTGAAGACCAAACCCTCTTGGGTTAGGGTTTGAGCTACCTGAAACTGATGATCAACGTAACAATGTACTTTTAGGTGAGATTGTGAATGTTTCTGAAAGTGTTAAGACTATTGAAGTTTCCCTTACCAAAACCGACTCACATGAATGGGAATTTGGTTCCTAGAGATCCTTGAGTGACTGTTGCCTTGATGAAATGTTTTTGGAACCTAGTGAACTTTCCTTTGATGAATGATTTAGACAAATGTTCAAATGTAATCTTCTTAAAGACACTCCTAAAGTCCCTCATGATGATGATAAACCTGCATCAACATCTGATCGTATTGATCATCATTCTGACATGTTTATCTAGCCATCTAACAATAATGACCATCAATCAAATTCATCTAATTCGTCACATGACACCACTCATCAAGATTTCAATCCATTTGTTCCGTATTTTTCCAATGATTCAAACTTGTTTGAATCAAGTGAGGAAGAATACTCGATAAAATCTAAATGGGAATTGGAATATGACAATTTCATCTTTACCCTTTCCAAATCCATTTACATGCTTTTCACATCATCCCCAAAATTTTCCAAAACTGATGATGGTATCTCCCTTGTCTACCCACAACTCATTGACTGGGATCAACAAGGCCAACCAGTTATGGGCATATTTAAGAATGATGAAGCCATTGAAGAATTCATGGGACTCGGTGAGGGCATACCAATTGGGGACCACAAAGCTGGATTTTTTGTTGACCTACATTGTGCATAATACTTTGGGTAGGTTATTCAATCCTCTAGTCACAAAAATAAAAATAAAAAAAGACACATCTTTAGGTGAAAACTAAAAGGAACCTTCTGACGATACAAAAGTAAAAATAAAGGACTATCTAAGGGTGAAAACCTCTTTGAGGTTCCCAAGGATGGAGGATTGGACTTTCTCCCTATCACACAGGAAAATTTGGCAATGTTCATTGAGGACACCATGGAAGTTAACATAGCTATAACAGATATCCCAAAATCATTCTCTTTACAACATCTTTGATAGAGGAAGAGAAACTTGAATTTCAAAACTTCTTTTTAGAACATAAAATTAACTTTGCATTGTCATATTGCAATATGCCTGGGTTGGATCCAAATTTAGTATTACACCATTTTACCTTACTCCCAGATGCCAAGCTAGTGAAACAAAAGCTACAAAAAATTCACCTACAAATTGTATTGTAAGTCAAAACAGAACTTAAAAAGTTGTTAGACATGGGATTCATAAGATGAATAGACTATATAGACTGGATATGTAACCTTGTACTCGTAATTAATCCAAATGGTCAAGTATGCATCTGCACATACTTTCAAGATCTAAACAAGGCATGCCCAAAGGATGACTTTCCATTTCCCAACATAGACATCATAGTTGATCTAATGATAGGATATGAGATGTTGTCCCTCATGGATGGTTTCTCAAGTTACAATCAAACTTAGATCACCCCTGAGGATCAACATAAAACATCATTCACTTGTCCTTGGGGTACCTACTACTAGAACATCATGCCTTTTGGCTTAAAGAATGTAGGTGCCACATATGAAAGAGCCATGAAAACAATATTTCATGACATGATGTGCACATTAATGGAATATTTTGTGGATGACTTTTTTGAAAATTCTTTGATGCTCAAGGATCACTTTAACGTGCTAGACAAAATTTTCAAAAGACTGCTTGAATCCTAAGAAGTGTTTCTTTGTTGTGACATTAGGAAATTTTTTGGGATATATAGTTTCTTGCAAAGGCATTGAAGTAGATCCTACCAAAGTGAAAGCCAAAAGGATCACGAACAACCTTACATGAGGTACATGAGGGTATATTAGCCAAAAGGATCATGATACTTGGGTATGACTAGCCAACAATGGAAAAGGATGCACTTGAGTTTTTCAAAACATGTCGCCAATGTTAGATACATAGTGATTCGATCCATGCACCAGCACATGAACTTTTTGCTAATTACTTCTCCTTGGCCCTTCACGTAATGGGGACTCAACCTCATGGATAAAATCCATCCTACCTCTTCCAATGACAATAAATTCATCATCACCGCCACTGATTATTTCACTAATTGGATCATATACACCCCCTCACATACATAACCAACAAGTAGATTTCCAAATTATAACTTAACTACATCATATGTTGATATGGTGTCCTATAGTCCATCATCACAAAAAATAGGTGTCCCTTCAAAAATCAAGATGTTCGTGAGTTGTGTGAATGCTTCCACATCTAAAACCATTTCTCCATGCCATACTACCCATAAGGAAATGTTCAAGTTGAGGAATCTAATAAAAAATCATCAAAATTATTAAGAAGATTGTCAATGATGCTAGTTGTGACTAGCACATCCAACTCAACCCTACTTTGTGGGCTTATCACACCAATATCTACAAGCCTATAGGGGCCACTCCTTTCAACTTGGTCTTTGGAGCTAAAGCCATCTTTCCCATGAAGGTCAAAATTCCCTCTCAGAGTCTCCCTAAAGGGCCTAATTCATAATGAAGAGTATAGACAATCGCAACTGCATGAGCTAGAAATGTTAGAGGAATGTATACATAATGCCTTAAATAATTTATAGCAATACAAAAATCACCTTTTCTATAGTTACAACAAGAGAGTAGTGGTTTGAAAGTTTGGAATTGGTGACTTGTTCTTAATGCAAAATCCTAAGAATCAGTTTGACAGAGAGAAACCCAACAAGTTCGAGCCTAATTGGCTGGGTCCTTATATCATCACTGCCTCATTCAATTCTAAAGCTTACCAATTAGCTACTCTAGATGGTGAACAATTGATAAAACCCATCAATAGTTTGCATCTTCAAAAATTCTACACATAACATTAGAGAGCTATACTGACAATGATAAAAATACAAAAAAAAATAAAAAATACAAAAAAAGCGTTACCATGATAAAAACTTGGAAAATAGGTGTCTTGGTGACACCAAAAAAATGAAAATATGACAAAAATAGTAAAGAGAAATAATTTGTCTAAAAGTGAAAACCTAGTAAACAGGCGCTTTGGATAGGTACCATGGTGAAAACTTAGCAAATAGGCACCATGTGTAGTCAGTCTTTGCTTTGTCATCTACTTTCACTCCATCTACCTTTGTCTATAATAAACACTCAATACCATCATGACGCTCCTCATAAAATATTGCCATTTCTTTCCATGGCTGATAACGGTTGACATTAAGTCTTACATACCGTCCATTTGTCACCCCAAGCACATCGTTTTCCATACCCTTCAAACATTGGCTAGTCCTTGACCTAACTAGAGGCAATCCTTTATCTCTTGACTACAATGGGTCTCACACATGGTCCCATCAATCAAAAATATCCTAAAAATAACATTAAAAAATCATAAACATCCTAAAAAAAGAAAAAAAAATCATTCAATGTCCTAAAAAAAGACGAAAAAAAATCATAAAATGTCCTAAAAAAAGACCAAAAACATTGTAACATATCCTAAAAAGCCATAAAAATTATAAACTTTCCAAAGAAAAAAACCTAAAAATCAAAAAAACATCTTGAAGAAAAACAAAAAAATCAAAATATATCCAAAACACAAAAACATCCAAATAACCTTCAAAATCTAAAAAATAAATTCAAAGTCAGTCATGTCACTTAGTCCATGTCATTGTCAAACTGCGTTGTCTCTGCACATTTTCTAAATAGGCAAGGCTCATCTCCAAGCCCTCGAGGCATTAGGTCAGTCCCTTTAGGTTCAAATAAAATCATGACTCAATCTTTGGTCATCAATTCAAAGTCATTGGCTATGTCAAACTACAAGGTCTCTGAGTGTATGATGTAGGAAAGGCCATCAATAAATGAGCCCCTAAGGCCACACTAGGTTAGTCCATTAGGGTACATGAATCTACACTAGCACACACTTCAAATGTCTTCAAACCAAAAAAAATATTCTAAAGACAAAAAACCCTTAAAACAAACTTTAGCAATCATTTAATCAACATTTCAGTCAATTATGTCATTTAGACAATTCTAGTCAAACTCAATCCAAACAAGTCAAATTTTCAACTCTTGGTTATTCTTCATGTCTGTCCTTTCGACGAAAAAATCTTTAGGATGTGTCCTTCCTAGGCATCATCACCGTTATCTAGAATTTTGAGGGATCCTCATGATGTTGGAGGATCGATACTCTTGGCATTGAAATCATTCAAGATGCATCCTTCCTAAATTTGGCATTACCTGGAAAACTTGACATCTCGACATCAAAACAATTGACATTCAAACACACTTGGAAAACACTTGGAAAACACTATCCCATCATTTTGTCCTTTTATTTTCATCATGCTACTAGTTTCTCAAGGATGTCCTAACAACAAGATTTAGAGAAGCAGTGACATATCATGATGATTGGCTTGTCTTGTCTTTTTCAAAATAGTCATGTTTGCTAGTTCCTTGAAGATGTCATGGCAATGAGATTTAGAGGAGAAATGACGTTTCATGGCTTGTCTTTCTTGTCTTTCTTGTTTGTGGTTGGTTGTGACAAAAAGACTAGGGCAATCATGCTCTTAGTATGAGTCATGATCATCCTTGTCTACGACTGCTTGTTTCATGTGATGCTACAAACTTGCACACCATTGGTCTATGTCATATCATGGTGTTTGTTGGCCATTACAATAATCTACCCAATGATGATTAAGAGCAAAAAATATTATTTATTTGGAAATATGTTGAAGGATTTTTTCTCCGCACTAACATCCATCTCCTTTTATCTTGTCACTTTGCTTCTTCTATCTCTTGATGATATCTTATGACATACAATAATATAATTGCATACATGATCATATAGACATTGCATTAGTTCATTACACATTTATATACATGCATTCATCTAAGGTGCATTTCTACATTCATTAAGGTATACATTCATTAAACATCCATTCACATATTTCCATTTACATCACTAACATTTATCATTTTCATTCATCTATTTACATTCATATAACATAAAAGTGCATTAAACATTTTCATACATTGTCCATATCAATGCATACACATGATAACATACATCACATGTCACATTATCGATACATATATAGTCATATACCAAGTCATTCATCATCATAAATATGACATTCATTAGAATCAAAACATTATGCATACATATAGAACATCATCATCATCATTAAATAACCATCATACATAACATAATATCATGACATATAATCATAAACAGCCATGATAACTGCATACATCACATAACATACAAAATGCATCATCATAATCATCACCATAAATGCATATATCATAGATATAATCAAATCATAATGCATCATCACATAACACTAGCATATAGTTTGTGCCAAAACTGCATCATATATATAATCTCAAAAATCATCTCACAGGATAGAGTCTCGAGGTATCCCAAAAATAGAGCTTGTAGGCTCAATGGTCAAAAATATTTCTCATCATAATGTATCAAACATAACAACAAGATAATAATAACAAGGCCCTAGGCTGTGCTCTCCTCATCTCCTTGTGGAGAGGAATGGGTCAATTGATGACCTATAACGGGAACTAATGGCATCGTAGACATGTCAGGCTAAGTCTATGATGTTGAGGGATCTGTGATTGGTGGTTGGCTATGCTCTTACCTATGCCCTAAAGCAAATGACACATGGTTGTGAGGACCTGTGACCCAAAGAGTTCTTGTGATGGTGTGACCTATGCCCTGAGGAATTCCCTAAGGAGGTGGACCCACCCGCATTGCTCTGGCTCTGGTTACTATGTGTTGGTTGCTACTTCCTAAACCACTATCTATCCTACTTTGTGACTGAGATAACCTAGGCTCCCACCACTTAGCTAGCATTTCTCTCTCATATAACATTTCATACTTTCCTTGGCTACCACTGACCCTTGCCCACTCTTTGGCTATGTCCCCAATTGGTCTAGCACATAACTATGTAAACTTTGAGCACAACTCTGCCCCTCCTACCATCGGATGTCAGCCTAATCCCTCTCTACTTGTGTCACCTCCAAATTTGTCTACAAGCTCCTGATTAGTGTCATAGCCTCATCCAACCGGCTTTACATATATGTGAATCTCTAATAAACTATGGCATCATGAGGAAAAGGTGGTCTCCTAGATATATCCTCCTCTCTGTCCAAAATCCACTCTCTAAGTTATCTCTATACCTCATCCATATCACCCTCACCACTGATTTCTAGCTCCTCATCATTGCCTCTGATCTCCTCCTCACCCCAAACTACCTCCTCCCCTCTGCTAACGTCCAAGGCGTCCTCTCCTATATGTACCTTGGCCTCCATCTCTCCCTCTACCCTAACCTCTACTTTCGGCTAATCCTCCTCCTTCCTAGCCTCTACCGCTAGCTACTCCACTTCCTATCTGACCCCCTCCTCCCTCTCCTCCTCCTTAGCCACCTCAGGGATTGTGTCCAATGGTAGCCTCTCAATACACAGTCACACTCTCCTACCTTGCCCCTCGCCATCTCCTCCTCTCCTCCTCCTCCCTCCACCTGCACCATCTCCTTCATCTCCTCCATCATCTCTTCCACCATCTCCACCACCCCTCCCCTTGTCTCGTCAGCCTCCATCTCTCCCCCTCCCCCTGCCACCATCTTTGCCTCCCATGGCCCCTTTTCCACACCCATGGTATAACTTATTGTTGATCCACTAGTGCTGGCCCATCTAGGTCCATCAATGGGTGTGGCCAGTGAGTCTGCCACCATGTATCAAACTCTATTGTCATACTAGGATCTATTGGACCTCCACTCCAGGCCCATGATTGTGCCACTAAACTATGAATTTTTTGCTCTACCAATGACACTGATATGGATGGTCCCCACATAGTCTCCTCAGATGATCTAGCATACTTTGTTGTCCCCACTGCACATCCTGTTGCTCGCCAAACTGACGTAATACCCATTGGGGAAGGTACATCTCAATAATCAATTGCTACTACATAGTGCAACCAATAAAATATCAAAATTGTTTGTAGAATACAAGATGATCACCCTCTCCAACCCACTTTGCACAATCTTTATAAGGCCTCCAAAAAAATACCATCAGAGTATCGATTCAATGTCACCAATATCCTGTGTCCCCAACTTTGTTTTGTTGTATGGTACTGGCATACAAGTAAACATATGGCATCCCCTCAACAGGTTATGATCTCTGAATAGGACGAAAGATGGGAATATGCTCCCATGCCAAGATCATCAACAGTGTCATCGCACAACTGATACTATGCACACCTCTGTACACCACCTCATGCAACTAATGATAAAGAATACCTATTAGACATAGCCCCCATGCAAAAAAAGTCCTATCTCGCCTCATCTTGATGAGCACATCACCCCATTCAATAGGGAATCAGTGTCTTTGGTGATTTGGAATAAGTACACCAAAAATCAACGTGCATAGCATCGCATCCCATCAAGGATAATTCTCAACCATAAACTCTCATTGAATCCCATTTCCCTCAATGCCTAGTCCTGTGCCATCATCAACCTCATAATACTCTATAATCGCCTATTGTCCCTAGTGTGGATCATAAACCACCTACTCCCCTTTGATCAGAAGGCTCAAAATCATATACACATCCTCAAGCATCACAGTGGCCTCTCACGTCAATAGGTGGAATGAACAAGTCTCTAAGTTCCATCTCTCATCCAATGCTATCAATAGTCCCCTATTTTCCTAGAAAATGGGCATATAGGTCACATAGTATAGTCCAAGCTCCATCAGTCATCTCTACTCCCTATCTTGTAACTGATCTATAAATGCATATGTTGATGGCCTAAACTCGTGAGCATAAATAGGTGGTAATGATTTTTGCACATGAAGAAATGAGAGTTAGCACATAATTGAAATTCATCATTACCATTTATCTAATAAAAAATAAGTAGAAATTGAGTCTAAAACTAAGTCAACCTTGGTCAAAGTCAACTGTGTTGCGTCATAGGAAATTGCATCACACTAAGTCAATTGTGTCATTTGGCACTTCACTTGCATTGCAACAGGGTGGTTATGTCACAAAAGCTCATGAATGCATCATCCTTTAGCACTTATGTCGCTCCCTCCATCATATGCATCATTGTAAAAAAAAATTGCATTGAACATCCTTGCATTTGTGCTTCAACATGGTGATTGCATCACTAGCCCTAACATTTGCATTGTGAAAAGGAAATTGCATCTCAATGGTCCACAAATGCGTCACTTTAAACCTAAGCCTAATAGACACCTCATGTTTATGTCGTGATGCATCAAATGCATGCAACACAAACGCGAATGAATCTTTTGCAAACACACGTGTCATGACATATTAGCTAACCTAACTTAAAACCCTATAAAGGCACACAAAATGATAAAATTACAAAGTGGGTACGATGTACTTACCAATGCCTTTGTTCCCTCTGGCCATCTGAATGTTCGCATGATGTAGCCATGATGCTCGGTCACTAGAATCACCATCATCGGGAAGTCTCATCTCTCTCTGAGCTCTTAAATTTCAAAAGGTATAAATTAAAATGAATTGATTTTTTACCCATTTTGAACCTATTTATAGGGTAAAAGTGGGATTTTCTTCAAAATTTTATTACTGGAGGCTCTTTTGACTAGTTTTGACCAACTTGTTGGCTGCCTTAAACACGTCAAAATCCAAAACTGATCACGCCATTCATTTTCTAATCATCACATTGACATAATAGGACACTTTCCAAATTTTTCTATCGCTAGGCCAAAATTTGAAAATTTTCTCGAGGGGTCATAGATACTCCATACTTTTGTTGGGGCATGTTTTTGATTGAATTTTCTTTGTCACAATGCAATAGGCTGCATTATGACAAAGAGGAGCAAAATGTAGACACATAAAATTGACCTAGGCTTGAAAGTTCTAATTTTCTCTATATTTCTTCCTAACATAATTAAAATATTTAATTATTTCCTATTGTCTAATTTCAACTATTAATTAAATAATTCTCAATTATTTAATTAATTCATGTCTTTTATTCTTCTTGATTATTTAAATAAATAAATAAAATTTATTTATTTAAATGCATCACTAATTTTCTAATGTCTCCCTCAGATTAAATAAATTATTAAATTTATTTAATTATCTTTTTTCCATTATTTCCTTGTCATTATTTAAATAAATAAATTTTATTTATTTATTTAAATATGTCATTAATTTCTAAATTTCCTCTTATAATTAAATATGTTCTTTAATTAATTTAATTATTGTCCACCTTGCCCTTTTCCTAATTTTAAATAAAGTCATTTATTTAAAATTGTCTACTTTCTATTTTCTCTCTCTAGGTAAATAATTCAAATTAATTATTTACTATCACATGGCCCCACCATTTGAATTAAATTATTTTTTAATTCAAAATGTAAAATTTTCTCCATAAATCAAATAACTTCTAATTCTATTTGATTTTCTAGCTCTTTCTTTTTCCGTACCATTCTTATCTCCTTGTCACATGCAATCTTGTCCCTTGATTTGATTTTCTAAAATCAAATATTGACCATTCATTTCAAATTTCACCCTAAATTTTCCCTAACCCTAATCGTGGGTTGTCACATTCAATTTTAACCATTGATCTTAGGGAATTTGTCAATTTTCAATCTTGGCCATTCATCCAAAATTGACTTTTCTATAAAATGGCAATTTTGGTCTCATTTGCACATCTCTTGACATCTACATCTTATCCACTCTTTATGCTCTTGTCTTATTGACTTCATGGACTATTTTATGCATATTTTAGGCTTTCTCCATAGTTGCCTAGTTGCATTGTGAGGTATTTAGATCAAATCCTTCAACATTTTCTTAGGACATTGGCATAGTCATAGGTTGCTCATCATAAATATGAGGGAAAACATAATATTGCAGAAAATAGAGAAGGTGTAATGGAGGTTAATCATGGAGGTTGAAGAAATTTGGTGAGATCTCTCCTTGTTTTCATGCTTTGTACTCATTTGTTCTTCACTGTTTTGATTTGGATTTTTTGATTTAAGCTTTAACTTGCTAACCTGGTATGTTCCCTGAGGTATAGGTCCTATCCACAAAGCCTCAAAATTTACATGTTTCCCTTTATCTTGACACCTTGCATTCCATAATAGGACCATTTCATTCACTTAAAACTTCCTAACTATCACACTTTTGTCAAACAAGTACTTCATCTATGACTGTATTTTTGTGTTTTTCTCCTTAGCCAGGCTTTTAATTTCATCTAATTCTACCAACTGCTCTATTCTATCCTTCATAGGTTCAAGGATGTCTAAGTCTTCTTGAAGCATGAATTTATATGCAAGTAAAAGGTTTTGCATAGAAAATTTGGCTTGTGTCCCATAGACCAGTTCAAAAGGTGATTTACCAGATCCTCCATAGGTTTAGGGATGTCTAAATTTTCTTAGAGCATGAATTTATATGGAGGTAAAATGTTTTGCATAGACATTTTGGCTTGTGTCCCATAGACTAGTTCAAAAGGTGATTTACCAGTTGACTTCTTCACAGTGATCCTATCCTCCCATACTACAATCCTTAATTTGGAATCCTAGGATTTTTTTGTTTTTGTCCAACATCCTTTTAATTATCTTTAAGATACTCTTGTTGCTTGATTCATCCAGCCTATTTTCTTGTGGTTGATAGGGAGAAGCATATGAAATTGTGATTCCATATGTTTCATAGAACTTTCTAAACTCTTCTGATATGAAACACATACCATTATCTATAATTATCTGTACATGTGTTCCAAATCTTGTAATTATGTTCTCCATCAAAAAATTTATTACAACCTTACTAGTGTCTTGCTTCGTTGGGATGAGTAATATCCATTTTGTAAAGTAGTCAGTTGCCACTAATATCCATCTATGACCTCCACTGGATTTTTTCTGTATTTCTCCAATAAAATCAATCCCCCTACTAATGAAAGGGGGCTTCAACCTACATTGGTTTGAGTGGTAATGCTCCTTGGTATTTCATTTTTCTAGAAAAACTTCTGCCAGGCTTCACACTTCCTTACATAAGTGAAAGAATCATTGAAAACCTTGGGCCAGTAGTATATGGCCCTCAAGATCTTGTGGGCATTGGTTTTGGCTGAAGAATGTCACCCAAAAACTTCTTCATGCATCTCCCTTAATACATGTTTTTCTTGTGATTCATCGAGGCATAACAACAATACTCCATCTTTGTTCTTCCAATACAAGTCACCATCTATGAAGACATATTTTGAGGCATGTAGCTTCAAGGTCCTCTTTTGATTCTCATTTAAGTCCCTAGGATACTTATGGCTTTTTAGGTAATACATTATGTTGGTATACCATGAGGTGTTCTCTATGCTTGCAAACATAGCTTCTTCTTCCCTTGTGTTGTAGATTTGGGATGATTCAAGGTTTGATTTAGCAATCAACTTGGACAACCCTTGTCCTCTTACCAACTTAGTGATTTGGATTTCAATATCAAATTCTTGAATTATATTAATCTATCTGTACCTTCTCCCTATAACTTTAGTTTGTACAAATACATCCTTGACTATATTAGCTCTAAAAAATGCAAGCTAAATTCCTCAAGAGGCTACCAATCTCTTGATACGCTTTAGGGAATAGACAAGGTCAAGAGAACTCAACCTTCTACTCTTTAGGTCCTCCTAAACCCAGGCAGGTGTACCTTTTGAATTAAGCAGACTTATCTTATGATTATCCTTCTAAAATGCTTTGTCCACAATGGCAGATGGAAGTGAACAAATGAAATCAAACTTGACAGCAATCTTCTGATCTAAATCCTAAAATGCTTAATTAACAGATATAAAGAAGTTGAATGAATTCAAATGATGAAATTGTAGAGACCAGTGCCTTGTTGGGTATGCAGAGTCAAATGAAACAGAAGTGGGCAGCTTATTCTGGCAGAGAATCAAATTGCAGGCATATGATCTATTCATAACTTGTATAAACAATGCAGGATTATGACTACTAAGCTCTACTTTAATAATCCAGATGAATCTCCCTGATTATTGTGATCAACAAAAAGGATTTAATCTTTGCTTGAAAGAACCAATTGATTAATCACACAAATACATCAAATGTGAATTGATAAATTAAACATAAACTTGTTATGTCAATTCAAACAACCAGAAAGAATCAAATTGGAGACAGCTTCAACAATACTTTTCAATAAGTTCAACATACAATTGACACCAGAAACAACTTGCCACACCAGCAGAGTTTCATTGAATTTTCCATTTTAAAACATGCAACATAGTCTCCAGAATGAGAACTTTATTCTACTGTGCCCATTCCTAATCTACTATATCTAATCTAAAATTTGATCCTTATCAATTACAATCGGGGTGCATATTTATACACCAACATATGAAAATAAAACACTTGAAAATCCATGTCGGCCACTGTAGAAATCGGGCTCAGTCATGTCGGCCTGCGACAGTGATAAAGAACTCACATGTTGGCTCATAGTGCTCAAGTTTTTGTTGATCATTTGCTGAGGCAATCACCAAAACAACCCTGGAGGTATTCCAAAGGCAACTATATCACTTTTGATTGCCCCTCATTTTTCTTTGTTTCACCGTAGCTTTCTTACTATCAAAGAAATATCATACTATATACATTATGTTCACCGAGAGCCCATATGTTATGTTATTTCCAATCAACAAGACATAAAGACTTCTCTTAGTGATGTGCTCCCTTTGTTTTATTTACTGTCACCGTAACTTATGACATCGGGAAGACTTCTCACAAAATACTTCGAGTCATACCGAAAGTCTTCAAACATTCGTATGTTGCCATAACACCTTGCTTATTACACCGAAGTCAAAGAGTATTCTTTGGTTCTGTTATGTTTCGCTATGACCACATGACCTTAGTGAGACCCTATAGAGAATTCACACGTTCTGCTGAAAGCCCCGAGCACACATGATCGCCGAGAGAGAGCCAACCTTATGCTGAAAGAAAACCATTTGAACATTGTCATAAAGACCCAACCTTTTCGCCATGACCATACCCCGAAAATTATGACTCTGGCCGAAGTGAACATTCGTGCAAAGTCGGTAAGACATACGGAGATCACCATGTCATCCCACTGAAAGCTATGTCTCACCAAAAGTCTTTCAAAGAAAATCCACGTGTAATGTTGGTGAGACTGAAGGTCACTCACCAAGACCTTACAATGATAGCTATGAATCCCCCCGAAATGCATCTCCCACTTGTCGGTCACCAAGAAAATAAGGTCTCGCCGTGACATTACATCGATGCCCAAACCTATGCCAAAATGAAACTTTAAAATGACAGTCGGGATGACAAGAGAGACTCGCCAGGACATGATGCCGACACCCATAGCCTTCACCGATGAATCCTCAAATGTGCAAGTCGGTGAGACCTGACCTATTTGGGGAGACCTCACCCTGGTGAAAATACTTATGCCGATATACCTTTCCTCCATCACCGAAACAATATGAGAGTCATGCCGATAGCTGCCAGTGAGTAAAATCAATTCACCATGACACAGGAAACATCTTGTCGATAGGAAACTCAGACATTTACAAGTAGAAGAGAGGATTGGGGAGACCTTGATGATGTCACGCCGCTACAGACCAGAATGTGAAAAATGCATGACACGATGGAAACACGGGATAAAGTATGTAAAATGTAATTTGAATGTCATGATGGAAGGGAAGATGTGCTTATGATAAGGACTCATAAGGGACTTAGGAGGATAAAAAATAATGAAATTAGGAAAAAATTTATAGTCCCAATAGTGGCTTCATGTGGGGATGAATGATAGTAAGATCATTGCAAGGATCCAGAATCTATGGGTGAGCAGACCAAACGCAAAATGAGAAAAATGAAAATGGACAAGAAGGAGATGGAATGAATGCAAAATGAATGCAAGATGGAGACAAACCAAAACCCTAAACTTACTGTGCATGGAAAATAATTTTAAAGAGAATAAGCAAGAGTTGTCCATGCATTGGCAACCCTCAATCCTCTGTGTTTTAATTGCTCATGTTTGAGCTATTACAATCTAAAACTCAAACCATTTTCCCCTGTCAAACACCTAGTTTTGTCTTGAGTTCATCAGATTCTTCTTGAAGATAGTTATGCAATCTTTCCTATCATTGTTATTGGAATTTCTTAGAGTATCATCATGTTCGGTTTGGCCCAAAATCCTTATACCATCCCATAGTTCAAATTCTTTATTGTTATGGAACAAACCTCTGTTATTTTCAACATAAAAAATACACACATATTCAATGCAAAATTGCTTATTATCTTTCTCACTATTGTTTACTATGAAATACTCTCTCAACTATATTAAAAATTCACAATCAAAGTGCTTCTCTTGAAAAAAAAAAAACTCTGTCAGACCAACATTTTCTAAAACAAGCAAATCTAAAACCTTTTGCACCTCTTCAGTATCTCTATTCGGAGACAACACTAGATCATGACTCATATCCTCCATATCATGCATATGTGAACCAATAAAATATAGAAATATATCATCCTTAGTATAAAAAATTTCTCCATATGAATTTGAAACTTCAAAATCACATACCTCATCTTGAATGGACACAGACTTTTGATCAACACCAAAGGTTTCACCATCATTCCAAGAAATTCACAGGGAGTCATAAAAATCTCTACACAAAGATCTTTCACTGTCAAAATAAATGTAAGCTAGACACAAAACTTCAAGATCACCTTCATGTGCAGATCCGTGGCATTCAGGAGTTAACAAATCTGCACTCTGTTCACTGACAAGTGAACAATTCTCAACATTTTCATCACTACAATTATACTCTTCACTTTTGTCATCATCAAAAAGAAATCCAATACCATCAGAAACATCATCAGCATTGTCATTTATGCCATAAATACTTTGTTTATATGGAATTATTTCATCTTTTTCATAAAATGGATTTGAAAATATATGCAACTCGTTCATGGACATACCTTGGCAAAAAATCACCTGATCTTCATTTAACTCTTCATCATACAATGATTTTGAAAAAGTTTGGAAATCATTTTCAAATGTACAAACCTCATTATGATCAAATGTATCTTCATAACTTTCAACCGCAGCTAAAGGTATTGTATACTTACTATCTGATGAATCAACATCTCCCATTTCCACTTCATCCAATTCTTCACAAGAGGTAAAAGAATCCCTTGACTGCAGATCAAACTCCTTAGGTTCATCATCAGAATCTGAATATTCACTGCTTTCCCTATCACAATTTGTTATGCAAGCGAAATGTCTTGTTCCTTCATCTTTCTCATGCAGGAAATTATAGGAATCATTCTGACTTGCACAAATCTTATCTTCTATTGGATGCATCATCTGATCAACTTCTCTATACTCATAAGAAAAACAACAACTGGATTCAACATTGATAGTGTTCTCATACCTTATTCCCTGGGACAATGCCTGGTTCACAATTCCTTGTGTCTCCTTTTGATCAGCAATGGTTAGTCTTTCTATCTCTTCTTCAGTAAGTCTCTTCATGCTGTATTGGGTAGGTACCTCAATAGAATGTAGCTCTGTATAATCATCCTTAAAGTTAGAAAGGACCCACTATTCTGCCATATGAACATTATATTTCTAATTTGAAACATCATGCTGATAACCGTCATCATCCGGGGATGAGTACCTTCCCACAACATGGTGAAAGGTATTTGAAGTCAAATATACTGTGTGACATTCTCTATTGTTTCCCATCAACATTCCCTCTTCTTGCATTCTTTGGACTATAACACAATAATCTAGGGAATGTGGCACATTACAAACTTCACAAAAATAATTGTTACTTACCATATAGGTTCCCTTCTTTGTCAATGGATCAAGAGCTTCTTGTTTCTAGGCCTAGCTATTATAGGTTTCTCATCCTTCCAGTTTGTATTATAAGGCATGTCATGCAACCTCGACCTCTCATTCTTGTAAGTATTCTCCTGTCGATACTGATAACTGCTACTTTTTTTATGAACCTTAGGATTGTCTCTCTTATCCATTATCCTTGCAGCCCTCCTATTGTTTTCAATTGTCTGTGCCATCTTTTGCACTTCAGCCAAATCTCTAGGGAATTTATTTCTCAATTCATACCCTATCTTAGGATCAAATGCATTCAAATAAATACTCAGTGCTACAGAAGCTGGCAACTTTGATCCAAGAGGTATTTTATTCTGCAACTTATTGAACCTCTGTTTAAAATCATAAATTGTGTCATTTTGATCTTTCTGAATCCGTATTAATTCATGAAGAGCAGCATCAGGTGCATTTGGATTCCCATATTTCTCATGGAATCAATCTTGAAACCCTTGGAGAGAATCAATAGAGATTGCTGGTAGGTCATTGAACCAATCCCTGACATCTTCAACTAGTGATATCATGAATAGCCTCATGTGTAAATCTTCACATGGCACACCCAAATCTTGGATGAAAGCATTGAAACTTCCTAGATGCTCTTCAGCAGTGATTGCATCACTCCCTATAAACTTTGAAACAAGACCTCTCCAACTGCCATCCATTGGATAAGGGGATAATTGAATCCCTACCAAATCAAACTATCTAATCATTGTTGTGTATTGATGGGGGGGGTGCTAGGTGGGTACTGATGCTGGTACATCAGACCATAGTACTGTGTATGATAATATGGCACATATTGCTGACCATGAGGAGCTCCAGCATGACCACCCCTGAACTAAGATCCTCCTCCATTCATGTTTAAAAAACTGTAAAAAAATTTTTAGAGTCGCCAACTACTTTTCCAAAAGTAGGAAAATCATTATTTCCATCTTTTTCCCAGTGGAATCACTCTTTCTGAAATTTCTCAAATTACAAATTTTCCTCCAATGACTCTATAATGTGGTCTTCAACTGAATTTTCTGATATAATCCCCAGCAGAGTCGCCAATTTGTTAGCTCTCAAAAAAGTAGGTTGAATGCCTCAAGAGGCTGCCAATCTCTTGATACGCTTTAAGATAATAGACAAGGTCAAGAGAACTCAACCTTCTACTCTTTAGGTGCTACTAAATCCAAGCAACTGTACCTTTTGAATCAAGTAGACTTATCTTATGATTATCCTTCTGAAATGCTTTGTCCACAATGGCAGATGGAAGTGAACAAATGAAATCAAACTTGACAGCAATCTTCTAATCTAAATCCTAAAATGCTTAACTAACAGATATAAATAAGCTGAATGAATTCAAATGATGAAATTGCAGAGATGAGTGCCTTGTTGGGTATGCAGAGTCAAATGAGACAGAAGTGGGCAACTTATTCTAGCAGAGAATCAAATTGCAAGCATATGATCTATTCATAACTTGTATAAACAATGCACGATTATGACTACTAAGCTCTACTTTAATAATCCGGATGAATCTCCTTGATTACTGTGATCAACAAAAAGGATTTAATCTTTGCTTGAAATAACCAATTGATTAATCACACAAATACATCAATTGTGCATTGACAAACTGAACATAAACCTGTTATGTCAATTCAAACAACTAGAAAGAATCAAATTGGAGACAACTTCAACAATACTTTTCAATAAGTTCAACATATAATTGACACCAGAAACAACTTGCCACACCAGTTGAGTTTCACTGAATTCACCATTTTAAAACATGCAACATAGTCTACAGAATGAGAACTTTATTCTACTATGCCCATTCCTAATCTACTGTATCTAATCTAAAATCTGATCCTTATCCATTACAATCGGGGTACATATTTATACACTAGCATATAAAAATAAAACACTTCAAAATCCATGTCGGCCACTGTAGAAATCAGGCCCAGTCATGTCGGCCTACAACAGCAATAAAGAACTCACATGTTAGCTCATAGTGCTCAATTTTCTATTGATCATCTGCTGAGGCAATCGCCAAAACAACCCTGGAGGTATGCCGAAGGAAACTATATTGCTTTTGATTGCCCCTTAGTTTTCTATGTTTTTCCGTAGCTTTCTTACTGTCAGAGAAATATCATACTGTATACATTATATTCACCAAGAGCCCATATGTTATGTTATTTCCAATCGGTGAGACACAAAGACTTCTCTCACCGATGTGCTCTCTTTTTTTTATTTACTGTCGCCGTAACTTATGACACCGGGAAGACTTCTCGCAGAATACTTCAAGTCATACTGAAAGTATTCAAACATTCGTATGTCACCATAACACCTTGCTTATTACACTGAATTCAAAGAGTATTCTTCTATTCCTTTATGTTTCGCTATGACCACACGACCTCGGTGAGACCCTATAGAGAATTCACACGTTCTGCCGGAAGCCCCGAGCACACATGATCGTCGAGAGAGAGCCAACCTTACACCGAAAGAAAACCATTTGAACATTGTTGGCAAGACCTGACCTTTTCACCATGACCATATCCCAAAAATTATGACTCTGGCCGAAGTGAACATCCGTGCAAAGTCGGTAAGACATATGAAGATCATCATGTCATCCCACCAAAAGCTATGTCTCACCAAAAGTCTTTTGAAGAAAATCCATGTGTAAGGTTGGTGAGACTGAAGGTCACTCGCCAAGACCTTACAATGATAGCTATGACTCCCCCTGAAATGCATCTCCCACTTGCCGGTCACCAAGACAATAAGGTCTCGCCGTGACATTACATCGATGCCCAGACCTATGCTTAAATGAAACTTTAAAATTCCATTCAAGAAGACAAGAGAGTCTTTCCAGGACATGATGTCGATACCCATAGCCTTTGCCAATGAATCCTCAAATGCATAATTTGGTGAGACCCAACCTATTCAGGGAAACCTCACCCTGGTGAAAATACTTATGCCGATATACCTTTCCTCCATCGCTGAAACAATATGAGAGTCATGCTGATAGCTGCCAGTGAGTAAAATCAATTCGCCATGACATAGGAAACGTCTTGTCAATAGGCAACTCAGACATTTACAAGTAGAAGAGGAGACCAGGGAGACCTTGATGTTGTCATGTCGATACAGACCAGAATGTGAAAAATGCATGACACGATGGAAACATGGGATAAAGTATGTAAAATGTAATCTGAATGTCATGATGGAAGGGAAGATGTGCTTATGATAATGACTCATAAGGGACTTAGGGGGATACAAATTTATGAAATCAGGCATAAATTTATAGTCCCAACAGACTACAACATTAGGAAAATATGCAAATAATTTTTCTCCCACCAACTAAGGTCTAATGGCTTTTACTGCTTTTACAAGTGGATATGCCTACTTCTCTATAATATCATACTTTAATTTAGCTCATTGAAGGGACTTACTAAAGAATGATATAGGTTGCTCATACCCTTCATCATTCTTCTGTAACATCACTGCTGTAATAGTGTGGTATGATGCAAATGAAAAGATCTTAAAGGGCTTACTAAAAGCAAGGGATTTTAATACTAGGGATTCCTTGATTACCCATTTTATAGATATAAATGCATTGAGTGCTTCTGTAGTCTAGTCAATCTTCTCCCCTTTCTTCAACATCTTTGAGATGGGTTAACAATCTTGACAAAATTTGATATGAATCTTCTTACAAAGTTTATTTGTCCAAAGAAAGACTAAATGGCCTTTACATTCTTAGGAATAGGTATCTTATCTATAGCTTCTACCCTCTTTGGATCAATTCTAACTCCATGTTTGGAAACTTTGTGCCCCAATAAATTTCCCTTTGTTACAGCAAAATGACATTTCTTAGGATTTAGGGAGATTCCATACTCAAGGCTTTGAGGAAGATTTTCTCAAGGTGTTCAATGTGGTCTTATTTTTTGGAATATGCAGTGAGATCATCTTGGTATACCACTATTATTGTATTGATGAGATCAACAAAACAACATCCATATTTCTCTAGAACATGGAACCAACATTTGCTAGGCCAAATGTCATCCTCACATACACATATGTGCCCCAAGGGGTAGTAAATGTGGTCTTATATTGTTTTGATTCTTTCACCTTCACCTAGTTGTACCTTGAAAATTCATCTATCATGGATAATAATTCATAACAAATGACCCTTTGCAACATGGCCTCCATATTTGGGTGTGGTTAATTGTCTTTAAGGGAAGATACATTCTAATTTTGAAAGTCTACACACAACCTTATTTCTCCATTTTTTTTTTTCTGATAGGCACCAAATTAGAGACCCAAGTGGAATGCCTGATGGGTTTGATGATACCTCCCTCCTTGAGCTTCATAAGTTCCTCACACATCTTGGGTTCTAAGGTAGGATTTATTCTAGCCTTTTTTTTTTTCTCTAATGGGTTTTGCATTAGGTTTTAATGGAATTTCATGTTGGAACATATTTTCTTTGTATGCCTTAAAGTCATCATAGGACCATGTGAAGACATTCTAGTATTTCCTTAACAATTTTATTATCATTTTCCTAATAGAATAACTTACCTTTTTCCCAATATACACCTTTTTTGGAGCTAATTTAGTCCCTAGATTGATCTCTTCAATGTCTTCTCTTATTACTGGTGTTTGCCTCATAACTACTTGATCATTCTTATCAAACACTCTTTCTAGTGTCACTAACCCTTTAGGAATTTTATTTGTCTTGAGCTGCACAACTTCCTAGCCGAGTATAGTTTGTTTACCATCTATTTCTTCCACAAATTCATTAAAATATTTCTCTTGGGTGTTGTACTAATCAATGCAATGTAAAAACTTGATTGGATATGTCATCATTAAAAACCTACCAATTGTAGATGTTTTCAAGAATTGTAGGCCTGGTCTTGAGTTCTACCTATGAAATTCCTATTAAGGTAACATCATCCTTTTTGAAGGCTATATTTTCCATGAAGTCAACCATCAAGTTTTTGGATCTATATCTACCCACTCAATGGAGAATGCATCCAAGAGCTCAATAGTATCCCACACAAAATTTATCTATTGCTTCAATCTCTTTTTTTCATGGAGTACTTTGATCTTAAAATTGTGAAAAAACTAATTCAAAATTGCTAAGAATGGTTAACATTTTGATCCCATGTTTAGTGGCAATGTTTAGGCCCAATAGAAAAGCTTCATATTCTACTATATTATTTGTGCATTCGAATGTTAGCAAAAATGAGTATTTAAATGTTGTTCCTTTAGGTGAAATGAAGAAAATTCCTTCTCCATTCCTTTCTCTACTACAAGCTCAAGTACATTCACCATATGCCATGTTCATTCTTGGAGAAATCCCTTGAAATTGGATCTATGTTCAATAATTCAAGGTTTGAATGTTCAATTGTAAAACTCCCCAATTCTACATCACAAAATCAATTCACTTGATTAGGATCAAAGATCTCAATGGCATGTTCATATCTAGGCTCTTTGTATAACTTGACCTCCCTTCCATTCACAGGTATTGTGGCATAAGGCAAGTCCAACTGAATATTCCAACCTACTGCTGCAGTCCATTGCCTTGATAATAACATCCCATAGTAGGGGGGAGTGTTTACTGTGTGTGGAAAATGTTAGTGTCAAAATAAGATAACAAAAAAACACCAATGCAACATTAAACTAAAGAAAGCTAAATAGAATGAAATCAAAGAAATCAAATAGAGCTTCTTCAAAATCATTCCATTGTCCTCTATCTCTAGTGATTGGCTTGGAGCTACTACTCTTAGATTATGTAAGCAAAGCTTCTCAAAATGGCAACCTGTAGAATGAGTATGCAAAGGGAGAGTACTTCTCTATCCTATATGCTGGTGGAGTGAAATGTTGATATATGGATATGCACAGGGGCTGTAGATTATGCATAGGGGCTGTGGATTATAAATGTTATTGAAGCTATGATATGAGGATGATAGGCCATGATATGGATTATTAATATGCTAAGCTATGCTATGCTATGATTCTAGAGGCTATGGATGCTAGAAGACTGATTGACTATAGTTTTCATGTACAAAACTTCTCAGTTTTTTTCAGAGACCTGACAGTCCTTTTTATAGCTTTTTGCAGGCAAGAGCCTGGCTGGCAAAGATCAATGGTTGTGAGATTGTTTGGTAAATGTGAATGGTGAGAGATGGAGAGGTTGAGAGGAAGATGGAAGATGTTGGGAGGTTGGAGAGAAGAATGGAGGTTTGTCTTCAACCCACAGGAACAACTTTGCTCAAAAATAGAGAAATTTATTAATTTTCTATTTTGAAGTTGTTTCATGGTTGTTGTAGATAATCCAAATTAAATAAATAAATTTCTTTAATTTTATGCGAGTTTGAGAATTTAAAAATGTTTTTGAAATATTTGATGTGAATAGACATTAGAAGTTTTAATTAAATATTTGGAATATTTAATTGTGAATGAAATTTAGAAGATTTTTAGAAGAGAAGAATATTTAATCTTTATTTGAATAAAATATTCAAGCCAAGATTATATGATAATTAATATAAATAAATCATAATATTTATTTAATTAATTAAGAAATGAATAAGAAAAGTGATTACATAAACTTATTTATTTAATCAAAATGAAAGAATGAACAATATAAATAAATTATTTAGATTTATTTATACGTAGATTGAATTCAGAGATTTAATTAAATATTAAAAATATTTAATTAATTATGATATTGCTATCAGGATTCAACCGTGTAGTTTTGAGTCAAACTCATTGACCCATGTTTCATGAGTAGTGGTTCAACAAGAACCCATCTCTCATGATATTGAATGGTCCACTTAGCACTCATTGCATCTAGGTGATGCTCACAGAGGTGAAGCACGGTCCGTCCCCGAGGTCACCCATCCCAGCTTCCAGCTGCTTAACCTTCAAGTGTTGTGCCTTATGAACCATTCATAATAGAGCCCCTTTAGCTCATCAATTGATAAGTAGGAGGTATTTTTCCACAAAGATGTCAAATTATGATATTGCTATCGATTCAATGGTGTAGTTTCAAGTCAAACTCATTGACCCATGTTTCATGAGTAGTGGTTCAACAAGAACCCATCTCTCATGATATTGAATGGTCCACTTAGCACTCATTGCATCTAGGTGATGCTCACGAGGTGAAGCACTGGTCCGTCCCGGAGGTCACCCATCCCAGATGCTGCGCTTAACCAGGAGTTTTCTCCAAGGTTAAGCTCGCTTGAGTTGTTACCCCATTTGCAAAACCTTCAGCAAGTGTTGTGCCTTATGAACCATTCATAATAGAGCCCCTTTAGCTCATCAATTGATAAGTAGGAGGTATTTTTCCACAGCGTGTCAAATTATGATATTGCTATCAGGATTCAACCATGTAGTTTTGAGTCAAACTCATTGACCCATGTTTCAAGAGTAGTGGTTCAACAAGAACCCATCTCTCATGATATTGAATGGTCCACTTAGCACTCATTGCATCTAGGTGATGCTCACAAAGGTCAAGCACTGGTCCGTCCCGGGAGGTCACCCATCCCATCTGCTCCAGCTCAAGCACGCTTAACCAGGGAGTTTTCTCCAAGGTTAAGCTCGCTTGAGTTGTTACCCCATTTGCAAAACCTTCAGCAAGTGTTGTGCCTTATGAACCATTCATAATAGAGCCCCTTTAATTAATTACCAAACTATTGTGATGTGACCATTTTTTGATGTATACATTTTGCCCCTCTTTGAAGTGATGTGTTTTACGCATTGCTTCAAAGAATTTTGAAATTTTCCCTAGATGTTGATTGTCGAATGTTGATAGGTATATGCCCCCTCGGACGATGAATTGATAAGATTTTGATTTTTGTGAATTTTTTGAATGTTTAGAGTTTTTTGGAATTTTTTGATTTTTATGATTTTTAAAATGCCGATTCATCATTTGAAAATGATGATGTGAAGAAATTGATGTGGAAAGATGTAAGTTAAAAAAAATTGATGACCTCAATTGCCGCTGTTGTGATAAAATGTGATAAAATGCCCCAAATTTGCCTTTAAATAGGTTAAAAATGTCATTTTCCATGTCATTTTCCCATTTTAACCTAGTAAAAATTATAATTTTTGAGCTTTGGAGTGAGAAGGATTGCACTTCCTACCCACTAGCACCATTTCGAGGGCATACGATGACATCAACAGCCGACACACTATGGACCCACGGTATGTACCCCTTTAAACTTTTGCTATTTGAAAATTTTCCATTTAGGGCATGTTTTCCAACCTTTTTGTATCTTCATGCATTATTTTATCATGTTTTAGTATTGCTGTAGCACCCATTATGTTTTTCATAGCACCATTTATTCTACAGTGCCCATGATAATTTTTGTAGCACCCATGATGATTATTGTAGCGCCCTTGAATTGATGTTGTTCTGTGTAATTAATTTGTTCCCAAGGTTGTTGGAAAACAAATAGTAGCTGAAAATTTTTCTTTTAAAGTTGTTAAAAACAAATAGTTGTTGATAGGTTTGCTTCTAAGGTTGTTAAAACCAAATAGAATTTTGATAAATTTGTTTTCATGAAAATGAAAAACAAAATAGTTTGTTGATACATTTGCTTCTAAAGTTGTTAAAAACAAACAGGATTTTGATAAAAAAAATTTCCATAATGATGAAAACAAATAGTTTGTTGATAAGTTTGCTTCTAAGGTTGTTAAAAACAAATAGAATTTTGATAAATTTGATTTTAGATTTGATTGATTTGTCATGACAATTTGATATTGATGTTGCTTTGACTTGATGATGTTTCCTATTCAACATGAGAGATTGAGCGTCTTGCAGTTACGAGAGAAATTCCCAAAGACATGGAGATTGATTCCGTAGCTTGTACAAGAGGATAGAGATGTGATCGAGGCATGCAGACTGACCTCGTTACTTGAGATGTGTGAGCTGCATCTCAATAGAGCCTTATTGACAACACTTGCAGAGAGGTGGCATAGTGAGATGAACACCTTTCATTTGCCGACAAGAGAGATTACCGTGACTCCTAAGGATGTGTATCGCAACCTGAAGATTACAGTGATGGGTGAGATGGTGAGATTTGACGGCTGGGAGGTGGGAGGTACCAATTCCTTGAGGTAGATATTAAGAGATGATCATATTGTAGTATACTATATCTCATGGTCCGAGATGACAGATTCGTAGGTGCCTTTACCCTTCATACTTGTAGGCTTCATTGGAGGTGTTATGTACCCTGACCATAGGTCGAAGGGTTTTGCAATCGGGTGGGGTCGTGTACTTGAGAGTATGGTGATGCAAGGTACATGATATGCTTGGTAATCATGCATTCTTGCACATTTATATGATGAGCTACACCATGTTGTGTATAGTGGAAGTCGGAGTTTAGTTGTTGGTTGTTCACTTTTACAGATATGGGCATGGGAGCACTTTGTCATTATGTGACCATTGACTCATGGACAACGACCTATCAGTTGACTATATAGATTCAGATATACTGATGTCATTGCTCAGCCGAGGCTGGGAAAATTGGATCATTGGCAGCGTCTTCTAGATGATCTCAATATAGTATGCTGGCGGCCCTATGTAGATTGTGAGGCATGGCCAGAGGATTGTAGGGAGATGCCCTATGTACTCTTGGGATTATTGAGATGTTTCTTCTTGCTCAGGTATGGTGATAGTATGGTCGGCCTCAGGGTATACCACAGGGTTCTTCTATTTATGTGTGGCGGCAGCAGGAGATTACAGTGTGGGGTCCGCACATTTCGTATGATGCAGCAGTGACAGAGTTCACCAGTTTGGGAGTATAGATGTGGGACTCTCTAGCTGATATTCTTGATGGGGGGATGACTCTAGAGTATGGTCAATATGTGTTGGAACATCCTGCGCCATGATTATTTGATCCTAATGAGCCTGCCACTCCAGTTGCAGAGAAGAGACCACATATAGGGGGACATAGGCAACAACAAGAGGCAACTTCAGAGAGTGATGAATTTGAGGAGGATGATGATGATGAGTCAGATGGGGATGGATATGGCAGTGATGAGGAGAGTAGAGGTGATAGTGGTGGAGGAGGTGGCAGAGGTGGCAGAGGTCGACCGTGGATGAGACATGCATCTCCATTGTCTTCACTAGATCTAGTGGTGCAAAGTCAGATAGATACCTTGCAGAGTAGAGTGCAGAGCTTATAGGGTCAGTTAGAATAGGCATAGGCCTTAGCTACACAACTAAAGGGATAGTTGACTACACTGACAGCTGAGAGAGATAGAGCCAGACAGCATGGTGAGTAGGCCATGGCCCTAGCTGACAGTCTGCAGAGAGCAGCAACAGGTACCTTGATCGGTGACATGATGAGAGAGTTGACAAGAGCCACCCAGGAGGCAGAGATCTATAGGATTAGGTATCATGATGCATTGCCACCTGAGCAGAGAATGAGTTATACACAGTCTCGGTCTACACATAGTCGCTCTTGGGCTACCAGCAAGGGTGTATCTCATCCATTACCTCCAGAAGGGTTATCAGGGGTAGGTGGAGCAGGTCCATCAGGTGCAGGTGGGGTAGGTCCCAGACTAGCAGCATCAAAGGATAGTACTTCGTAGTGCTTTTTGCATGATGTCTTATATGTCTTATTGATACTCTGTTGAGACATTTGTATACATACTGATATGGTCCCATTTTTTATGATTTTTTTCATGCATAGTTGACATCTTTTATACATTTGACATTCATTTTTTGAGATATATGATATGTAGCAATGATTCCTTATGGGATGAATGTGCTTATTTTCTATATGCATAATGTTTTATTTGATATGATTTATGATGTGATGTATGATGTATTGCGAAAATGAAAATGCAATGAAAGTGATGTGAGGATTATGATGTGTACGCTTTATTATGATTTTAATTTTCTGATGCAAATATGTATGAAAAATGTATGTGATGATGTTTTTGTGAATGTCAAATATACTTTTTCGTTTATTGGAAAGATATGAACTTTGATACTTTACCAGCTTTTGGAAAAATCTATAAATGCCAAATGCAAATTCTAGAATGAATGTAATCTATACTAACCATGCAGGATATCTGTACAATATTGCCATTCTGAGAGCTTATTTGTGCTTTTTGTGTTATCATAGAGCATTGAAATGTTGAAAGATAATACAAGCATCAAAGGGTAGGTTAGCACCAGTGATGAACTGAGTATTGCTTTCATGAATTTTGATATAGCAAGATAATACAAGCATCTAGGTATAATTGAACCAAGATGACCTGAGTATTGCTTGCATAAATAGACAAGAGTTAACCCATTTCCCATGAAAATTCTAAAATGTCATCAATGATACTTAGTAGAGCATGTATCGTGACCAATTTGCATAGTACTAATGATTCACTCACAAATAGTAGACAAAGAAAAATCATACTCCTTCCTTGCTTTTCTAGTTCAATACGTCATTGAATTGCTCTAGAGATATGATAGAAAATCAACCAACAATTCAAATTTTTCCTAAAGTATTCCAAACATTATTCAGATTAAGATCATCCAACTTGGTTATCAACATTGATGTTTGTGTTTTGATTAACGTTTTGTTGACCATGTTGTTTGATTTTAGTGGCATTGAGTGATCATTTTGGTGTTGTGGTTGATTTGATGCATCAATGTATGTTGCATTTTTTCAAACTGTCATTTGTCAATTTGTGATGTTCTAAAATCTTGTTGCCCCTCTCTTGTTTAGTCTGTGTTTCTGTCCCCAGTGTAAACACAATCTAAATATTATGGATATGTACAAATTTCATCAAGACATGATGAAACAGAAGGATCCTCGTTGCATGATATGGATATGATAGATATGTAAAAATGATAGAAATGGATAGATAATACCATAAAGTGAATGGAAGACATAGGTTAATTGATAATTCAGACATAGAAATTCTTCAAATGAATGCTATTGATCGGTTCTTCAAAGAGGTCCCCTTCTAACATAGATAATTTATATGCTCCAGAACCATATGTTGCAATGATGACAAATGGACCAAGCCAATTTGGTTCAAATTTTCCTCCCTTTTCTCTATCTTGCTGATTGCGTGGATTTTCTTTCAAGACTAAATCACCTACTTGAAATGTCTATGGTTTAACTCTATGATTGTAGCTACGAGACATAACTTGTTGATAACCCTTCAAATGATTAGCTGCATGTTGACATCTTTCATCTAACAGTTCTAGCTCTTGCAGACGAGATACTCGATAGTCTCCATCATTTATCAATCCTTTGAGTGAAACCCTAAGAGAAGATATTTCAACCTCTAATGGTAAGATCACTTTTGCTCCATATACCAAGGCATGTGGTGTAGCCCCTATTGGTGTGCGAATGCTGGTTCTATATGCCCACAAATTTGGATTTAACTGAACATGCTAGTCACGACCGACATCATTTATTGTCTTCTTCATGATTCTCAAGATTGTTTTGTTTGAAGCTTCTGCTTGACCATTTCCTTGTGGATAGTAAGGTGTAGAGAACTTGTGTTGAATGTGAAATATTTCACAAAGTTCATCAACATCCTGATTCTTGAAAGGCCTCCCATTATCAGTGATGATAGAATTAGGAATTCCATATCGGTAGATGATGTAATTCAAGATAAATGAAGAGATTTGTTTACCGGTCACTGTCGTCAAAGGAACAACTTCGATCCACTTTGTAAAATATTTTGTAGCCGTGATGATGAATTTATGCCCATTTGATGATGAAGGATGAATTTTACCAACAAGATCTAGTCCCCACTGAGAAAAAGGCCATGTCGAAGTGAAAGGTTGTAGTTCCTGTGTAGGTGCATGAATAAGATTCCCATGAATCTGGCATTTAGAACACTTCTTGACAAAAATAAAATATTCTCTCTCCATGGTAGGCCAATAATATCCCATTCTAAAAAGTTTCTTGGCTAAGGTTAAACCACTTGAATGAGTTCCACAAATACCACCATGAACCTCTTGTAAGGCTTTTTTAGATTCGTCACATTCAAGACATCGAAGGAGCATACCATCAAGACCATGTCAGTAAAGGATATCGACAATCAAGGTATAGCGGGATGATTGGCGTATGAATTCCTTTTTCGGTTTTGGGATAAGTCTAGAGCTAAGATGTTATTTTTCAGGTAGGTATAAATCTTGCCATATAAAGGTGAATCAGAACTAGTTAAATGGCATATGACTTGGGTATCAGGATTATCATAGGAGGGAGAAAACAATTGTTCCACCAAGAATTTGTTCCGTTTTTTGATTTTCTGATAATTGTAACAAGGAAGCAATTGTAGCCATTGCATCTGTAGTTTTATTATCAATCCTTGGGATTTGTGAAAACTTGATTGCCACAAAATACTTTTTAAAATCATCCACCATGTTCTTGTAAGGTAGCAGCTTATCATCTTTAGTTTGATAATCATCATTGATTTGATTAATGACAAGTTGTGAATCACCGTAGACTTGCAACTCTGTAATCAGCCAGTCCAATGCTATCTTCATTCCTGTGAGCAATGCTTCATATTTAGCTATGTTATTTGTGCAGGGAAACATCAACTGATATGATTTTGGGATGGTATGTCCTTCAAGTGTAACAAAAAGAATCCCTGCCCCTGAGCCATGTTGTGTGTAAGATCCATCAAAGTACAATGTCCATAATTTCTTAATTATTGTTGTAAAGATGTCTGCATCAAGAAATTCAATGTGTATTGGGTTTTCTTCTTGTAAAGGTGCTTCAACCAACTGATCTGCGATGACCTATCCTTTTATAGCTCTTTGATTTACATAGTGAATGTCAAACTCACTTAAGATCATTACCCATTTTGCAAGTCTTCATGTTAAGGTAGCTTTTCTTAAGAGATATTTTAGTGGATCGATTTTGGTTATCAGGTTAACTGTATGAGCCAACATATAGTGTCACAACTTTTGAGAAGCAAACACTACTGCTAGGCAAGATTTTCAATGAAAGTTTAGTTTACTTCATGACTTGTTAAAGTTCTATTGATATAGTATATGGCCCTTTCTTTGCTTGTAGAATCCTATTGTGCTAGTAATGCTCCCAAAGATACTTCTGTTGCTGAAATATATAGTATGAGTGGCTTTCCTGGAACTAGTGGAATTAGGACTGGCGGATTCATGAGATATTGCTTGATTTGATTAAATGTTGCTTCACACTTTTCCTCCCAATTGAATGGAACATTTTTATGCAATAGATGTGTAAATGGTAAGCTTTTGTCTGCCAGTTGAGCTATAAACCTCCTAATGGATTGTATTCATCCTTGCAATGATTGGAGTTGACTGATATTTTGTGGTGGCGGCATGTCCATTATAGCTTGTAATTTTTCTAGATAAACCTCTATGCCCTTTTCTGAAACAATGTATCCAAGAGTTTTCCAGATTTAATGCCGAATACACATTTCTTTGGATTGAGTCAAACATTGAACTTCTCCATTCTGATAAAGATCTTTGAAAAGATTTTGAGATGTCCTTCTCTTGTGTTGGATTTGGCCAATAAGTCATCCACATAGTCTTCCATGAAGATGTGCATCATGTAATGGAAAATGGTAGTCATTGCTCTTGGATAAGTCGCTCCTGCATTATTAAGCCTAAATGGCATGACATTCCAACAATAAGTACCCCAAGGGCATGTGAACACTATTTTATCTTGATCCTTTGGTGCAATATTTATCTGGTTATATCCTAAAAATCCATCCATTAATGAATACATTGCATGGACAATAGTTAAATCAACAATCATATCTATGTTTGGCAAAGGGAAGTCATCTTTGGGATATGCTTTGTTCAAATCTCTGAAATCTGTACAAATTCTAATCCTTCCATCCGGCTTTGAAATAGGTACTATATTGGAGATCCATTTTGCATAGTCAATAGACTAAATGAATCCAACATCTAAAAGCTTCTTTAACTCTTCTTTAACCAATAATGCAACATGTGGATGCATTTTTTTGAGTTTTTGCTTCACAGGTTTTGCCCCTGTGTTTATAGATAGATGATGCATTATTAGATTAGGATCTAACCCTGGCATATCGGCATATGGCCAAGCGAAGATGATTTGATTCTCCTTCAAGAACTCTATAAAGTCCTGTACTTCTTCCACTATTAATGATGCTAAAAGTTGTAAGATTTTTGACTGCTTTGTTGTACCTATGTTGATTGATTCTATTGGCTCAATCAAAATAGAAGATCTTTCTTAATAATGTTTTGGAAGAGTGTCAAGTGTCTCATCCTTCAGTGCCTCAAAAAGGTTTTCACCATCAGATTCACTCTTTATTTTTCTCTTGTTGTGATCTACCACTGCTGCTTTTCGGTTTTCACCGATAGATCCATATTTTATTTCATTTATTTTGCAACTAAGAGACTTGACACCCTCCCTATCAAAATCTTGAGTATGAGATTCTCTGATGGAACAATTGTTTTCTTGATTAGATGAACAAAGGAAATTTACAATATCCTCATCATCATGGAATGTAGGGATATGGATAGATGCATTGTTGTCCCAATGAATAAGTTCCAGATAGACTAAAGGTATGGGATCATTAGGTGAAGTAAGGTCTTCAGCTGTCAAAGTCATGATATGATTGTCATTTTCATGATGGACAAGGTCTATGATGGTATTCTCCTATCGATTATCAATCTCGTTAAAATCTGAATCATCCTCAGTTGAGTCATCATCATATCATGATTCAAATTCAAGTAATTGTGTTCCTCAGATTTCTCCTTGTATGAGAACAGGTGCATATTTGTGTATGGTATCAACTTGTTTATCTCTCCAAAATTCATCATTATAGATGGTGTCCCATTCATATTCATTAGAATCAGTGTCTGAACCATTCTGCAATTGGAAAAATGATTCATAAACTTTTTGTAGAGTGAAATCTTTATGGGGTTTATATGAAATTGATTCTCCTTCATGATTTTTTTTTGCTTGTTGTGAAGTTGACTCTTTTGTATCTTTACCATATCCAAGTCCTGTTTTATCCTTTGGATGTATTGAAATAGGTTGAATTGGCTCAATGATTCCTTCTTTTCTTTTTCCTATAGGATCATTTCCTTCATAGCCCATTCTTTGCATGATAGTATACCCTTTACCATATTGTTCAGTAGGTAACTTGATGTGCAAGAGAGATTCATCCTCATCTTTGTATATCTAGCTTAGGATATCCCTATCTTTGGCTTCTTCCTCGGTAGTGTTAGCTTTAATGAATTGTCCAAACTTTGTGATTGGCACAAAAGCTCGGGATGTAGAGGCTGTTGTGATCTTTTGATTTGATAGGGTTGGCTGACCATATGACCTTGGAGAAGGAGGTAAGCTAGAAAGGGATAGCGAATATTCACCTACTCCTTTGTCTTTTAAATGTAGCTTGGTGTCAAGATTCTTGTCAATTCTTGCAATTGACCTTGTAGATTGGAAGAAGAGGCAGTAAGAGCCTCCCTATTGTGTGGCACAAAGGCGTCTTGAGTTGCTCAGAGATTTGAACAAGTTTGGGTGCTATTGTAGTAAGCTTGTATAGTTATTTCTTGTCCATCATATAGAAACTTGAGGCATTGATGGTATGTTGATGGTACCGCCTACATATCATGAATCCATGGACGACCCAAAAGTATGTTATAGGAAAGATCATGATCTAGAACCTGACAAAAGGTGTTTTTCACAACAGGTCCTACTCTGATAGGTAGCATTATTAGTCTGTTAGAAGCTCTTTCTTCATCATCATATTCCTTGATAGTTATTTTCCTTCATGGATCAATGGAATTTTCTGATATTCCTAAGGCATATATTAGCTTTAAGGTACAAATATTTAAACTAGCTCCTCCATCTATCAAAACACATCTGATTCAGTGTTTATGGATCATAACTTCAAGATAAAGTGATGAATTATGTGGATGTTTCATGGAGGCATCATCTTTTTCAGAGAATGAAAGACAAGTGGGGGAAGAAAAATGTCCCACCATGGCTTGAAATTTGTTTACATCTAAATCTATGTCGACAGTTGTGTTTACAAGAGCTTCTTGTAAAATATTCTTGTGTACGAGGGATATTTTGAGAAGTTCAAGGATAGAGATTTGAACTGATGTTTTTCTCAATTGATCAACTAGATTATAATGACTTGGAGGAGGAATAGTTGCCCTAGATGAACTTCCTTTTAAGACAATTTTTTCTTGTCCTCTCATAGTCACATTAAGCTATTGATATTCTTGTTTTTCCTTGATTTTAATAACATTAACCCACTGATCATCTACATAAATGTGGCATATTATGTTGTCTTCAACATTATTTATTCTTTTCACTTTGGTATCTGATGTTTCTCCCTTTTCATAGTTTGGTAAAGGATCTTTGAATGCTTGATGATCATCATTGGTATGATGTCCTTCAATTGTGATGGTGCCATTGTCAATTAAATCTTGTACTAGATTTCGTAATGCTTGACAGTTATTTGTTCTATGACCTTTACATCAATGATAATTGCAATAATACAAGTCAATCCATGATGGTGGTTTGAATCATGGCTCATAATCTCTTTGTGGTGGTAAGGTGATAAAATTACTATCGAGAAGCTCCTTGAGAGAAAACTCAAGAGATTGACCCAAAGTGGTAAAATTCTGTCAATTTGAAAAGAATGGAGGTCTTCGTAGATTTCATGTTTGGGTATTGCAAAGATTGTTATTGAAATTACCACGATTATCCTTTTTGTTTTGATTGGTCATGCTTTCTTGATTGGAGTTTTTTCCTTGTTTATTGATATTTCCTTGTTGGTTGATATTTCCTTGTTGGTTGGTATTTCCTTGTTCGTTGTTTCGTGGAGTACTTGATAGGTTGAAGATAGATGGTCTTGTTTGTAGATTATTTCCATCCACTATACCATCATTGACAAAATTTTTATTTTTGATCCAAAACCTTGTTTTATCATTGTTGTTATGGTTGGATGAACTTGGATTATCAAGTTTTATTACTCCTCTTTTGACTAAGGCCCCTTCAATGGTGATTGCATTTTCAATCAATTTTTCAAAGTTAGGTGGACAATAAAGATTAAGCATGTAGCTTAATTCTTGATCTAGGCTATTGATGAAGATATCCATCTTTTCTTTTTTAGGAATAGGACGGGAGTATCGTGCAAACAATCTTCTCCATCTTTGCAAAAATGTAGTGAAAGATTCCCCTACTTTTTGTTTCACTTTACAAAGATCAAGCATGGTTATCTGGTGTTGGATGTTTTAGGTGTATTGTCATATGAACTGATTTATTAACTCCTCAAAGGTTTTGATGGGAGGAGTGATCTTGGAAAGCCACTCCATGGATTGTCCACCCAAACTTCATGGAAACAATCGCATTAAGTAGGTATCTTCATAAGCGAATTCTAGACTCATATTTTGGAAATTCCTCACATGTTCAATGGGATCAATTTTTCCATTGTACCTATCAAATTTAGGGATTTCGCAATGTTTTGGAAAAGGGATCATTTGAAGAATCCTATCAAATGGATAAGGACATATGTCATCCAAAACATACTTCTTTGTTGCACCCCCTTGCATTTCCTTTATTTTCCCTTGTAATTCTTTTATCTGTTGAGTAAGGGAACTAAAATCATTAGGAGGAGTTTCAGGATTTTCTTTAATCCCTTCTATATCAAAATCGGAAGGTAACTTAGCTCCTTTATTAGCTAATGAAAGAAAATATCTTTCTTTGTTTCGTTCTAAAATTCTTTCCGTAAGAGTATGTAATTGGGGAACCTGCTCTGCTTCTTGAAGCTTTTCTTTTGTTAACTCTTCAGTATGAAATGGATTCTCTTCTTTCTCACTATTATCACCCATTTTTCTTGTGGTACTTTCTCTTTCATCTTTTTCTATGTGCTTTCGAGATCTCGTGACAATAGGCATAAGTTTTTCCCCAAATTCTACTAACTTTTGATCAAAAGAATGAAATAGTGTGATTTTTGATGGATATGAAAGTTAGGATAGAATGAAGATTATATGACTTAAAATATTTCTAGTCTTTAGCTCATGTTTTTCCCTAATTGAAAGGATGAAAATCCTGTTTGGTGGGAATTTAAGCAAAAGATCAAGAAAAAAATGATTTTGCGCTTTATGAAGTTTGATTGTAGCTTCATAAAAGGATGGATTTGAGAGAAATGCCTAATGTGATTGAGCTCTCTATTGCAGAAATTGATTTGGATGAGTAGAATATTCAACTGCAAGATGGGGAATATAAGAAGAATGAATACGCTGACTATGGTTGTGCCTTTGAGAAAGGGCTCTTCTTTGAAAGAAAGCTCGTGAGTATAATGGTTCTACAACATAATAGTCAGTGAAACCTCTAACATAGTCATTATATCGATGGATAAAGGTTCTATGTTTAAGTAAAAACTTTCGACTTTCGTACAAGAATCATCTTTTCTTCAATAGTTTCTTGTAGCTAAGTGGTTTCTTTTGCTTTTTGATTCGTTTGAGAATGGATTTCTTAACAAAGGTTTTGGATTTCCAATCTCTTAACATGAGAGTAATCAATGTAATTGTGAGTTTTGGATAATCTTTACTGAATTAATGTTTTGAAGACACATCAAGCAAGTTGTAGAATAGTTGTTTTTAAGTCCTATACTAAACATCAAGTGTATGATCAAAATGTTTTTCAAAAATTGTTTTCATAGGTTTTACACATGATAGATAGTTCAAGCAAACTCACTCTTAGTACTCAAGTAGGTCATCATAATAATCAACAACCCACATCTTAGAACTGTGTCGACTCACACAGTCGTGTCACCCCCAAAGGGGCACCCATGTTTTTGTCTTTTCTAGGCGCGTACTTAGAGTGACGGAAGTGGATACCAAATCCCCTAAGCAAACGGTCCTTGATAGTTATATGGTGAGTATCTTGGGGGTAGATTCTTCCCTCCCTTGCACTGTGATTACTATGATGTTTGGAAACTGAGTTCATAGTAAGGGTTTCCGTTCAGTGTGGAAAATGATAGACTCCCTTGAGAGACCTCCCAACCTTTAGAACAAAGGCTTTAGGGATGGTTATCAATGCACACTACCATCGAATTGGATTTTCATCAACCATACGCATTTGATTAAAGTGGGTTGGAAAACTTGGCTTTAGTTGTTCCCACTTAGGTCGTTCCCGTAGGGTGAGTACTTTTTCCCACTACGGAAAGCATTCTAAGAGGTATTAACAAAGCTTAAAATTGCATGAAATAAAGTAGATGATTTTGGCATTTTGATCACCTAGTTAAGGGGAGAGCATAGGCCTATCACCATTTAATCAAAGCAAGCAAGAGTTCAATTTTAAGCCCAAATAAACAATTTTCTATGTTAGGTGAAGATATTGATTCACAAAGACATGAAGTTCTTTTTAATCCAAAATAGAAAATGAAGTGACTATCCTAGGATTGATTCATTCCAATTAAGTGACTATCCTATGATTGATTCAGACTATCCTAGGATTGTTTCATTCTTTTAAAGCTCTTACTGGCTAGGGTTGCGTCAGATCCAGTCAAATTTTACTTAAGTCATGGATTACAGTTGTAGATTTACAAATTCTATGCTAAGAAAAAGAAATGCGCTAAAACAAACATTAACAGTACTAATACTTAAATGCTCTATGAAAACAATAAAGAGCACTACAAAATTAGTAAAGAGTGTTGCAGGATCATTAAAGGGAATTGTAGGATCATTAATGGGCGCTGCAGGATCAGTAAAGAGTGCTACAGGATAAGTAAAGAGCTTTGTAGGATCCTTAAAGGGCACTATTTAACAAAGTTAAAGAGTGCTAAAATGGGTGTGAACTACGCTCAAGCGTGTTTAATGTGCTAATACGCTCTTCCAGTCGTAACCTATTAGAAAAATCTATGAAAAGATGTTAAAATTGGGGCAAGAGCCCCACAATGGTTGCCAAAAATGTGTGTGGAAAATGTTAGTATCAAAATAAGATAACAAAAACACACCAATGCAACATTAAACTAAAGAAAGCTAAATAGAATGAAATCAAAGAAATCAAACAGAGCTTCTTCAGAATCATTCCATTGTCCTCTATCTCCAGTGATTTGTTTGAAGTTGTTGCTCTTAGATTATATAAGCAAAGATTCTCATAATGGCAACCTGCAGAACGAGTATGCAAAGGGAGAGTACTTCTCTATCCTATATGCTGGTGGAGTGAAATGTTGATATACGGATATGCACAGGGGTTGTAGATTATGCATAGGGGTTGTGGATTATAAATGCTATTGAAGCTATGATATGAGGATGATAGGCCATGATATGGATTGTTAATATGCTAAGCTATGCTATGCTATGATTCTAGAGGCTATGGATGTTGGAAGACTGATTGACTATAGTTTTCCTGTACAAAAGCTTCTCCTTTTTTTTCAGACATCCGACAGTCCTTTTTATAGCTTTTTTCAGGCAAGAGCCTAGATGGCAAAGATCAATGGCTGTGAGATTGTCTGGTAAATTTTAATGGTGAGAGATGGAGAGGTTGAGAGGAAGATGGAAGATGTTGGGAGGTTGGAGAGAAGAATGGAGGTTTGTCTTCAACCCATGAGAACAACTTTGCTCAGAAACAAAGAAATTTATTAATTTTTTATTTTGAAGTTGTTTCATAGTTGTTGCTGATAATCCAAATTAAATAAATAAATTTATTTAATTTTATGTGAGTTTGAGAAATTTTTTTTTTTTTTGAAATATTTGATGTGAATAGAGATTAGAAGTTTTAATTAAATATTTGGAATATTTAATTTGGAATAGACTTTAGAAGAATAAATTAAATATTTGGAATATTTAATTATGAATGAAATTTAGAAGATTTTTAGAAGAGAAGAATATTTAATCTTTATTTGAATAAAATATTCAAGCCAAGATTATATGATAATTAATATAAATAAATCATAATGTTTATTTAATTAATTAAGAAATGAATAAGAAAAGTGATTAAATAAACTTATTTATTTAATCAAAATGAAATAATGAACAATATAAATAAATTATTTAGATTTATTTATACGTAGATTGAATTTAGAGATTTAATTAAATATTAAAAATATTTAATTAATTACCAGACTATTGTGATGTGACCATTTTTCGATGTATACATCTACCATAGTAATGTTTGTCCTATATGTCACCTCTAGGTATGATGCCAATTCCAATTATACATCCCACACCACTCCAACTACAAGAACTAATCTGTTATCCATTGCATAACACTTCCCATACGTAGTATTTACCCATAGGCCTAGTTCCTTCATTACCAATAGAGGCATGATGTTGATTGTTGCCCCTGAGTCAATCATGCAGTGTTTCAAAAACTTGTTGATCAGCAATGTGGTGAAAATGGATCCACCTAGGAGGGATTATTTGTGAGTGTTCCTCCCAAATATACTTTTGGTGTCTTTGTAATTTCTTGTCTATTGGAATTAACCTCCTTCTTCTAATCCATATGTTTCTGAGATATGTTAGTAATCATCTTGAGGGTTGTGTCTCTAAATTCATCAATCTTCATCAATTCCATCAAGGGGACTATCATTTTTTTCTAATCCAATGCTTGGGTAATGTCAAATGGAGGGGAAATGATCCCTTGTTCAACCTTCTTAGTTTTTGTAATCTTTTTCCCTTCATTTTTAATTTTTTCATTACTTAGTGTTTTCTCAGATTCAATATTTGTAGTCTCCTTTTGAACAACTTTTTGAGGCTTCTTTTTTTCACCCTTCTTTTTATTAGATGAAACGTTCTCCTTGCTCTTCTATTCTTTTATGAACATGCTTCTTGGTGTTCCCTGGTCTCCATTTGTGGGTCTACTTCTCAGGTTTATTTTCTCCCTTTTGCCTTAGCCACAATTTTTACTATGATGGCCCTCTTCTCTTCCTCTGTTGGTGTTCTTAACTAAAATTTTGGTGTTGTGTTGTATGCATATTTTTCTTCTTTTTTGTTCTCTTCTTGATCGAAGAACACTTCTTGCTCCACATTTGCATTGTACTTTTGATTGTTAACATCATATTTGTACCCATCTTCAAAGGAAGAGTCATTATTTTGATAAGACCCCCATCTTAACATGTTTATAGTGTGACCATCCCTATCCTTCTCCTATGACCATTCATCTTCCTAAAAATATTGAGCCACTGCACAATGTTTAGGGGCATGGGGTCTATGGCAAGGTGAACACCATGGTGTAGTATCTATTGCATGTGTTCCATGTTTTTTAAAGGGATAAGGATTCTCTTTCCAATTTGGTTTTCCTACTGGTCTTCCATCTTTCCAAGTAGTATTATAGGGCATGTCATGCAATCTTTCCCTTTCATTTATGTACTGATTTTCTTTTTTGTTCTGGGGATTATTGGGATTTTGTGGGATCCTATGGCTGTCCCTTTTTCCAATCATGTCAGCAACCTTTCTATTATTTTTGATAGTTAAGGCTACTTTTTGTGCTTCATTAAGACTTCTAGGGAATTTTTTCATGAGTTCATACCCTATTTTAGGATCAAAGGCCTTTAAATAGACACTTAAGGTTGTCAGGTCAACTAATTTGCATCCATGTGGTATCTTATTATAGAGCTTAGAGAATCTTTGATTAAAATCATAAACTAATTCATTATGATGTTTCTAGATACTTATTAATTCATGTAAAGAGAATTTAGGAGCACATTGATTCCCATACTATTCCAAAAACTGATCTTTAAAGTCTGTCATAGAAGTAATTAAGGCATCAAGTACACTATTGAACCAATCCCTTGCTTCTTTGCTTAGAGACATCATGAACAACCTCACAAGGATATCCTCTTGTTCCATTCCCAAATCTTTCACAATAGCATTGAAGTTTCTTATGTGTTATTTTGTTGTTGTTACACTATTCCCTATTAATTTAGGGAGAGTATTTCTCCAATTGCTATCAATGGGATATAGGTATACTTGATATCCTAACAAGTCAAACTATTTGCTCATGCTTGTATGGTTTTATGGATAAGGATTTTGAGGTGATGGATTAGGGTAATATTGGAATCCATGTTGGGGTTGATGCACATTTTGTTGGATGTTCTGATTAGAATACATATTCTATTGTGACACATGGTGTTGTTGGTATGGAATTAATATTGTCCTAGTGGTGGGTAATTCTGCGAAATTTTTCCAATGTTTTGTGCTTGGAATTTTTGGGGTGGAATATTGTGTTGGGAATATTTTTTTGGGTTACCAGCTAAGTTGTAAGTTCCTTTTGAAGTACCCAGAGCACCCACATTTTTCAATGACCCCAATGTATTGATATTACTTCCTTGTTTATGAGGAGGGGCATATTTTGGTGGTTTTGGTGCATGGATATTTAGTTGAGACATTTTTTGACTCAGATCTTGGATTTTTTTTATCAACTATTGTCTTCTCTTAAGCTCCTCTTTCTCCCATTTCACATATATCTCCATTTATTAAGTAGTCATTACTTCATAATTTTCAATAGGGGCAGATTGATCCATGAATCCATGTTGAGTCTCTTCTCCTTGTTTTAATGACATCTTGTAGTCAGACTCTTTTTTTCTTTTGAATTCGTTCTTCCTCAAATTGGGTTAAGAACTCCTCCATTTTCAAATGGTCTTCCTTCTAGTGAAAAATAGGACAATTGATGTTTTCTTGCTCATGTGGGGTGTGGGGATCCCTGCATGGATCATCATTATGATAGCCTGATTCATGCAATAGGTTGAAGCTATTGTCTAATGCAGGAGGTTGTTCTAGAATATTCTCAAAGTTGGTAGTGTCTGACTATTTGTACACCCTTTTTTTTATTTGTATCAGCCTTTGAACGAGGAGATCCATGTTTATCTATCCATCTACCATTTTTCTTCTTTGTACTTTCTTGATACAGAGATATTCTATCATTCATTTCGTATGATTCTTTAATGCTTTGAACTCTAGGGGGTTTTCTTGTTGATGTGTATTTTATCTTCCTAGTCATACACATGTTGCTACAAGCTTGTTAGAGTTACCACTCACTTTTATGAAAAGTGAGAAAAATGCTTACAACTTGGATTTATTTCTTTCCCAGCAAAGTCCCTTGTTATGATGGTTTTAAATGAATCTATGATGAAAGGCCTAGATTCAAAATTAGCTAGATCCGTAGCGGAGTCGCCAATCTATTAGGTCTCAAAAACATAGGTTTTTAGACCATAAGAGGGTGTAAATCTCTTAATATGTTTGTGGCCAATGAACGAGGCAACTTTAATTGGTCACCTCCTACACCTCAAGCTCCACTGGACCTAGGCAGGTGTACTTGAATGATAAGGTAGATTTGAGAGTTTAAAATGGATCATATTTTAGCCGATCTACTTACAATGGCACATGGGGGTTAAGTTGATGCAATATTTGATGACTAATTCCTACTAAGAATGTTTGAATAATCAAGAATGTGAGGTGAATTTGTATAAAATGTTCCAAAACTGACTAGTGCCTAATCTATTGGGTGAATGGAGTGAATGCGTGGATAGTGATTATGGAGACATATTTATATGATAGGTCAACTTATTACTCAACTTAACTCTAACTATTGGGAACTCTAAAAATATTTGCACCTTGTACAAACGTGCATGTTTGTAATTTACTATACTCTTCTTTAATGATCCTAGTGTTATTCCCACAAATTATTGTGATGCTATGAAAGGATTTTTAATTCTTAGCTTAAGGGAAACCAATCAGATTAATTACCTTAAAAGGATTTTAATCCCTAAGGAAACCAATTAAAATGAACTAACAGAAAGGATTTTAATTCTCTCTCACCAGAACCCAATAAAAATAACCACACAACTATAGCGAATGTGTCCTGACAAATATTATGAATTTTAATAACTTGAAAGAACCACTTTGGAGATAACACATCAACATATAAGCATGAAAATTAACACAATAGTTGAACACTGAATATAAGTCACCAATTAAGAATAGTATTCTCCATTATATTACTTCAAAATGATGTTACATTAATAACAATAGTTTTTTGTTATGAGATGGATGAATGTATATGCTATATATGAATGTAACCTACTACTACTAACAATGATAATGATGTGATGATAATAATTTAGTCAGGCTTTGGTTTCACTTTTTATATGGGAAGCAACAAGCTACAAGCCCCTTACAAAATGAGGTGACATTTAAAAATTATGCGTCTTTACTAACTACTTGTTTGATTACCATAATTAAAGAAAAAAAAAATATTTGAGACACTTAGATGTATGAATACATTAATAAACATAGAAGGATCATGATCACTCATCTAGCAAAGGCTTCCTCTCCATGGTAGACACTTGAATACTCTCATCCTAGTGTTTTACAGCTCAGAAGCTAGATATTTCTCCTCCCATTGGTATATTATAAAATATGATGGACATTTGTACTCCTATATCTTTGATATACTCATGAGATGCACCTACCACTGACTATCCAACAATTCTTTTATATCATTAACAAACTTTAGGTATCTAGTGTCAAAATCCATTAATCCATCTAGAATGAAATTAAGCATGTGAAGATTTATATCCTCATCCTCGTGTATGTTGGCAATGTGCTTATGAGTAATCTAACCAAACTCCTTATTCCATTCATCAAAGTCTCTCAACTGATCATCACCTTTTACTATTTCTGGTACATACCACTATTTTAGAGTGTGGAAAGAGTCCATTCATGTCTTAATCCTTTTTTCTTGTCCCTGCACATACTAGAATTCATCTAGGATCATCCTAATAGTTTTCTCAATTGGCTTTAATGTTGTAGGAACATCATTATTCCATCATAGGACTCTACATAATTTAGAAAAAGTGTGGTGTATTGGCTTCCACCTTTTGAATAGGGGTTCCAACACAAGTATATGGGCCTTTATTTGATCAACAACTTGTTGGAGTAACTTATAACTGTCATTCACAGTCTCTAGTTTATCTGCAACCAACTTTACCCTATGCTCAAGAATATTTTCTATAACTTAACAGACTTGCTTCTTTATTTCATCATGTGTTTCATTGTTGGCTTCCTTTATTTTCTCCACTTCCTTCTTAGGGGTTTTAATTGTTTCAACAAAAAAAATTTGTATAGCTTCTATTGGAGAACTAGGAGGCTTATATAGTATCATTTCCATGCTTTGTGAGGTTCCTGCTCGTTTTAGTTGCTATCTTCATATTACATTTTCCATAAACAACTTATTAACTTCATCATTCAGGAATCTCTACTCATATTTTTTTAGTCTATCTTCCAATCCTTTAACGATTGCACAAGTAAACATGGTGGAATGCATAGTCATTGTGGTTGCCTCCAAAGGGGTAGTGTCTTGTATCATTCTTACCATAGCTTCCCCTTTCATTCCCAATATTGCATCTAGTAGTTTTTGCTTCTATGTGTTTTTTTTCTTGATCCATATAGCTAGGGTTTCAATCTTGGGATTATACCCTGTTCCACTCACTCCTTGATCAAAGTAAAATTATGAAACTATCATTGGATCTTTTTGAGCCTTTACTTGGTCAACTAAAAACATTTTCCTCAGTTTTAGACCAAGGAATATGAGCATATTACTTTTTGAAATCATTTCCCTAGCCTTCTGAGGGATTATGTCAATATTATCCATCCTTAATTCCTTAAAGGTTTGTGTTGCCATTTGATCCTTTTGGGACTCCTCAATCCCCATTTCATTTATTTTCATTCTCTCCTCAAATTATTTTATCTTCATTTCTTTCCAAAAATCCTTGAACTCTGGAGTCTTAATAAATTCATCATCTTCTACGAATCTCATAGCTGCAGTTTCTCTTTCATCCTCATGCATTTATATATTCACCTTTTTTGTATCACCCATCATTCCCTCAAACTTATGGGCATTGGTCTCATGGAATGGTTAATCAACCTCAACATCACCCTTTAATTATTGCAACACAGTATCCAATTCTTCAGTGTCCCCTACTCTTTCACTCTCTTCATACGGCACCAACGGTTTAGTGCCCTCTGTCCTTTGTCTTTTAGGAGGAAATTTCTCCATGGGAGATTTAGGGGCTATGTTTGTGGTGTGCTCTACTATTACCTTACCACTATGTTCATGAAGATATCCTTCCCTTCTTCCATACAAGTCTTCAAACCTGGGTATGTGCAGGATCATCAAGGAAAAAATAGGCTCTTAAGTGGCAAAAAATTCAGAAAAATCAGAGTTAGGTAACTTGACGTAAAAATTTGAATAATTTATCTATATTATTTCAAAAATATGTAACAATAGAATCTGTAGAAAATTGAATGTAGTTTCTAAACTACTAGGTTTGTTTAAAAAAATAAAAATCTATTTGGTGAAAATTTGAAATTTCAATGCAGTGGTACTTAAATTTCAGGGAAAAAATAAGAAGTAGGTGTTTGTCTGACCACCCTAACCACTATAAAATGATAATATTTTTTTATAAGTAGAGGACTCATGCCCAGATGTGATGCATATTTTTTTATAATTTTTTTCCAAGTTAATAATTAATTATGAGTTTTTATTACAACTTTTTTAAAAATATAAAAACTCATATGTTTGACCAACTTAACTTGGTCAAAACTTCATGAAATTCTTTTTTTCTTTTTTTCATCCTATAGTATGTGAAGTATAGAATGTGATGCATGTTATGGATTCAAAAAATGTGATACCATTTGAAAGCTATAGATTTTTTTCAATCAACCTATCAATCAGGACTTTAGTCATAATTTGAATAGAAAGTGATTAATAATTACTTATTAAATTCAAAGTAAAGCATAATTTATCAGTGGAAAGCTAATAATCTCCTTTGAAAACCCTTTTCGTTTCATCAATTTTGGGTAAAAATATAATCGTCAGCCACATACTCATCATATTGCCACTTTTTGGCCCATCATGATCCTGCACATACCCACCTATCAATTATCAAATCTATTCTTCTAATATGATCTCTCTCCTCAACAAAGTATCCTAGGAAATCCTTGTGTTTTTGTTTCCTTTGTTATTTAAGCTTCCTCACATATTCCCATTTTTTCCTTCTACTAAACAAATCTTGATAAGTAATGTAGTTTCTTATGACATCTTCATAGTCCACTTGGTGCACAACTGTCATTTTGGTAAGAATATTATTCCTTATGTTATTCATATGATTTTTAGGGTCAAAATCCCTTCCTTTTGTAGATTCCAGTATCTTGTCTTTAAATAATATTTCAATTCTTCCAATGTATCTGAGCTTATAGTCCAATCTTCACACTTGGTTATGTTTGGTAGGAATGTGCCCTTCTTCTACTTGTGCATTACATATTTCTCCATCCACATGATCTACGACATAAAGTCAGAAAAAGCTAGTCCAAGGAGTAAAAATTTTGGTAGTATATGTGGAGCAATGGGGCATCCATAAGCCCTTATTATTGTGACTTCAAGGAGGAGCAACCAATCACCAAAATTATGTGTATGACCTTGCTCCTATTTAATAGCTAAAGGTCTCAACAATTGTTGCATTTTGTTGGAAATCTTGGTATTGAATAACCAAGGACGATCCTATGCACAAAATCTTCACAAAATATTGCAAAGCTAGAATTCTTACACTGGTTGCCCCAAATATAGCACCTTTTCTGCATGGGGGTAGGATTTCCTTGCTCATCAATTCTATCAAGGTCCATTCATTGAGTCCATTTGTCTCTATTCTATAATAGTATCAAATGACACAAGAAGGAATAATGTATTAATGTAGTAGGTGCCTTGTCTTCCATGATTTGCAAGAATTCATCATCCAATGGCTTCTCTAGGTATGAAGCAAAGTCATACTCTATGTTGGTCTTAAGATTTTGGATTCTCATAGCCATCATCACTAAAATTACTAGAATTTTGTCTTGAGCATCCATGCCTAACACCTAGCATAGAGCTAGATATGTATTCACAAAATAATATTGAAAGTTTTCCATAATGATTGGCTTGGTGATGGAGGGGGAAATGGGGATTTTTCTATTGCCAACTCCTCTTTTCATATACAAAGGGAGCTCATCACTCCTGTACATCTTCCTAAACCTAATATAATCCTCTTCACTTTTTTGTAAGTCTATTTTCGTCAATGCCTTTTTATTAAAGTCAAAGCACTCAATGATAGCTACCCTAGTTACCCCAACCAGTACTACTCTATTTGGAAACCTTAGAGTTCTAGTGGCAGAATGATAATGTTTAGCTAATAGTCTGATAAATTCTACATCAATGAATACATTAGGAACAATTAATTTGGCCAAGTCCAACACCCAAGGGTCTTACACTAGAAAATTTCCATTCCTTTTACTATAGAAATACCAAAACAAATCCCACCCAGACTTAGGAATGAGGGCATCCCTACAACCTTTTGAAGTGTCTATGAAGAATTTCTTGTTACCCGCCTTGGTGGAACCTGGTAGTATATCTAGTATAGACTGGTGGAGTAGTCTCTTTTTTTTATCTTAGGTTCTTCTTCCTTAATTTTAGCTCTACTTTCCTTTAACTTTGACTATTTCCTTATGGGTAGCATGGTTCAAATTTTTCCACTAAGACTTCAACATGATAGAGCTCTACTAAATACTACACCAATCAAGCTTCTTCAAAAGTTTGTTCATTCACTTACCAAGTTACTTGATGTTTGCAAAGATCCTTTGCTTGATGTCCTCAACTCCATCCACAACAATGTATTTCAATTGAGTATAGTCCTAGGAAAATTCACTTGATTTTATGGGAATTGTATTTATTCATATCAGTATTAATGCCAACCTCCTACCAAATATTTTGGTGATAAGCTCACACTTTCAAATTTGATTATTCACTATTGGGTTCATGTGTCAAGGTGGCTGATGTGATCCATACATTTATTACCACAGTCTATAATGATGCCACAATATGTCTTATTGTACTACCATTGTCACTTATTACACTTGTTGTAGTGTGGCAATGTCGGGTTTTATGCCCTTTTACATACAATGCTTTATATCCTTATGTTTGTGAGATAGCAGTGGGCATACCACCCAGCCACAACTATACTATCCACCTCACATGGTATTGTGTTGTCTTCCTTTCTTCAAATCTTACTACCCTACCTCTTTTCATTGAACCTTTCTTCATGAGGTGGCGATGGGCACTTCCTTCCCACACCTCATGCATAACTCTTTGGCAGTATAGCAATTGAGGTTTTATTTCATGACTATGAGCTGGCAGCCCACACTGACTTCATTTTGATGTTGTGGTACTATGGTAAAGGCACAAATTGTTCTATTACTGAATATTTGAGAGGATGCATGGGTATGTACAAAGGAGTGTTAATGATTATATGGGTCTTTTCACACAAATTGCTGAATTTTATGTTAAATACAATGTAGAATCAAAGGAAATAGATCTTTTGATATAAATGGAATATGGATGAAAAATGAAGACTAGTGGATACCGAGGAATAATCTTTTTGCTCCAACAGGTCCAAGGACTTTCTTCAATATCCACAATATATTTCATCTCACAATGGATTATCTTCTCATATTATTTAGATGACCTACATGGTTGTTCACACATTAGGGTTTGTAAACCCTTCAAATTGAAACGCATTATAATTGGAGCTAGAGATTCATATTTAAGATCATTTATAATCCCTTGAAAATAATTCATTCAGTAGTTCATGAGTTAGGAATTAGATTGTTCAACCTATCCTTCTAGATTGTGGAATGTAATAAGGATTTGTGTCAATGATAATATTTGTAATGCCCTTTCCACAAGCCTATGAGCCCTAATCAATCAACATATAAGGCATATGGTGCATGCAAGACTCTACGTTAGAGAGTAAATGATTATTCATGTTTGTTGAACATTTCTTTTGTTATTTTTGTTGTTCTTGTTGGCCTTGCCATTGCACCAAAATATTGACATGTCAATGCCCAATACAAGTATTATTTAAGATCCATGAGAGCTAGTTAGACCATGTCATGAACCCTGAGTGCTATGCATGCACAACATAAGGATACCAAGGGTGACAACTTACAACAATCCCCCCAGTGCAAGTAAGGGTTTTGAACCCATGACCAGCTCTGATACCAATTGTTGGACTTGTCGTTGCACCAAAATATTGACCTATCAAAGCATGATAAAAAAGTTAGTTAAGATCCATGGGAGGTGGTTAGATCATGTCGCGAACCTCGAGTGCTACGCATGCACAACACAAGGAGACCAAGGGTGACACCTTGCAACAATCCAACATAGGGGAAGGCAACTAAGAGTGGGGGGGATTTGTTTCCTTAGAAATTAAACTTATTAAACTTATTAACCTTATTCTTAGATCTAATAAATAACCATGAAAGCATAAACCATCAACACATCAAAAACACACATAACACCAATATTTTTACATGGAAACCCTATTAGGGGAAAAACCACAGTGGAGGTTAGTCCACAAGATTATACCCTATTAAAAGTATAAATAACAATAAATGGGAAATGCACATGCATTCAGGCACATTTCCTAGAGCTGACTACTCAAATACAAAGAGGCTTACTACCCAAACGAAGACACATTATCTTACAAAAACATTCAGATTACATCTGCAAGATTTTGAATTGAGAAAATAACATTTGTTAATGCCTGATTACAGTTTTGGTTAAGTACATGAACATTTCTTCACATTTTGATTCTTCCCCTAAATGATTAGTACATTATTCATGCATCTCATACCATCAAATGGAATATAAAATCGCTCATATATATCTGCAACTAGGAATTACATCAACTACATGTTTGCTTCAACAAAATATATAAAATGTGTACAAAATGTTAGCCAAAATCAATAAAATATTATTAATACAAATCAACAAATGTTAGTCACAACATAGTAGGGACCCAAAACAACATCCTCGATCATGAAACGCCTTAAACAATTACTCGAAGATCCACAACATGCTACAATGACCCTATTGACCATGAACATGAAAAATATGAACACGCAAGAGAAAATCACCAATCACAAGCACAATGATCAATGTCGATGTGGAATGTAGATAGAGAATGATCTAGAGACATCCATGAGCATCATGAATCACCATATAAGCATCTACAATAACTCAAATTACTAGAATCACATAATCATCTTTTAGGAACACGAACTGAAGCAACAGAAAAACTGTCAAAACACAACTGCTCATAACTCGACCAAATCTTCATATGGATCTCTAAAAATTACTGTGGATAAAATAGTTATACTCAACAAAAAACCCTTTAATCCATAACCTTTGATCATCAACATACTGAGCTTCATTGCACTACCGACATCTTGCAACTTCTTTCATTACAATTTTCTTAATATCCTCAACATATACAACCTTTAATACATTAGTTTGAATATTGTTGACATCAATGACAACCACATATCAACAACATCCAAAAATATCCTCCTTTGGCATTGATGGAAACACATGATGTGAAAATACCATCAATGCAACTCTCTCTTAGCACTTTCTCCCCCTTAGATTCTAACTCTTTTCTCCTCAACTCTTTCAAATGACTCTTCTCCTCCTTTGACATCAATGACAAAGATAATGTGCATCTTTATCCATACAAGCTCTAAACCACATATCTAATCATCTAACTACTCCCCCTGAGTAGCAACCACCACAACATCAATCCAGATAAAGATATGACTATGAAATGCATGGACTAATGCAATTCAATGCATCTTAGTTCTGATTTGGAGAGGTAATCACCCCTAGCCTCCCTCTAAGATACTCAGAATTATCCTTAGAAATGCACTTGGTAAAGATATCTACAATATATTCCTTAGTAGGCACATACTCCAAATTGACTTCCTTCTCACTCACCTTCTCTCTCAAAAAGTGAAACTTGATAGATATACGTTTGGTTATTGAATGTAGCACCATATTCTTAGAAATGTTAATTTCACTTGAATTATCATAGAATATAGCAATAGGTTCATCATACACAACTCTAATATCTTTCAACATCTGCTTCATCAACAATACTTGAGTACAATTTTTAGTAGAACTAAGGTATTCTGCCTTTGCAGTAGATAAAGAAATGGCATTCTGCTTCTTACTTAACCATGAGATCAACTTCTTTCCTAAGAAAAATGTACCACCACTAGTACTATTTTTGTCATTCACATCTCCTGCCCAATCAGCATCAGTAAAAGCACTCAAAGTAAGGTCATATTCTTTAAGATACCATAGGCCAAAATCAACTATCCCCTTCAAGTATCTGGAAATCCTCTTCATAGTTGTCACATGAGATTCCTTAGAATCAGCTTGAAATCTTGCAACAATGCATAAAACATTCATGATATCAGGTTGAGTTTGATTCAAATAGAGCAATCCTCCAATCATCAATCTATATCTAGTCTGGTTTGCTTTAGGAGAAACATCATCTTGTGTTAGCTTACATCCAGTCACCATAGGTGTACCAACTAGCTTTGAATCTTCCATACCAAACTTCTTTAGCATTTATTTCACATACTAGGACTAATATACGAAGATTCCCTTATCTAGTTGAGTAATTTTCAATCCCAAAAAGAATTTCATTTGTCCAATCATAGACATCTCAAACTCACTCTGGACCTCATTAGCAAAATTCATGCACAAACTATCATCTCCTCCAAAAATGATATCATCAACAAAGACTTCAACAATCAAATCTTTATCATGATCAATCTTGAAATGCATATTACTATCAGCAGTACCTTTATTAAATCCAAGCTTCAACAAATACTTGTCCAATCTAGCATACCATTCTCTTGGGGCTTGCTTAAGTCCATACAGTGCTTTCTTCAACTGGAAAACCATATCTCCCTAATCAGTCAATTGAAATCCATCAGGTTGCTCAACATACAATTCTTCTTCCAGTTCACCATTTAGAAATGTTGACTTGACATCCATTTGATAAACCTTGAAGTTTTTGTAAGTAGAAAAAGAAAGAAATAGTCTCACAGCTTCAATCCTAGGAATAGGGGCAAATGTTTCTTCAAAGTCAATTCCTTCCATCTAAAAATATCCTTTAAACACCAGTCTTGCTTTTTTTCTAACAAGTTCACCTTGCTCATTTAGTTTTTTTGGAAAGCCCATTTAGTTCCAATTATATCTTTATCCTTAGGTCTAGGAACAAGAATCCATGTATCATTCTTCTCAATTTTTAGTAGTACCTAATATTCATCTTTGCATGCTTCATTGACACTATTAGGCTTAGTCTTTGAAATCAAATAGTACTCTTTTGAAATTCTTCTCCTAGTTTGAACACCTTTGTTCTTATCACCTATAATCTTATCTTTTGAATGATTCAGTCTTACATACCTTGGAGTCTTAGGATGTTTTTGAACTCAGGCTCTTGTGATCTTACTTCTACACTTTCACTAGTTCCTTCTTCTTGAGTTTCTTGATTCACCAAAATGATCTCAGATACTCAAATATATCCTTAGGCAAAGGCTTGGTAAAGATATCTGCAATATGTTCCTTAGTAGGTGCATACTCCAATATGGCTTCCTTTTCACTCACCTTCTCTATCAAAAAGTGAAACTTGATAAATATATGCTAGGTTTTTGAATGTAGCACTAGATTCTTAGAAATGCTAATTGCACTTGAATTATCATAGAATATAGCAATAGGCTCATCATACGCAAATCTTATATCTTTCAACATTGGATTCATCCACAATACTTGAGTACAATTGTTAGCAACATCAATGTATTCTACCTCTGTGGAGATAAAGAAATGGCATTCTGCTTTTTCCTAATTTTGGATGTTGTGGATGTGTTGCTGATATGTGTTTGACATTGATATCAACACTATTAGCATTTTGTCTATCAAAGGTTGTATATATCGAGAATATTGAGAAAATTGTAAAAGAAAGTGTTTCAATTTCCCAGTGGAACTGTGAAGGTCATGAAGGTGTCTTGTTTTGTACGTTGAAGATCAATTGGTTTGGATTAATGGATTTTGTATTGAGTGTATCTAGATCATCTACCAGAAGTTTCAGAGTTCCACATGAAGATTTGATCATGCTATGAATAGTTGTGTTCTGACAGTACTTTTGTAGGTTATGTCAGTGTTCTTGAGTGAAATTTATGTGCTTCTGGTAATCTCTATTGTTTTGGATGCTTCACTATTAGTTCTTGTTGATTTTAGATGCTTCTAGATCATGCTCTATCTTCCTGGTATTTCCAAATTGATCTGTGTTCTCATGCTTGAAATTTTTTCTCTATATGTTTGGTTTTTCATGTTCTTGGCCAACATGATTTTGGTGGCTTGTTGTGGATCTTCCAGGTGAAAATAATTAAAGTCCTTTTGTATTGGAGTAGTTAATCTGGGTCTCCACTATGTTTTAGCCAACCTTGGTGGATTTGCATTGCAAATTTATTTATAAACTTGGGCCGACATTATAAATATGTTTTATTTTGTTGGCTAACTAAGTTGTTGGTGGAATCTCATGTTGCTAATATATAAGAGCGATTGTTTCATCGATGTAAAAAATGAGAAAAAGAGTTCTTCATGTGCCTTAGATGCTCAAATGTGTATGTGTGAATATCATTTGCATATCAGAGTATGAAGAATATTGAGTGAAGCGTGTTTCATTTTCCTTGGATGCTCAGATGTGTATATGTGTGAATATCATTTACAGAGTAGAGTGTGAAGAAGATTAAGCAAAGTGTGGAGAAGGTTGAGTGAAAAGTGAATAAGGTTTTTCTTTGCATAATTGGAACTATAATCAGGCTTGTGTAGAAGCTAATTTCTCGATTCACATTTTGGATGGTTTTAATCCAAACTCCTTTTGGATAATGAGTCCTCTGTTGTATTTGAGTAGTGACTCTAGGTAGTGTTACTGAATGCATGTGCATTCCTATTCATACTTATTTATACTTTTAGTAGGGTATAATATTGTGGAATAACATTCACCATGGTTTTTCCCCTAAAAGGGTTTTCACGTAAATTTTTTTGGTGTTCTCTCTCTGATGTGCTAATTTTTTATGTCTAATTGCTTATTCATCTGATCTAAGATTAAGTTAAGTTTAAAAGGCTCATTGTTTTGTGACAACCGATTCACCCCCTCCTCTCAGTTGTCTATCCTAGTTTTTCCAACAATTGGTATCAAGAAGGTTCCTCTAAAGAATTCTAAAAGCTTGAGGTGATCCAAGATGGCAACATTCAATGATAGTTCAATATTTGATGGAACCAACTACTCACTATGGAAAGTTAGGATGAAATGTCACCTAAGGTGTATTGGTGAAGCCTACTGAAAGATTACAAAAGATCCATATATGTTATTCCTCATAATGGTCCCTCCACTGTTGATGAGAACAAAGATGTTGAAAGCAATATAAGGGCTATTGAAGCTTTGTTGAGTGCTCTGATAGATTTAGAGATGGAAAATGTGCTAGGACTACAAACAACTCATTAGATTTGGACAAAGCTGGAAACTTTGTATGAAGGAGATGCATAGGTGAAGATGGCTAAGCTATGGAGTTTGAAAGGCAAGTATGAGAATTTGAAGATGGCTGAAAGTGAAAATATCACTACTTTTATGTAAAGAGTAAATGAAATAGTGATGGGTATTATAGGTGTTGGTGGTTCTCTGGATGAGGATGAAATTGTAGCTAAGATACTCATATCCTTGCCTCCCTCCTACAAAGTGAAGGCTCATGCCATTGAAGAGCTCAAATCAGTAACAAAGATGTCAAGAGACATGTTGGTTGGTAAGCTTGTTGCTTTTGAATTAAGCGAATTTGGTGAATCTTTTTCAAAAACTGAATCTACATTCAAAGCTACTATATCGAAAAGAAACAAGTAAAGATATGATCTGGAAGAGAGTTCTAGAAAGCAATCCAAGTATGATGAACAATTGAAACAACTTGAAGATAAAGAAAGAGAGGTAGAAGAATTGGAAGCATTGATTGTAAATAAAGAAGGCAGAGGAAAAGGTAAATATGAAGGTGTATTTCCTATTACCTATTCTTCTTATAGTAAAATAGGTCATTTTGCATCAAGGTGCCCTGAAAGAGTTCCTATATCTAAGCCTTACAAATATAGATTTCAAAAGAAATGTTATTTTGCTGAAAGAGTGACTGATGATGAGTCTGATAAAGATAATGGAAATGAAGATGATTGGGTTTTCATTGCTACCATTGAAAATAGTCTTGTTGCTATTGAATTTACTAGAGATGAGAAAGCTCTTGTAGCCTGAGTTGAGGAAAAGGTTGAGTGAGTCATTGATAGTGGATGCTCACATCATATGACTGGTCATAAAAACAAATTTATGAGTCTAGAGAAGTATGACGATGGTATTTAAGATTTGGCGATAACAATGCTTGTGTGATCTGTGGCAAAGGATCTATTTGTCTTGGTGGTAAACATAACACCAATGATGTTCATTATGTTGAAGGCTTGAAACACAACCTATTGAGTGTTGGATAGATGGTGGACAAGGGTTATGATCTTCAGTTCAAAGATAGAAAATGAAGAATATTTGGAAGCTCTAGAAATATAATTGCTTCAAGTAAATAGACAAAAGGTAACATTTTTCACCTGAATGTTGCTAGTCAAATTTGTTTAATTTCTCAAGTAGATGAAAGTTGGTTATGGCATAGAAGGTTGTGTCATGTCAATTTTGATAACATAGCCAAAATAAGTTCTACTCAAGTAGTAAGAGATCTACCCAAGTTAGTGAAGCCTGCTAGCACAATTTGCAAGGAGTGTCAAATGGAAAAATAGACAAGAATTTAATTTTGGAGCAAACAACATAATTCAAATGGATTACTAGAGCTTGTGTATATAGAGCTATGTGGTCCCTCTAGAGTTAGAAGTCTCCATGGTGAAAGGTACTTTATGTTTATTATTGATGATTACTCTAGAATGATATGGGTTGCTTTCTTAAGAGAAAAATGTGAAGCATTAGAGAAGTTCAAAATTTTCAAAGCTATGGAAGAGAATGAGAAAGGTCTAAATATCAAATGCTTAAGATTAGACAGAGGTGGTGAGTTCACCTCCATGGAGTTTAATTATTTCTATGATGAGCATGGAATCATAAGACAATTATCTGCTCCCTGAACCCCTCAACAGAATGGAGTTGCAGAGAGGAAGAATAGAACTATATTGGATGCTTCTAGAACAATGATGATCAAAGGAAATGTTCCTCGAGTGAAGTTTTAAGAACTACTATGTACACTTTGAACTGGCTAAATTTGAATGGAAATTCTAGTAAGACCCCTTTTGAGCTATGGTTTGGTTATAAGCCTACTGTTAGGTAATTCAAGATCTTTGGAAGCAAATGCTACATCAAGAAATATGATGATATGGCAAGTTTGATACAAGAAGCGATGAAGGAATATTTCAAGGCCACTCCACTAAAAGAAAGGCCCACTAGTGCTACAACAAAAGACTATGAAAAATGGTTGAGAGTGAAAATGTCAGAGTTGATTAGGATTCTGCTAAATCATCTAGACATTGAGGATATGATTTAGATGAAGAGAATACAAACAAAAGGAAGAATGTTTAGACACAAAATCAACTTCAAATTGTGTCATATGTTCAGATATTTTCACTAATCCATTGCCAAAGGATACTTTTGAGTATCTTAGAGGGATACTATGGGTAATTACCCCTCCTAATATGAACTAAGGATGCATTAAATTGCATCAATCTATGCGCTTCATTGATATTTCCTGATCCAAATTGATTTTTCTATGGCTGCTACTCAAGGGGAGTAGTCAGATGTGTAGATATGTTGTTCAGAGCTTGTATGTGGAAAGATAATGCTTATATTTTTCATTCATGTCAAAGGGGGGGAAAATTACTATGAAAAAATACTACTTATCTAGGGAGAAGAGCCTTGTGGAAGAAGTTCTTGAGAAGAGTTGAGACAAAATCTTTGGAGGACTAACTGTTGATTGAAAGTTAGGTTGATGGTGTTTTTCACATCTTGTGTTGCCATCAATTCCAAAGGGGGAGATTGTTGGATGTTGTGGATGTGTTTTTAATGTGTGGTTGTCATTGACATCAACACTATTAGCATTTGGTGTATCAGAGGTTGTATATGTCGAGGATATTGAGAAAATTGTAAAAGAAAGTGTTCTAGGTTCCCAATGGAGTTGTGAAGGTGATGAAGGTTTCTTGTTATGTAGGATAAAGATCAATTGGTGTGGATTAAAGGGTTTTATACTGAGTGTATCTAGATCACCTGCCAAAAGTTTTAGAGGTCCGTGTGAAGATTTGATCATGCTATGAATAGTTGTGTTCTGATAGTATTTTTGTGGGTTCTATTAGTGCTCCTAAGTGAAATTTTTGTGCTTCTGGTAATCTCTATAGCTGTGAATGCTTCTCTATTAGTTCTTGTTAATTTTGGATGCTTCTAGATCATGCTCTATCTTTGTGGTACATCCACATTGTTCCATGTGCTCGTGCTCAAATATTTTTCTTTGTATGTTTTATTTTTCATGTTCTTGGCTGCCATGATGTTGGTGGCATGTTGTGGATCTTCGAGGTGAAATTAATTAAAGTATTTTTGTGTTGGAGTTGTTAATTTTGGTTTCCACTATGTTTTGGCCGACCTTAGTGGATTCACATTGCAAATTTATTTGTAAATGTGGTCCGACATTGTAAATATGTTTTATTTTGCTTGTCGACTAAGTTGTTGGTGGAATCTCATGTTGTGAATATATAAGAGTGATTGTTTCATTGGTGTAAACAATGAGAAAAAGTGTGTGTCATGTGCCTATGATGCTCAGATGTGTATATGTATGAATATCATTTGCAGAGCAGAATGTGAAGAAGATTGAGTGAAGTGTGCTTCATGTGCCTTGGATGCTCAGATGTGTATATGTGTGAATATCATTTGTAGAGCAGAGTGTGAAGAAGATTGAGTGAAGTGTGAAGAAGGTTGAGAAAAAAGTTAAAAAGGTTGAGTAAAAAGTGAAGAAGGTTTTTTTGTGTTTATTTGGAACTGTAATTAGGCTTGTGTAGAAGCTAATTTCTCAGTTCACATTTTGGATTGTTTTAATCCAAAATCCTTTTGAATAGTGAGTCCTCTATTGTATTTGAGCAATGAGCTCTAGGAAGTGTTCCTAAATTCATGTGCATTCCTATTCATACTTCTTTACACTTTTAGCAGGGTATAATATTGTGGACTAAAAACCACCATGGTTTTTCCCCTAACAGGGTTTCCACATAAAAAATCTTGGTGTTCTTTGTCTCTCTAATGTGCTAATTATTTATGTATAATTGCTCACTCATTAGATTTGAGATTAAGTTCAATAAAGTTTAAAAGGATCATTATTTTGTGACAATTGATTCAACCACCCCTCTTAGTTTTCTTTCCTTTCTTTTCCAACAACTTAACCATGAAATTAGCTTATTTCGAAAGAAAAATGCACCACCACTGGTACTCTTTATGTCATTCACATCTCTTTCCAAATCAACATCAGTAAAAGCACTCAAACAAGGTCATCTTCTTTAGGATACCATAGGCCAAAATCAACTGTCCCCTTCAAGTATCTAAAAATCCTTTTCACAACTGTCACATGAGATTCCTTATAATCAACTTGAAATCTTACAACAATGTATATGACGTTCTTGATATCAGGTCAAGTTTGAGTCAAATAGAGCAATCCACCAATCATCGATCTGTATCTAGTCTGGATTGCTTTAGGAGAATGATCATCTTGTGTTAACTTAGATCTAGTCACCATAGGTGTACCAACTCACTTTAAATCTTCCATACTAAACTTCTTTAGCAATTCTTTCACATACTAGGATAGAGATATGAAGATCCCCTTATCTAGTTGAGTAATTTGAAATCCCAAAAATAATATCATTTCTCCAATAATAGACATCTCAAACTCACTCTACATCTCATCAGCAAACTTCATGCACAAACTATCATCTCCTCCAAAAATGATATCATCAACAAAGACTTTAACAATCAAATCTCTACCATGATCAATCTTGAAATACAAATTACTATCAACAATACCTTTATTAAATCCAAGATACAATAAATAATTGTCCAATCTGGCATACCATGCTCTTGGTGCTTGCTTAAGTCCATACAGTCCTTTTTTCAATTGACAAACCATATCTCAATTATTAGTCAATTGAAATGCATCAAGTTGCTCAACATACACTTCTTCTAGTTCACCATTCAGAAATGTTGACTTGACATCCATCTAATAAACCTTGAAGCTTTTGTAAGCAACATAAGAAATAAATAGTCTCACAACTTCAATCCTAGCAAAAGGGGCAAATGTTTCTTCAAATTCAATTCCTTCCATCTAAGAATATTGTTTACACACTAGTCTTGCTTTGTTTCTAACAACTTCACCTTGCTCATTAAGTTTGTTTTGAAAGACGCATTTAGTTCCAATTACATTTTTATCCTGAGGTCTAGGAACAAGAATCCATGTATGATTCTTCTTAGTTTTTGCAGTAGTACCCAATGTTCATCTTTGCATATTTCATTGACACTATTAGGCTCAATCATTGAAATCAAATAGTATTCTTGTAGAATTATTCTCCTTGTTTGAAAACCTTTGTTCTTATCACCTATAATCTAATATTTTGAATGATTTAGTCTTACATACCTTGGAGTCTTAGGATGTTCTTGAACTTCAAGCTCTTGTGATCTTAATTATACACTTTCACTAGTTCCTTCTTCTTGAGTTTCTTAATTCACCAGAATGATCTGAACTTGATTTGAAGTATGAACTTTCTTTCCTTTATCTGAATTGGCATTCTGATCATCTGAATCATATCCATAGGTTTTGGATGGTCTAACTATTTCTTCATCAACCTATACATTTTCACTTTCAACTACTTTCCTCAATCTCTTATTGTAGCACCAGTAGGACTTACTTTTAGTATAATAACCAAGAAAGATTCCTTCATCACTCCTAGCATCAAACTTTCCTATATCTTCATCTCTTTTGATAAATAATTTACTGCCAAGGATTTTGAAGTATTTAATAGTAGGCTTATGACCATACCATAGCTCATAAGGAGTCATACTAGTATCACCTTTGACTTGTACTCGGTTGAGAGTGTAAGCAACGGTACTCACAACTTCTCTCTAGTAGATATGAGGAACATTTCCTTCCAACATGATAGTCCTAGAAACTTCTTCAATTGTCATGTTCTTCCTTTCCACAACTCCATTTTAATGATTGGTCAGCGAGGCAGATAATTGTCTCTTTGTCCCATGATCTTCAAAGAAAGAATTAAACTCGCTGGAAGTGAATTAACCACCTCTCTCTGATCTTAGACATTTAATCTTTAGCACTATTTTTGTCTCAACCATAGCCTTAAAAATCTTGAATTTCTCCAGCTCTTTATACTTTTCCATTAAGAAAGTAACCCACATCATTCTAAGATAATTAGTGATGAGTAACATGAAATACCTATCTCGTTGTAAAATTTTGACTTTAGGACCACAAAAGTCAGCATGCACGAGCTCCAACACTTCATTTGAGCAATGATGTTTGATCTAAAATGAAATTCTAGTTTTCTTCCCTAACTGACATTCCTTGCATATGGCATTAGTAGGTTTTATCAACTTGGGAATATCTCTCACAACCCGAGTGAAACTTATCTTAATAATATTGTCAAATTTTACATGACACATTCTCCTATGCCACAACCAACTTTCAACAACTTGAGCAATCAGAAAAATTTTAATAGCAACATTTAGGTGAAAGATATTTCCTTTTGTTTTTGTACCTAATGCAACCACATTTCTGCAACTCCCCAATATTCTACACTTCCCATTCTTGAATTGAAGATTGTATCCCTTTTCAACCATTTGTACAACACTTAACATAATATTCTTCAAACCTTCCACATATAGAATATCATCAATATTATGTTTACCATCAAGAGAAATGGATGCTCTATCATAGATTACACTAGCTTTGTCATCACCAAATCTTACAACACCACCATCATACTTTTCCAAGCTCACAAATTTACTTTTATCACTTGTCATTTTATGAGAGCATCTATTGTCAATAAACCATTCATCCTTTACTTCAATTCTGGCCACTAGAGCTTTTTGCATTCCTTTTATCATATTCATCATCTATCACACCTTCATCAGCAGTATAATAATTCTTTCTTTGAAATCTAGGCTTGTTAGGTCTTGGTTGAGGAAATCTTTTCGGACACCTTGATGCAAAATGGCCTATCTTATTGCAAGAAAAACATTTAATAGGAAATTTCCTTTTATACTTACCTTCTCCTTTGGCTTCTCTCTTGACAATAAGTGCTTCAAGCTCATCTAGTTTTCTCTCTTCTTCTTCAATCTCTCTCATTTCCTCATCATACTTGAACATTTTTCTAGAAGAACTTTCTCTCAGGTCATATCTTTGCTTATCTTTTCTAGAGATAGTAGCTTTGAATGTAGATTTTGTCTTAGGAAGTGAATCAACAAACTCACTTAACTCAAAAGTTGTAAGCTTACCAATTAACATGTCTCTGGTTACATTTGTCATAGTCTAGATCTCCTCAATAGCAGTGGCTTTAGATTTGTATATAGCAGGTAAGGATCTTAGCACTTTAGCAATAATCTTCAATTCTTCCAATTTTCCACCAACACATCTGATACTACACACAAGCTCATTCACTCTCTACATGAAAGAATTAATGTTCTCATCATCACCCATTCTCAACATTTCATATTTCCCTTTCAGGATTTGTAGCTTAGCAATCTTTAGATGTGCATCACCTTCATACAAAGTTTCCATCTTAATCCAAATCCCATAAGTGGTCTTTAGATCCATAACATTTGTCATTCAGAATCAGTTAGAGCACTGAACAATGCTTCCTTAGCCCTTATATTGTATTGGGAATCCTTAATCCCAGCAGTAGTAGGAGGACCATTTTGTGTGATGATATACCTATTCCTTGTAATGTTCCAGTAGCATTAACCAATGCATCTCAAATGACACTCCATTTGATTCTTCCATAGAGATTAATTTGTTCCATCAAATATTAGACTATCCTTCTTATAAGTTGCTATCCTTGATCACCTCAAGCTATTAAAATTCTTCCAAGGAACCTGCTTTGATACCAATTTTTGGCAACACAAGGGAAGACAACTGAGAGGGGGGGATCAGTTGTCTCAAAAATTAAACTTATTAACCTAATTCTCAGATCTGATAAGCAACCATGAAAGCATAAACCATCAACATATCAAAAACACACATAACACCAAGATTTTTATGTGGAAACCTTGTTAGGTGAAAAACCACGGTGGAGGTTAGTCCACAAGATTATACCCTATTAAAAGTATAAAGAAGCATAAATGGGGAATGCACATGCATTCAAGCACACTACCTAGAGCTCACTACTCAAATTCAAAGAGGCTTACTACCCAAAGGAAGACACACTATCTTACAGAAACATTTAGATTACATCTGCAAGATTTTGAACTCAGAAAATAGCATCTGCTAATGCCTAATTATAGTTTTGATTAAGCACATGAGCACTTCTTTACACTATGATCACTCTTGTTCACATTCTAATTCTTCCTCTGAATGATTAGTACATTATGCACACATTTCATACCATGAAATGGAATAAACAATCACCCATATATATCTGCAACTAGGAATTACATCAACTACATGTCAGATTCAACAAAATATATAAGATGTGTACAAATTGTTGGCCCAAATCAATAAAAAATTATTAATACGAATCTACCAATGTCATCCACAACATGGTAGGGACCTAGAACGACATCCTTGAACATGAAACACCTTAAACAATTATTCCTCAAAGATCCACAACATGCTACAATCACCCTACCAGCCATGAACATGAAAAACATGAACACGCAAGAGAAAATCACCAATTGCAAGCACAATGATCAATGCAGACGTGCAACATAGATAGTGAATGATATAGAAACATCCATGAGAATCATGAATTTCCACATAAGCATCCACAACAACTCAGATTACTAGAATCACATCATCATCTCTTAGGAACACCAACTGAAGCAACAAAAAAACTATTAGAACACAACTACTCATAACTCATTCAAATCTTCATGCAGATCTCCAAAACTTAACGTAGATAAACTAAATATACTTGAAAACAAACCCTTTAATTAAAAAGCTTTGATCATCAACATAATGAGCTAGCCAACATAATAACCTTCATTGCACCACTAACAACTTGCAACTTCTTTTTTTACAATTTTCTCAATATCCTCGACATATACAACCATTAATACATTCATGCCAATAGTTTTTACATCAATAACAACCACATATCAGCAACATCCAATAATCTTCCCCTTTGGCATTGATGGCAACACATGATGTGAAAAACACCATCAACACAGCTCTCTCTAAGCACTTTCTCCCCCTTAGATTTTGCCTCTTTTCTCCTCAACTCTTTCACATGAATCTTCTACCCCTTAGAAATCAATAAAAAATATAATGTGTATCTTTCTCCACACAAGCTGTGAACCACATATCTGAGCATTTGACTACTCCCCCTGAGTAGCATCCACCAAAACATCAATCTAGATCAAGATATGACTATGAAATGCATAGAATGATGCAATTCAATGCATCTTAGTTTTAGTTTGGAGGGGTAATCACCCCTAGCTTCCCTCTGAGATACTCAAAAGTATCCTTAGGAAAAGGCTTGGTAAAGATATATGTAATTTGTTCCTTAGTAGGAACATACTCCAATGTGACTTCCTTTTCACTCACCTTCTTGTTGATGGTAAAAACAACACAACATTGAATAGAATATTACTATTCTATTTCTCCTAAAAGAGAAAGATAACAGATGGAGATCTAACTCCCAAGCTCTTGGTAATCGGTTCTCGATTATGCTGATTTCACTTAGTGGTTGATATAACCATAATGTTTAAGGGGCCTTCGCTGGAAACAAAGAACAAGAATATATAACATCAAGTAGTCCACGTTTGGGGGGTTTTAAATAAAAGAAAAAGATGAAATAGAGCTTTAAATCAAAGAAACATGAATAAAATCCTTATGTATCTAGACATGTAGATCAACAATGAGTGTTCATTCTACCTAACCACAACTACAACAAGATGTAATCCATAGAATAAACTACACTACTGCATACATCCATAATGCTAATTCAGATATCATCAACGTTCACTAAACTTACTTCAAACAAATCATTCTCTCATCATCCAAAATGAAGATCAAATGAATACCATAACAATTTAATCCACAGATAATCCAATGATATGATCTTGAATCTAGTTCCTTCTATTAACTTTCATCAAATAAGGAACAATTAAGCACAACAAAATCACTGGCATATGGATTAATCATATATCATTAACCTTATCAAAATGGATCTAAAATTTGAAAATCATGACATGAAAACATATGAAAACTATAAAATAATCAAGCCTTTTTGCTGAACTTTTCATAGTATCTTTCTAAAACATTGAAATCCTAGATCTAGTTTCTATCTTCTATTCTCAGGTGGCTGATCCTTTTTCATTTAGCTGGCTTTTACAAAGTAGATTATAATAATACATATAAGGTTCCACATGCACCAATTTCTTAATCATTAATCAAGATCCACAATTAATGGAATTGAAACTGAATGTAGAAGTGGACTCAAGAACCCCCGCTTTCAAGGCTAATCACTCCATTGTACAAAAAAGGAAATCTGATACCCCAAGAAGGAAGTCAAACCTATAGATCAGACTTAGAGTTGAACCTATGTCAAAATCCACAAAAAGAGAAGAAGAGCAGATGGAGTATGACACAAAGAATCAGTCACTTTTGCACTGAATGCTTAATGATGTACTCGTCATAATTGGAGAATATCTATTGAAGAGTACTTAAATCGGGCCCATCCAACTAGTGACCTTCAAATTTGATTCTTTCAAATTCTATAGAAACCAACTTTTGCATCTCCTTTAATTTGATTAGCTCTTTTCTAGCAACTCTTACCTCCTCCCGAATATCCATAAATTGATCTAGCAATAAACTCTCCCCATCATCTCCCTTTTGCATGATTTCTTCAAATCTACTCCTCCATCTCTGCCTTAGTTTATCCAACAACATGCCTTCTTTATTGGAGGAATCTAAGTTAATCAAAATGGCCACAACCGCCTCTAACTCAATCATCTATTGATTCAAGTCCTTACTCATTTCTCGGACTTCTTCTTGATGTCCACACATAGCCCTATACTTGTATCTTATAATGTCGACAATCTTTTCCACAAAATATTCATTACCAATCTCAAGAATTGAATATTCTAACAAGGTGGATTTGGGCACTTTTTTGACATCCTCAAGCCTTTTAACATATTCATTATATTCATCATCTTGCTTGTCCAAATCCTTACCCTATTGGTCCAGATCCTCTGCTAACTCAAGAGAAGCTTTATGAATCTTAGCACCCTCAACAAGAACATCATCAACCTCCTAGTTGAGCTTATCTAGCCACTTTTCCATCATCCCCATCTTGCTTTTCATCTGAATCAAATCATCTGCTTCCCTCTTTGTTAAAAAAACTAGGGATTCAGGAGGAGCAACCTGTTGAGAAATGGGACTAGAAACATCTTTCAAGAAACCATGGATCTGATCCAATTGATCCTTAAGCTCATCCTTCATTTGCTTATCCTTGATCATCTGGGTTTTGGTTGAAGAAGCAATAATATCAATCAAACTCATTTGTTGATTTCTTGTAGGCTTTCCCAAATTTACTACCCCCAACTGATAATCAATGAATTGCATGTCATCACAACTCTTCTCCATTACAAGTATGACACATTTAGCAATGATCTCTCTAGCATCAGTGAGCCTAGCGGAGTGAAGAACCTGAGCCTTCTTCTTAGGTTTCTCTTTCCCAATTTCTTTCATCATTTCTTCCCAATTCAACGGTTGTGGTTGAACAACTTGTTTTCTCTCTAAGTACAATTTTAGCCAAGTAGGAGCAATAGGAGTAGTGGCTGCTTGGGCTAAAGAGGAAGCAATAGTGGTGGAAGATAGAGGTTGCAACAATGTCAGCCTTGGTTGAGAATTAACATCTTGCACATTTTGTTGATCACTTTGCTCCCTTTCCTTTGCTAACTTTTTTGCTTCCTCTTTATCCTTTTGCTCTTGAACCCTTTTATCTTCTAACTCCTGCTTTAAGCATTCCTCTTCTATTCTCTTCTTTTCTAACATTTCATCTCGCTACTTTTTAAATTCTTCAACATAGTCCCATGCCTCCTTGGACTTCTTTTCAAGTTCAACAATCTTAGCAGCCTCTCTTTCCCTTTTAAGGCATTCTTGCTCTTCCCTTTTTCTATAGGCCTCTTCTTATTCCTTGAGTTTAGCTTCAATAGCTTCTTTTTCTCTTCTTTGTTGAGCCTTTTCCTCTTCAAGATCATGAATTTTTTATTGCATTATCAACCTATCCCTTTCTTCTTGAATTTTGAGCTCTTGCTCCTTTCGTTGTTGCTGTTGAGCTAACTCATCTACTTTCACCTTATCTTCCAACTCCTTCTGCTTGGCTGCCAACTCAAATTATTCCTTGCCCTCCTCCTATTTCTTAGCTAATGTCTCAGTTTGTGCCTTAGCATAAGCTTCCCTTTTAGAATCCTCAAAGAGTTTCTATTGATCTTCTTCAGTCAATATGTGCTCAATCCCCGCATCATTTGTCATAACCAAATATGTCAAAGCCGAATGCTCTTTATCAGATGTAGTCTTTTTGAATATGTTTCAATATTATGTATCTCAATCTGATCCTCCATTTGTTTTAAAACCTCTGCTTCATCATGGAGAGCTCCCTTTGGTAATTCTTGGCCTAATTCTTGTGCCTTAGAGGGCTGAGTAGATGCCTCCCCTATAGCAAATGCAGAAACACCCACCTTCATAGATGTTTCATCTTCTTGTACCTCTAGAAGGTCTTGAGGAACCACCTCCTCTTCTTGTGCACTAGAAGGCATAAACTCTAAAGGCTCCTTAGGTGCCATCCTTTTTTTCCCTCTTATATCCTTGGGTAGTACCTACAACCTTCCTCTTCTTAGATCATGTAGCCTCAGTCTGATTAGCTCTCAAACTCACCCATTGAATACTCCTATCGAGCACTGGTCTTGCAATCTCCATTATGTCAATTGTCTCATCCACACTCCAATCTATTGGATCAAGATCCTTAGTTCAAATCTTGTTTGCATCATACCCGAGATCCAAAACTATCCCATCATCGGATAATGTGTCAGGAATGTTTTCCTTTATCCCAAACTCAATCATAAGTGGGATAGGCATCCTTTCATAATTCCTCTTCCTAAGATCATACTAATCTTGTAAGTCCTCCCAAAAATCCTCCAATAATTTGAAGTGCTTCTCAAAGACACTGGGGAGAAAAGCCTTCATCTTGTGTTTGGGGTCATAGCATTTCTTGGCAGTGTACAAGCCCAACTTCAAATAAACTAACTCATCACAAATAGTCTTAGCTACCTAAATGTGTGGTTAGCAAAAGGCCCCCAGCTTCATTGGAAATTTATGACAACCTGTCTTGTGTTTGTTGCTAAACTGGAGATTCACAACCAAGGCTTGATAAATAAACTCCATTAGCATGATTCTATCACCACAACACCTAGGTAACAAATGGGGATGGCCATCAAAGCTTGCTAACCTAAAATAGGTGAATGTGGGGTACTGGATAAACCAATGCCCCCATTCATTCACAAAATCCATTGCCTCCCTGCTAAGTCTATACCTAGCATCACCATTAAGCTTGTTAATTATGACATAAAGAAAGGCATCATTAACCCTTCTATAATGTTGCTCTGATGCTTGCAAGGTGAGCTGGTTATAATACTCCCACACTTTCTTTTGTCCTTGGGCTTCCCCCAATATACCTACTGTCTGAAGTCCAAGAAAAATCCCAACTTGGGAAGCTGCATAAACCACATAGGAGGTCATAAAGAAACACTTGGTTTCTCTCACTCTTATCATCTGATTGTGAATGTTTTCTAATACTATCATTGACTGGTCAAATTGTTGCCTCCCATCCAAACTAGTTTGAATGAAAGGAAACATCCATTCTTTAAATAGTGAAGCATCCCTTTTACCAAACACCCTAGAGAGGAACATGATTATATCTCCAATTTCTTTACTAAAGTCCTCCCTGTTAGGCTAGTCTAGAAGCTTGGCCAGAGACTTCTTCTCCACTCTCATCCAAGTCTTATTCATGTGAAACCTATTCCTCTCCTTATTATCACTCTAAAGCTTTAAAGCCTCTACTTCATTCAATTGCTTACGATTCTTGGGATCAAGTATATGAAACAAAAATTTGATCATTTGAGGTGTGAAGTCAATAATTACATTACCCTTCACATCCACACACTGCCTAGTAGCAGGGTTATATGCTCTAGTTGCTACAAGAATCAACTCCAGACATTGGATAGACAGGGGGAAAAGTGACACATGTTCCAACCTGAATTTAACAATCCTTTATGTCCTTCGTGTGATCTGCTCTTTAGTGAATGTCTCCTCATGCAACTCTTCATAGTTGAAAGGACCCAAATTGGTGTCAGTTATGTCAATCTAGTCAGAGTCAATTTTGCTAGCCATGAGGAAGACTTCTCTATGCTTACACCTCAAGGTATACGAGAGCTTCTCCACTTTGATCTTCTTTGGCCTAACTCCTTGCCATGAAGTTTCATCTGGATAACTCCTTTGAGAGGCCTCATATGATGCTCCCGACATCTCTTGATACCTGCAACAATTTCCTATATTAGATGAACAAAACATCTAAGTTAGTAAATCATATAATCACTGCTCCATCCTCTTAAGATAACATTTACTTGGTCAAACCATTCCTTTATCAGAGGTGGAACTATAGAAGCATCAGGCATAGACAATGTTTCATATCATGTGGTGGGGTGGGGATCGAAACTGGACAAGGAACAAAACAATCAGAGGTGGGACCGGAATGGGAACCAAAACATGATCGGAGGTAGGACTAGAATTGGACAAGGAACAAACCAATCAGAGGCAGGACTAGAATTGGAACCAAAACATGATCAGAGGCGGGACCAGAATGGGAATCAGACCAAAAAAAAATTAGCTACCAAGTTCAACTTCCTCCTCAGATCTGCTTCTGGCCAGAGTAAAGATAGTCATCATAATAATGAATGGGAGTGGAATAAATTCAGCAAATGAATAGTATTCAAAACAAGGCAGTCACATGAACCCCAAACCATAGGTCATATGGGTCCCAACGAAAACTAGAAATAACATAGCTTAACTCTCTAACAACTCCTCCATACATAATTCATTAAAACCATGAACAAGTTATATTGTAAAACCGTAATTCACCCGATACCCTATTTGCAAAAAATAGGGCACAACGAGAAACTGGTACAAACAACCCAAAACCAACGTGATAAAACTAGAACAGGGTCTCAAAATGAAATTCATTACCCAATCAAGGAAACCCCTTCAAGATTGAAACCCTAGTCCAAACTAGAGCACAAAAAAATAGACCTATCACAAAAGTGACAATAGAACAAACAACAAAGTAAAATGATGAATGAAAAATCAAACCCAACGAAACAGAATGGAACAAAAACAGTGAAATGAAATGTCACTGTCCTATAAACACAGTCCCTCCCAATATAAGAACATATGAAGAAATAAAATGCAGAAAGCAAAAAGAAACCACCAAACATCTCAGACGGAATCAAAAACACCCAAATTATGTCCTGCTATCCCAGTCTTAGATCCCTTTCCAGTCATAATTTTGAAACACTTGGATAGTCAGGCTTTGATTAAGTCAGGCATCCCTTGCATCAAGCATCAGGAAGCAATAGGTTTCATTTGTTTTAAAATGTAGTGACTAGACAGAGACCAAATGGTTTATCACAGTTGTCAAGTTTAATGAAATGAATGGGCACAAGGAATGGCACAGATAGTATGAAATTGAGATAGTCCTGTTTCAGTCCCACACTGATTCTGCTCCCCACAAACAATTGCCTGTGCCAGTATAGATAGAGAAAATCCCAAAGACCCTTATGCCCACTGTTCCAGTCTTAGCCCAGAGTTCACAAGGAAATACATAAGTGGACAGTGTCTTAATGACCTCCCAAGAGCAGCATGGAGTCAACATTTGAATGTGCTTGAAGTCCTGAAAGCTCATGGTTCCAACCTGCCCCACCCCTGACAAACACAACAAATAAAGAAGATGGTCATCCCCACAAAACAAAGGAGAAAGAAAAGAAGAAGGCAGAGTCGGAGTTAGGAACCATATCCAAACTAGAAACCTTGAAATAGTTCCATGTCTAGATTTGGTTCTCGACCTGCCTCCGGCAAAACAAAAGATAAAGTTAGGAGGAAAAAGAAAGAACTCCTAAGACCCAACGAAACAACCAAAGACACCAAAACAAAATAAAAAGGGGGACCCATTTTGTTCCAAAATAAAATAAAATCAGGTGGTTATGCAAGGCATAACACTTCTCTCTCAAAAAGTGAAACTTGATAGATATATGCTTGGTTTTTTAACACAACATTGGATTCTTAGAAATTTTAATTGCACTTGAGTTATCACAAAATATATCAATAGGTTTGTCATACACAACTTTGATATCTTTCAACATCTGATTCATCCACAATACTTGAGTACAATTGTTAGCAACAACAATGTATTCTTCCTCTACAATAGATAAAGAAATGGAATTCTACTTCTTACTTAACCATTAGATTAGCTTCTTTCCCAAGAAAAATGCAACACCATTGGTACTCTCTTTTTCATTCACATCTCCTTCCCAATCAACATCAGTAAAAGCACTCGAAGTAAGGTCGTCTTCTTTAAGATACCATAGGCCAAAATCAACTGTCCCCTTCAAGTATCTAAAAATCCTCTTCACAACTATCACATGAGATTCGTTAGGATCAATGTGAAATATTGCAACAATTCATATGAAATTCATGATATCAGGTTGAGTTTGAGTTAAATAGAGCAATCCACCAATCATTGATCTATATCTAGTTTGGTTTTCTTTAGGACAATCATCATCTTGTGTTAGCTTACATCTGGTCACCATAGGTGTACCAACTAGCTTTGAATCATCCATACCAAACTTCTTTATCAATTCTTTCACATACCTGGACTGATATATGAAGATCCCTTATCTAGTTGAGTAATTTGCAATCCCAAAAACAATTTCATTTCTCCAATCATAGACATCTCAAACTCACTCTGCATCTCATCAGCAAACTTCATGCACAAACTATCATCTCCTCCAAAAATGATATCATCAAAAAAATACTTCAACAATCAAATCTTTATCATGATCAATCTTGAAATATAGAATACTATCAACAATACATTTATTAAATCCAAGCTTCAACAAATACTTGTCCAATCTAGTATGCCATGCTCTTGGGGCTTGTTGAAGTCCATATAGTGCTTTATTCAACCGAAAAAACATATCATCTTAATCAGTCAATTGAAATCCATCAAGTTGCTTAGCATACACTTGTTCTTCTAGTTCACCATTTAGAAATGCTAACTTGACATCCATCTAATAAACCTTAAAGTTTTTGTAAGTAGCATAAGCAAGAAATAGTCTCACAAATTCAATCCTAGCAATAGGGGAAAATGTTTCTTCAAAGTCAATTCCTTCCATCTGAGAATATCCTTTGCACACTAGTATTGCTTTGTTTCTAACAACTTCACCTTTCTCGTTCAATTTGTTTTGAAAGACCCATTTAGCTCTAATTACATTTTTATCCTTAGGTCTAGCAACAAGAATCCATCTATCATTCTTCTCAATTTGCAGTAGTACCCAATGTTCATCTTTGCATGCTTCATTAACACTATTAGGCTTAGTGTTTGAAATCAAATAGTATTCTTCTAGAATTCTTCTCCTAGTTTGAACACCTTTTTTCTTATCACATATAATCTAATCTTCTAAATGATTTAGTCTTACATACCTTCAAGTCTTAACATTTTCTTGAACTTCAGGATCTTGTGATCTTACTTCTATACTTTCACTAGTTCCTTCTTCTTGAGTTTCCTAATTCATTGGAATTATATGAACTTGATTAAAAGTCTGAACTTTCTTTCCTTTATCTGAATTGTCATTCTGATTGTCTAAATCATACCCATAGGTTCTGGATGGTCTAACTATGTCTTCATCAACCTTGACATTTTTACTTTCAACTACTTTCCTCAATCTCTTACTGTAGCACTAGTAGGATTTAATTTTAGTAGAATAACAAAGAAAGATTCCTTCTATACTCCTAGCATCAATATTTCCTATATCTTCATCTCTTTTGATAAAGAATTTACTCCCAAGTATTTTGAAGTATCTAACAATAGGATTGTGACCATACCATAGCTCATAAGGAGTCTTACCAGTATCACTTTTGACTTGTACCTAGTTGAGACTGTAAACAACAGTACTCACAACTTCTCTCTAGTAGATATGAGGAAAATTTCCTTATAGTAGCATAGTCCTAGTAGCTTCTTCAATTGTCCTGTTCTTCCTTTCCACAACACCATTTTGTTGAGGGGTCTATTGGGTAGATAATTGTATCTTTATCCCATGCTCTTCATAGAAACAATTAAACTCATCAGAATGGAATTCACCGCCTCTATCTAATATTAGAAATTTAATCTTCAAACCTATCTTCATCTCAATCGTAGCCTTAAAAATATTGAATTTATCTAGCACTTTTAAATTTTCCCTTAAGAAAGTAACCCACATCATTCTAGAATAATCATCAATGAGTAACATGAAATACCTGTATCCTTGTAAACTTTTGACTCTAGAAGGACCACACAAGTTAGTATGCACAAGCTCCAACACTTCATTTGAACAATTTTGTTTACTTTGAAATGAAATTCTAGTTTGCTTCCCTAACTAACATTCCTTGCATATGGCATTAGTAGGTTTTATCAACTTGGGAAGATCTCTCACAACCTGAGTAGAACTTATATTGATAATATTGCCAAAGTTTACATGACACATTCTCCTATGCCACAACCAACTTTCATCAACTTGAGAAATCAACCAAATTTTACTAGTAGCATTCAAGTGAAATATATTACCCTTTTTTTTTTGTACCTGATACAATCACATTCCCAGAACTCCCCAATATTCTACGCTTCCCATTCTTGAATTGAAGATTGCATCCCTTATCAACCATCTATCCTACACTTAAGAGATTATGCTTCAAACCTTCCACATATAGAACATCATCAATATTATGCTTACCATCAAGAGAAATGGATCCTCTGCCATAGGTTACACTAGCTTTTTCATCACCAAATCATACAACACCATCATCATACTCTTCCAAGCTCACAAATTTACTTTAATCACTTGTCATTGATGAGAGCGCCCATTATCAATTAGCCATTCATCTTTTTCTTCAATTCTGGCTGCTAGAACTTTCTCCACATTTGTGCAACTAGCATATTTAGTAGGGGTTGGATCATTTTCCTTATTAGCAATGAATACCCATTCGTCATCACTTGCATTACCTTTAAAAAATTCATCATCTGTCACACCATCATCAGTAGTATAATAACACTTTCTTTGAAATCTAGGCTTGTTAGGTCTTGGCTTAGGAACTCTTTCCCTACACATTGACGCTAAATGACCTATCTTATTACAAAAAAAACATTTAATAGGAAATTTCCCTTTATACTTACCTTCTCCTCTGGCTTCTCTCTTGATAATAAGTGCTTCAAGCTCGTCTAGTTTTCTCTCTTCTTCTTCAATCTCTCTCATTTCCTCCTCATACTTGGACATTTTTCTAGAAGAAATTTCTCCTAGATCATATCTCTGCTTATCTTTTCCATAGATAGTAGCTTTGAATGCATAATCTATCTTAGGAAGTGAATCACCAAACTCACTTACCTCAAAAGAAGTAAGCTTACCAATTAACATGTCTCTGGTTGCATTTTTCATAGTCCAGATCTCCCCAATAGCAATGGTTTTGGCTTTGTATGCAGCAAGAAAGGATCAAAGAACTTTATCAACAATCTCTAATTCTTCCAATTAACCACTAGCACATCTGATACTACACACAAGTTCATTCACTCTCCGCATGAAAGAATTAATGTTATCATCATCACCCATTCTCAACATTTCATATTTCCTTTTCAGGCGTTGCAGCTTAGAAATCTTCACATGTACATCACCTTCATACAAAGTTTCCAACTTATTCTAGATCTAATAATTATTCTTTAGACCCATAACATTTGTCATCTCAGAATTAGGTAGAGCACTCAACAATGCTTCCTTAGCCCTGATATTGTACTTGACATCCTTAATCCCAACAATAATAGGACCATTTTGTGTGATGATATACTTTTTCCTTGTAATGTTCCAATAGGGTTGACCAATGCATCTCAGATGACACTCCATTTGAGTCTTCCATAGAGGATAATTTGTTCCATCAAATCTCAGACTATCCTTCTTATATGTTGCCATCCCTGATAACCTCAAGCTATTAAACTTCTTCTAAGGAACCTACTTTGATACCAATTGTTGGAAACAGAAGGGAAGAAAACTGAGAGGGGGGGAATTAGTTGTCTCAGAAATTAAACTTATTAACCTTATTCTCATATCTGATAAATTACCATGAAAGAATAAACCATCAACACATCATAAAGACACATAACACCAAGATTTTTACATGGAAACCTTGTTAGGGGAAAAACCACGGTGGAGGTTAGTCCACAAGATTATACCTTGTTAAAAGTATAAAGAAGAATAAATAGGGAATGTACATGCATTCATGGACACTTTCTAGAGCTAACTGATCAAATACGAAGAGGTTTACTACCCAAAAAAATATGCACTGTCTTATAGAAATATTCAGATTACATCCATAAGATTTTGAACTGAGAAAATGACATCTCCTAATGCCTTATTATAGTTTTGGTTAAGCACATGAACACTTCTTCACACTTTGCTCACTCTTCTTCACATTCTACTTCTGCTTCCAAATTATTAGTACACTATTCACACATCTCATACCATGAAATGGAATGAAAAATCTCTCATATATATCAACAACTAAGAATTACATCAACTACATGTTGGCTTCGACAAAATATATAAAATGTGTAGAACCTGTTGGCCCAAATCAATAAAAAATTATTAATGTGAACCAGCCAATGTTAGCCACAAGATAGTAGGGAACGAAAAAAACATCCTTGAACATGAAAAACCTTAAACAATTATTCCTTGAAGATCCAAAACATGCTACAATCACCTTGTCGGCCGTGAACATGAAAAACATGAACACGCAAGAGAAAATCACCAATCGTAAGCACAATGATCAATGTAGATGTGCAACACATATAGAGCACGATACATAAATATCCATGAGCATCATGAATCACCACTAAAGCATTCACAAAAAAACAGATTACTAGAATCACATCATCATCTTTCAAGAACACCAACTGCTCATAACTTGATCAAATCATCATGTGGATCTTTGAAACTTAACTTGGATAAACTAGTTATACTCAATAAAAAACACTTTAATCCATAACCTCTTATCATCAAAATACTAAGCTTCATTGCACCACTAACAACCTGCAACTTCATTTATTACAATTTTCTCAATATCCTTGACATATACAACCTTTAATACATTAATGCCAATAGTGTTGACATCAATGACAACCACATATCAACAACATCCAATAGTGTTGAACTCTAAGTTTCATGGTTGGATAGCCCTTTCTAGAACCTCGACATGTGACTATACCAAGTGCTATTAGAGTGAGTTTTGATTCCTATGAAGGTATTCGTTGTGGTGAAAAAATTGTTGGACTAAGGCAAACTCCATGTGTTTTCAACTGATCACTGACTATGAGGTAATTGAAATCCTTGTACCCAAATTGTCTAATTGATGTAGTTGCACTAGATCCAAGGAGAGAAATTCCACAAGGGAGACCACCAATTATAGCTAATATCATTGGATGAATGGATGATATGTCAACAATGACATGAGAAAAAAGAGTTCGATTGGATTTTATAGAAGAACATAGAAGGTGAGGTCTAAACCCTAGACATGATGGTGAAAGTGATGATGAATTAGATCAGTTTTGAATTTAAACAAAGAATCCCTAGAAGAGAAAGAAGATTCAGATCACGTAAAGATGTTGAAAGCTATTTCCAAGATTGGTAAGAGACCTACAATTGAAATTCAAAATTAAGCAAGAAATCTAAACACCTGAGGAATTAATTAATTAGACCAATGATATGGAGGATTATTTTGAGTATGAGGAAATTGAAGATCCAAAAAGAGTTATATTTGCAAAAAATAAGTTGAAAGGACACGGTGCTATATTGTGGAAGGAGGTTCAATTGGATAGGAATGGGAGAGGAAAGGAGACAATCACAAAGTGGGATAGGATGGTGATAAGGTTGAAGAATCAATTTGTACCTATTGATTATGAGCTTGAATTGTTGAAGATATTTTAGAACTTGAGGATAATGGAGATGTTTATAAAGGAATATATTGAAGAATTCTACAATATGATCATTTGGACTAGACATAGTAGAGTAAGCAAGGAGAAGGTTGTGAGGCACATCAATGGACCGAGAACAAACATTCAAGAAGAATTCAGCCTAGTGAAGATGAAAATAGTCAAGAAGAAGGATATCTATTTGCACTAAAGGTAGAAGAAAGTTATATGAATAAGAATTTTGAGAAAAGATAGAGAAGTGAAAGAGGAATATTCAAGAGGAAAGGTGTTGGTGTGAATAATTGTCTTGTACCTAGCTTATTCATTCACTAGGTAATTAGGGGAAATATTCACATGGTTAAGTTTACTTAGGTAAAAGATTCTTTAGCCCTCAGGAGCCCAAAAATTTGCTCCAATTTAGCCTGCTAATTATTTGTGTTTGCCCCCAAGTGCCTATTTATAGGCCTTTTTTTCATTTTTTCATAACTTTTGCATATGGAGACCATTTTCCAGAAATGAGATATCGTCAGAAAGCTGGAAGAATCAACTTTTCAGTGGTGTAGATATTTTGTATAGATTTTTCAGTTTTGTGCCATATTTTCTAGGTTGAAGATAGATCTTATTTTTGGCTTTTGAAGCTCATATCTTTGTAAATGGATGACTTAATTACTTTGGAGAAAGGGAACTATAGGCAATGGAGTAATTTAATACTCACTCATCTTGGTGAGAGGAATCTATTGTCCTATTTGTTTGATAAAGTTCCTTGTCCTAGCACAGCTGATGAGTATTGCATTTGGAAAGGCTTCAGGGCTGCTATCTTTAGAGTTATTTTTGAAAATGTAGATGATGACTTTTTGGAGATACTTATTCACTTCCAATGTCCTCATGCTCTTTGGAATCACATTAGAGAGGTGTATGAAGATCATGATTCTTCTCCATCTCTTGAAGGTCCTCTTTCCAGCTCACATGTGCTTCTTCATTCTTCAGAGTTGATAACCCATGCTTGTGATCCTTTGGAGGAGATTGTAGATGCTTCAGAGGTTCCTGATTCTTCATCTTATGTTGTTGAATCATTGAGAACTACCAGTGATTCATTATAACATATATCTGATAATATTCCTGATTGGGATTCTTATTTGACAGACATTGCTTCTTTGTTTGTGGAGTCTCACATTTCAGACTTGGAGGACCAATTTGAGGGTTTATCTCTCTTATTTGATGATAGTCATGGATCAACTATTGTCACTTCATGTTTGTCTTTGGAGCTTGTTCAAGATTAGTTTCCATTGGTTCCTAGTTTGTCATAGTTTGTTGTGATTGGGCATTTACCTGATTGGATTGTGGCATCATCTTCATCATCCAATAAATTGGCAACACATGAGTAGATTTCAGAGACACAATATTCCTACATTTGGATTCCTCTTCCTCCTAATTCCTATCCAAAATGGGAAGCTTTCTTGCATTTGTATTTGGTGTATCTTCTTCCCAAGGGGAGAAACATTATTTGTAGGCATTGGATTTTGTTTTTCCTTCAGACTTTAACCATGTTTGCTGGTGATCATACATTATGGGGGGGATATCTCATCTCTCTACTTCCCTCTTATGTGGGGGTCATTTATTGTATATACATGATGCATGTTGTCCTTGGGGGGTATCATTGAGTCCTCCATACATCATGTTTCTTTTTTTTTGTTTTCTCTCTTTTGGAGAGGAGTTTTGTCCCATTGGGATTTCTCCTTTTCTCTACTTGTGAGAGATTGCATCATTTGCATTGTAAATGGGTACCTAACATGGCCTATTAGCCGAGACCCATAGTAGTTTGCATAATAATCTTCTCCCTAAGTTGCACTTAAGGGGGGTTTTGGTGTGAATAATTATCTTGTACCTAGCTTATTCATTCACTAGGTAATTAGGGGACATATTCACATGGTTAAGTTTACTTAGGTAAAATATTCTTTCTAGAAGCTTAGTTGGCTTTTCTAGAACTTATCTTATCTAGCTAGGATGCATCATTTCCTAGGTGATTAGGTTGTTGGTTGTCTCATGTCATAGGATCATGACATTTGACAACATCATATTCATTCCTATCTCTCAACCTTTCCCATATAAGCAAGGTATCTCTTGTACATTTGTATTCAAGCAGATCAAGCAATAGCTATTCAGCCATTAATCAATCTTGCATTGTGAAGCAAGCATTCTTGCCATTCTCTCTCTTGTGGAAGTGGTTTTGGTAACTGATCTTGGTGGTGTTGAGGAGTCACCATCAACTCGTACAAAAGGATCACAATCTGGAGAGATAAGACCATATGCAAAGTAAAACAAGGATGGAAAATCCTACCGTAGTGAAGAAAAGGACAATAATTCATATTGTAGAGGAATAGAGGATAGAAATTTCTACCATAGTGATAGAGGAGGTCATAATTACTACTACAATGATGGATATAAAAGAGATAAATGAATATCTAAGAAGAGACCATTCAGAGGAACCTTTTTCAAGTGTGGAGGTGAAGTACATAAAACATTTAAATGTCATTAGGGAAGTACTCTTAAGAGAAATGGGAATCTTGGAAGAGCAGCTTATGTGGAGGAAGAACTTGTTGTATTCCCTAATTCATTTGAGAAAACAAAGAATGGTGAGTCATTAGCAATGAGGAGAGCTTTGATGCATGAAGAAGTAATTGAGGAACCACCACAAAGAAAGAATTTTTTTAGGACAAGATGTAAATCTGGAGGAAAGGTATGCAAAGTTATCATTGATAGTGGTAGCACTAATAATTTAGTTTTAGAAGAGATGGTAACCAAGATGAATATGAAGATATTAAAATGTCCAAATCCCTATAAGATAGCATGGATTCAAGATGAACATAAGTTATTCATGAATGAGAAATTTTTGGTGAAAGTTCATATAAAATCATATAAGGATGAAGTGTTGTGTGATATTGTGCCCATGTATGCATGCCATTTATTATTAGGAAGACCATGGAAATATGATAGGAAAGTGATTCATGGTGGGAAGAAGAATACTTATATTGTGACTTCAAATGGAAAGAGAACTATATTGATATATTTGGGTGAAGAGGAAAAAACTATTGTTTGTAGCACTACTAGACTATGTTTGGTAGATGGAAGGAAGTTTCTAGAAGGATTGAGGCATGAAAAAATGTGTTTTACATTGATTCCAAAGAATTCTAGTAATCTATAGATAGAGAATTCCACTGCAAATGGAGGAGATCCATCATAGATAGAAGTAGAAAAATTGTTGATAGGGTATGAAGATATAATATTAGAGAATATACCAGATGGTTAACCACCAGTCTAGAGCATTATAAATCATATAGATCTAATACCTGGAAAAAATTTTCCAAACAAAGAGGCACATAGGATGACACTTGCAGGAAATATGGAGTTGAACAGATAAATACAAGAGTATAGATTCCCATTGCCAAGGATGGATGACATTATGGATTGTTTTAGTGGTGCAAAGTATCTCATGAAAATTGACCTAAAGAGTGGATATCATCAAATCAGAATTAAAGAAGGAGATGAATGGAAGAATTCCTTCAAGAATAATGAATGGTTGTATGAGTTGTTAGTTATGCCTTTGGTATTGACTAATGCACCTAGCAATTTCATGAGGTTGATGAATGCAATATTGAAGCAATTCTTGGGTAAGTTTCTTATTATTTACTTGGTTGATATTCTAATTTTTAATAAGACTAGAGAATAACATTTATGGAACATCAAAGAAGTATTATAGAGGTCGAGGGAAGAAAATTTACTAATAAACATCAAGAAGTATAGCTTTATGAGGATAGAAGTGGTGTACTTGGGTTTTGTTATTTTTTTTTAAGGATTCAAGATGGACCCTAGGAAGATTAAAGCAGATGTTGAGTTTCCTACATCAATGAGGATTGGAGAGGTAAGATCATTTCATGGTCTACAAAGTATACACTAGAAATTCATAAGGAACTTTAGTAGCATTTTCACACCCATGATAGAAACAATGAGAGGAGATAGGAAAGACTTTAATTGGATATCTAGAGCACATAAAATTTTTGAATTGATGAAATAAAAGGTGAAAAAGAAACCAATGTTAGCATTGCATGATTTTGATAAATTATTTCAAGTTGACTGTGATGCCAGTGGAAATGCAATAGAAGAAGTGTTGAGTCAATAAGGAAAACCAATAGCTTATTTCAGGGAGAAGTTGAATGATGTCATAATGAGAAATTCAATTTATGATTAGGATTTTAATGCCATAATTCAAGCCTTGAAGAAGTGGAGACATTATTTATTGCCTAAGGAGTTTTTGTTGTACATTGATCATCAAGCCTTGAAATATTTGAATAGTCAAGGTAAGTTGAACCAAAGACGTGTGAGGTGGGTTGATTTCTTGCATAGTTATACATCTTTGTTGAATCACAGGAGTGGCAAGTCAAATAAACTTGTAGATGCATTGAGCAAGAGAAGAAATTTGCTGACAAGAATGAGGATAGAAATATTGGGATTTAAAGAAATGAAGCATTTGTATGGGGATTATCTAGATTTTTTTGGAGCATGGAATGCATATAAGGAACCAATGGTGTCAAATAGGAGTCAATAGTTGGATTATCTCATTAAGGAAGATATTTTTTTTAGAGGAAATCAGTTGTTCATTCTGAGGAGTTCAATGAGGGAAAATCTCATTAAGGATAAGCATAGTGGAGGACTAGTGGGAGATTTTTGAGTTGATAAGACAATAGATTTGGTGAGTGAACACTTTTTTTGGTCATAGATATACAAGGATGTCAAGAAGTATGTTCAAAGTTGTAGAATTTTTCAAGTAGAAAAATGGATTAGTTAGAATACTGGATTGTTCAAACCTTTGATAGTACTAAAGAGGCCTTGGGAAGATATAAGCATGGATTTCATATTGGGATTACCAAGAACACATAGAGAATATAATTCTATAATGATAGTAGTCGATAGATTTTATAAGATGAAACATTTCATTCCTTCCAAGAAGACTAATGATGGTGTACATGATGCTGACCTATTTTTCAAGGAGATTGTGAGATTGCATGGATTACCAAAGAGTATAGTTTCAAAAAGGGACAACAAGTTAGTTGGATATTTTTGTAGGACATTGTGGAAGAAGATGAAGATAGACTTGAAGTTAAGTTCAACATATCACCCATAAATAGATGGAAAAGTAGAGGTAGTAAACAATAGTTTGGGTGCCTTATTAAGATTTTTAGTTAGATGTGAGGTAGTAAATTGGGACATAGTTCTACTACAAGTAGAGTTTGCATATAATAATTTAGTAAACCAGAGCACATGGAAGACACCATTTGAGATTGTAATTGAACTACATCCTACAAGTGTTACAAAGCTCAAAGGAATTAGAATAGAGAATAAGAGGAGTGTAGAAGTAGAATATTTTGTAAGATTCATGGAGAAAATACATAGTCAAGTCTAGAAATACTTGGAAGACATGAATAGTAAGTACAAGGAGAAAGCACATGAGAAAAGGAGACATACAGAAGTTTATATTGGAGATTCAGTTATGGTATATCTTAGGAAGGAGAGGTTTCCATTAGGTACATACAATAAGTTAAATATGAGGAAGTTTCGACCAAGTAAGATTCTCACAAATTTTTATTCAAGAAATGCATATGAAGTGGAGTTATTGGAGACACTTGGTATATCACCTATTTTCAATGTTCCAGACATCTACATGAGTATCATGAAGGACAATCAAGTGGCAGTAACAAATAAGTAGGATTGGAGTTGTAGTTACCACATAAACCACCAAAGCAAATTGAGTAGATCTTGGATACCATAATTGGGAGGAGCACTAGGAACAAGAAATTTACAAGGCTTGTATCTAGTAAGGTGGAAAGGTAGACTAGTAGAGTATTCATCATGGATTTCTCATGCTAAGGTGGACCACTTTCATTTTACTCTAGCCCTTGGAAAGTGAGGGACTCACTTTTCTTCCAACCTTGGGTGTCTAATGTAAGAGCATCCCTAGTTGTAAAGCAATTTCGTATCAACAAAAAGAATTTTTTTTCTTGCATTTAAGTCTATAGCAATTTTAGTAGTTTCTTCCAAATTCTACCACATTATCATTTCCCAGCTTACAAAGTAGGATATAGTATCTACATGAGGTTATATTCATCATATCTGTATTTTAGGAGATTTTCAATCATTTGTAGGAATTTATTGATCTCATAATTTCACTGTCAATTCTAAGATAGAGAATTTGGGGCCTAACTAGCTTAGTTTTTTGTGCAAAAATTTTCTAGGACATGAAGAGCTTAATGGAACATCATTCAAGGAATTTTAGGTCCAAGGGGGGACTTTCTTGGAGATCCACAATATGTTTCATCTCATGATGGATTATCTTATCATATTATTTGGCTAACCTACACACTTGATCATACATTAGGGTTTGTAAACTCTTGACATTGATGTGGATCATAATTGGAGCTAGAGATTCATATTTAAGATCATTTGTAATCCTTTGAAAATTATTCATTTATTAGTTCATAAGTTAGGAATTAGATTGTTTGACCCAGCCTTCTAGGCTATGGAATTTAATAAGGATTTGTGCCAATTGTAATATATGTAATGCCCTTGCAGCAAGCCTGTGAGCCCTAATCATTTTGTATATAAGGTATATGATACATGTAAGATTCAAATTTATTGAGCCAATGATTATTCATGTTTGCTAAGAATTTCTTGTGTTTTTACTATTGTGTTTAACTCTAAGTTGCATGGTTGGATAGTCCTTTCTAGACCCTCCATTCGTGGCTCCATATTTTCCAGGAAATAAGGTGTGTGAGGAAAATTATTAAACAAATGCATTTGTTCAATTCTTGCAATTTCTCAAAAAATGATATAAATAGGCTATAGAATGCATAATTTAGGAAATTATAGGGTCAATTAAACTCAATAATTTAGGGGGAGCAAAACATAGTGTGAAATTATCAAGGGTGACAATTTACGACACTACAATAGCAATAATCTTGAATGATTTATTTATGTTGAATGTGTGTATTCCTCATGATGAGATCAAGGGATTTCTTTGTTCATTTTTTGAAAGCTAAATTTTTTGTTCCTTGTGATGAAATCAAGGACTTTAATTCTTCTTCTTGTCTTGAGTTTTTTATTTTAATGATATTTCCAAAAAAAACTATATGAGTGTAATTTTCCTTTTTTATTTTCTAAATTTACCAATTTGATCTAGAATTATATAATTTAATAAAAAATAAATTTCTTTTATGATTGCAAAATGAGGATAAGTTTTCCCTAATGCAATTTTTATGTTTGTTTTTTCAAGTTTCAATTTTGAATGTGAACTAATCTAATGGAAGAAAAATGTATGTAATTTAACAATATTAAAAATTAAATATAGATCTACTAAATTAATAAAATTCTAATATAGCCAAGAGAAAATACTTTACCAAGGGTGAGAGTGTTTTGAATTATTAGTCTAATGACTTTTCCAAAGAAAATAAAGAACCTTTAAAAAAAGTGTGGTGTAGTTCTTGGCTTATGTCCTTAGAGATATAACATAGTGTGCATAATTTTCTACATGGTTTAGGTCTTCCAATTGATGATAGGAAAGAACATGGTCATGATGAGGGAATACTAGTGAGACAATAATTAAAGGTTGAGAGCTTGGATATCAAAATAAAAGGGCTCACAAATTATTATATTAGTATGAGAATGATAATGAGGAATGTAATGCATGAACTTGTTCCCACAAAGATGATTCTTTAGTGAATGATAGATCTATGAAAGGATGGAAGGAATGCAAATTTAGAATAATCAACTTCCCTGGAGGAAAACTAGTAATGATATGCATGAAGCTTTATAAGCTTGGGAAATTTAAAAAAGTAAAAGGTTGTTGACGTTTTGTATGAGAATGAAAATTTTGATGGTGAAATAGTGAAAATAAGATAGTTATCCTCCCAAATGATATGGGGATATGGGAGACTCTAGATTAGATTGAATACTATTTAAAAATAATGGGGGAATCTTTGAAACTTGAACAATAATGGTGAAGGAACACTTGGTCTTGTATGAGCATAAAGATGCTAAGAGAAATTGTAGCAATAAAAATGTAAAAATTCCTAAGGATGATTCTAGAGAATGAGATCCTATTATAGAAAAAAGGTAAGTTGCAACAATACATAACCTCCTCCAAAACCAAAGAGAGAGGAGGTGTTTAGAAAATAGAAGCAACATGAAATGGGGAAAATAATTGGGAGCTAATAGGACTAACGGGGAGATAACAAAATACTGATTGGGAGAGAATTAAATAGTTATTGCGAGATCACTAGGGAATTGGGAGTAAACCAAAACTTGATTGGGACCATAAGAGAAATAGTTGAGTGGTGATTTAGTCAAAAAAGAGATAATTTTAAATCAAAATGAGACATTTAGCTGAATTTGATAGAACTAAAAGAAATTAAATTTTCCAAAATAGGACAAGGTTGCCCCTTTTAGGAGGGTCAATCACCTAAGAGACCCTAAAACATAAGGGTATGTTAGGTGAGAAACCTTAAGGTTTCTCAAAAACCCTAAGCTCTCTTAAAAAATCCTCCAATTAAGGATTTGTAAAAGGATTTTTAGAATTAATGTAGAATTGGAAATAAATTTAGAGGTTGGAAAAGATCTGGTCAAGGGGCTAAATAGGTTAGAGGATTTTTAATAAAGTTTGATGAACTTGGGAGAAGTGTTACAAAATTAAAAACTTTGATGGTTGTATGTTGGTATTGCTAAATCATCACTAGACTACCATATCACTCAATGTAACTTTGAGCACTTATAATATCTAGAGGAAAGAGTAATTAATCCCTATTATTTGTGCATGTGAACAAAAACTTGAGTAGGTTGGGTCTATTATATACATCCCCCTCAATTCCATTCACCAATATGCCCCAAGGAAAGGATTGAGACTTTGAACTTGATAGAGTCAATTATAAATGCCCAATTCATCCTCTCTAGCCATTTGAGTCTTATTGTAATGAATTAAGCTATCACCAAACATTTACCTAGAGTTAATAATAACCATCATAAAAAATTTTATAAAAAAATATCAAATAGGTAACAAAACTATCAAATTTGATTTAATTTGATCTACCCTACATTTATTTTGATTAAAACTCACTAGGTTTGATGAAATGTTTAATGTCCCTTAGTCTTAATTCTTCAAATGCCTTAAATTTGTTTGAATAGTTTGTTTTATTTATTTGAGACAAAATTTCAAGGGAAAATCTCGTACCATGCAAATCATGTTTCATTAAAGAAGAATGCATTTCCATACAAACTATAATGTATGCAATAAGAGAAAGCATAAGGATCTATATTCACTACTCATCTACTTGTCGTAGTTGCTCATGATACTAAATGATAAATCCCACTAAAAATGGTTTGGGAACTCACAATCAATAAAGCGAAAAGCCTCACAATCATTAAAGAAACAATTAACATTATGTTTATTTATGCATTTGCCCTACATTTATATTCCAACAATATGGATGTATGCATATCAATGTACATAATCTTATGAGAGCAAGAGGAGTGTGTCTAAGCAATTTGAACATTATATTCCTAAAAACTATTTATTTCTCATCATAAAATAATATACAAAATTAATTTATAATATTAAGATAAATCAAGAAACCATTTATATGTTTCTCTTTACAATACTCCTAATATCATGTCTATTTCTAAATGTATTTGTTATAAAGTTTCAAACAAAATTTCTCCTAAATTTTTAGGATTTCTTCTTAAAATTTGTAGTGAGCCCATTAAACCTTTATGGTACAATTTCTAGCTCAATTGTGGACTTTGGCATAGGATTTTGATCCCAACATACAAGTTAAGAACAAAGATACTTTGACCTAGGTAGCACACACATTAACAATAGCAATTTAGTGTCCTATTAATATTCATAAAAACAAGGTTTGATTTTAATGTAGCGCTCTACTACTAGGTATATTTTGATCAAATAAAAATGAAGTGATTGGCATGGGGTCCAAGTTGGAAAGGATCTCCATCCAATCACACATCAAAACAAAAATATTCACAAAAATTCTTAAGGGGAATCTTGTCTTGAGATTGTTGTCTATCCAACTCCTAGAATGCACTTTTGATTGTATTTATTAATTAATTGAAAATCATAATACAACAGATTTTATATTTTCCCAATTAATTAATAAATATGGTTAAAGATGTATTCTTGGAGTTGAATAGATGTTTATATCTTGAAACTATAAGAATCATCAAAAGAACCCTTGATACATACTCACTAACATCAAGACAAATTGTGAACGATGAAAAACTCAGTATCTTCTTCTTCCATGTTTGAAAGTGAATTAAATGTAGAATTGTTGGCTTTTTGGGATTAAAAATAGATTGTCTTCCTAGCAAGTATTTTGGAGTTCCCTTATTCAAATTTTATTGTTGCATTTCCCTTTGGAATGGTACCATTGACAATTGCAATTCCAAGACAAAATCGTGGAAAGGAAGATGGCTTTCCCTAGATAGGCAGATCATAATGATAAAGGTGGTATTATCAATGATCCCTTCTATTTAATGTCATGTGTCCAACTAATCATTCATGTTGCATGAGCCCTAGATGACATGTTGAAGATATTCTTATGGGAAGGATCCAATGAAAAAAAAAAATTCCTCTAGTCAATTGGGACTTGATGCAATAAAGAAAAGTGGTTGGGGGAGCTAGTATAAGATGTTTGAAGAAAAAAAGAAGTGCACTAGTTACCAAATTAGTTTGGAAAATGTTCACAAATCTCTCTTCCCTATAGTGTTAGATTCTTCAAAAGAAATTCCATGAAAATAAAAACCCAAATCATTCTTTCTATTGCTAATCCTCCAAGAGGCTCACATACCTAGAACTTCATGATGACATCTAGATAACTAATAACAAATAACCTCTCTTGGAGTATTTTCTATAGGAAGAATACCTATTTTTTAATATATTCATTGAATGGGGGGTGTTTGGTTTTGTTCCATGAAATACATGGATGTGGAGAGATCATGTGGTGCAGGAGCACCTACCTAAGTGCTTAGTTGCAAACTTATTTAGAAGGTTTTTGTTTTAAATCCTTTTTGATGTTTTGGTAAGGTCTAAAACACCATTTTAATTGTGTATGAGGAACTTTTGGGAGCTTAGGTAAAAATTAAAATAAATTGGGAAATCTTTTTCTAGGCATTTCCTAAGTTTTTGTGTAAGACTGGAAAACACACTGTGTTTTCAAACAGCAAACTTTTTGCCATTCTTGGGCTCGGAAAAAGTTACCTAACTGTTTCTTGGATTTTAAAATGTGATTTCTTGACCCTTTGAAGGGGTTGGGTGATTTGGTTGTTGGCAGTTTTGCTGTGAATACAAGAGGACAGTGATTTTCTTGATGAAAAAAGACAATTTTTCTGTTCTTGTGTCTGAAACAGCAAGTTGATGACTTAATTTTTTGTTGTGTTGTAAAGAATGTGGTGAATCATTTTGAAAGTTTCTTATGGAATTTTAATCAGCTTTTCCATTGCTTTTGTCTTATTGTAAATACTGAGGTTTGTTTGTATTGCTATTTTGGACTGGTAAAGACCAGAAATCTGGGGTTTTAACTGGTTTCCTGCCCGTACCTGGAATTATGGGAGCAGTGGAAGCTAGGTTAGACTCCATATCTGTATATAGTGTAAATAAAGAATGCTTTATGAGTTTTGATAGCATGCTAGGTAGCTTTTCCTAGGTGAGTTTCATGAAACCCGGTTAAGGAAAGATTGTGTAAAGTTTGTTTCCACATTGCAGGGGTGATGCATCACCAGTAAAGATGTGTGTACAGTGGTTGCATGGGACCATACAAAGCTCTGAAAAGTGGTAGGATTCATTATCATATCATTTGGTGGTGAGAGAAAGAGGTCAGACTCTTGTGTGTCCAAGAAAAGGCTTTAAAAGCCCTAAAATTCCCAAAATTTGGAATATTCCTGTGTACGGCCTGAGAAGTGCTGAAACCATTGAAAACTTGTAGTGCTCCAAAATTGAGTCAGGGTTCCTTCTTGGTGGATATGGTGTTCATTTAGCAGGGAAGGGTATTGACCATTTGTTTTGTTTCAAGAGACCTAATTCTTGTAGCCTCTCTAAAACCTAAGCTAGGGTTTAAGGAAAGCGATGGAAGGATGGGAATTTGAGCTTTGACAGGGAGCATATCTAGACCAATTTGAAGTCAAATAAACCATTCAAGATAATACACACCCCTGTAACAATGTTAGGAAATGTTTTGAGCATGGTTAGCCTTTAAGGTGATTAAGAGCTAGGTGGGGGAAGAGTGGAAGAACATCAAGTGAGGTTTGGTGAATGAACTACAACTTGATAGTAGGGTTGGAAGAGAAGACCAGGGGTACCTAAATGCCTTTAGGACCTATAGGTTGAACGGTGGAGTAACACCAAGGGTTATCAACTAAAGACCTAGAGCATTGAGACTTTGACTATCTCAATCCAACCTTGTTTCTATCAGATTGGTATCAGAGAATAGTTAAAGATTTGGGAAAGGAATCTTGCATGTCAAACATTGAGTCAAGTGATACTTCCACCATGGTGACCAATGCAGAATTGGAAAAGATGGTTGAAGAGCAAGAATAAGACAATAAGTAGTTGAGGGAAAGAATAGCTCAACTTGAGGCAGCAATGAGGAGTGCACAGTTTGAAGGAAGAATTCCAAAAGAAGAAGAGGTTGCAGAGGAAGATAAGACCCTTGAACCTGACCCCGTCTTGAAGGAGGAGCCTTTCTTAAAGGCATTAAAAGCTTTGAGTGGAAAAGCACTTGAAGGAATACCACTATTTAGTGGAAAGATGGAACCTAACCTAGTCATGGACTGGATAGAAGGAATGGAGAACCACTTTGAATGTGATGGAGTTACAGAAGCACAAAAGATGAAAGTTGCAAAATCAAGGTTGAGAGGATCAGCTTTAACATGGTGGAAATTTGTCCAGACTGAAAGGGAGAAAGAAGGTAAGTAGCCCATATCAACCTGGAAAGGAATGGTTGCTAAAGTGAAAGAAGCCTATATGCCAGATGACTATGAGATCCAACTCCACAAGAAGAGGCAGAGTTTAAGACAAAAAGATCAAGATGTAAACACCTACACTGAAGAGTTCCATAAGCTTTGTTTGAGATCAAATGTGGCAGAAGATGAGAGCCTAAAAGTGGCTAGGTACCTCAATGGTTTGAAGTGGAACATACAGGAAGAGATGGCTTTGCTCAGCCCCAAGATAGTCCACCAATGTTATCAGCTGGCTATTAAGATTGAAGAAAGGAATAAAAGGAAGCATGATCAGTCCTCTAAGGGCAGAGGAAGAGGCAAAGATCAAAGAGGACAACGTGGAGGTTACCAAGGAAGAGGTGGTGACCAAAGAAGCCAAGGTGAATCAAAGCTTACTGAGCATGGAGGTGAAACATCATCAAGAGGAGGATTTAATAGAGGAAGAGGACCTCAAGGGGGTTCAAACAGAGGTAGAGGAGTAGGTAGAAGTAACTCCTACTTTTCCACCATGAAGTTCTATCACTGTAATCAGCTAGGCCATCTAGCTTATAGGTGCCCAGAGAAAGCTTCATCTAGCAATGAGAAAAGAGTAGCTTATGCACAAGAGGACACCATGAGTGTAAAGACACCTAAGATCAGTCATATAGAATCAGAAGTAGGTGAAAATCTGATGTTCAATAGGGTTTTGATTAGACAACCGGTCAAGGAAGAACCCAAGAAAAGGAGAGCTTTGTTTAGAGCAAGGTGCAAGATATTGGGAAAGGTATGCAAGGTCATTGTAGATTCCAGTTCTACGGAAAATATCATCTCTGAGGAGGCAGTAACTAAGTTAAAATTGTAGAAGGTACCTCATACTAATCCCTATAAAGTCGCATGGTTGAACAAAGGGCAGAGTGTCTTAGTGAATGAGCAGGTTACAGTGGAATTCTCAATTGGAGGCTACAAAGACAAGCTGATTTGTGATGTACTGCCCATGGATGCATGCCATCTTCTTCTTGGAAGGCCATGGCAATATGACATAGGTGTTGTATAACATGGAAAGGAGAATACCATAGAATTCAAGAAGGATGGAAAAACCTTCAAGTTGCAATCATTGATTGAGGATGATGAAGGGCAGTCCAAGGTTCCTAATATCATGTTGAGCAGTGGCAAGGAGTTCATAAAGGATCTACACCAAGGGAATGAAGGGTATGTGATCATGATGCAACCCAAAGAAGAGGAAAAGGCTGAAAGGATAGTGTTACCAGCAGCAGTCCAAAACTTGCTTGACAAATACAAGAGCATAGTGAGTGATGGAACACCAGCAACTCTACCACCCAAGAGAGCAATAAGTCATCAAATTGACTTCATACCTGGAGCCTCATTGCCTAACAAGGAAGCATACAAGCTTACTCCTAAGAAAAACCAAGAGGTGGCAAGACAAGTGGAAGAATTGCTGAATCAAGGTCTAATTCAAAAGAGCATCAACCCATGTGCAGTCCCAGTTGTTTTGGCAACTGAAAAAGGAGGTAAATGGAGACTTTGTACTGATTCTAGAGCAATTAATAGGATCACCATTAGGTATAGATTCCCAATACCTAGAATTGAAGATTTAATGGATTGCCTTGGAGGTGCAAAATTCTACACCAAGCTAGATCTTAAGAGTGGGTATCACCAAATCAAAATTAAGGTGATGAATGGAAGATAGCTTTTAAGACAAATGATGGTTTGTATGAGTGGAAAGTGATGCCATTTGGCTAATTCTCAAATGCCCCTAGCATGTTTGTGAGACTAATGAATGAGGTGCTTAAGGATTTCACAGGGATTTTTGTGGTAGTCTACTTGGATGACATACTGATTTTTAGTAAGACAGCAGAAGAACATTTGAAGCATGTAGAGATGGTACTCAAAAGGTTGCAAGAAGAACAGTTGGCAATCAACCTTGAAAAGTGTGAGTTCTTCAAACAAGAGCTTGTGTATCTAGGATTTGTGGTGTCTCAAGGAACGCTGAAGATGGATCCAAGTAAGGTGGAAGCCATCCTAAACTGGCCTACACCAACCACAACAACTGAGGTAAGAAGTTTTCATGGTTTGGCTCAGTTTTATAGGAAGTTTATAACGAATTTTAGTGGAATATGTGCACCAATGTTAGATACAATCAAGGGTGGTCAGAAAACAAAGTTTAAGTGGACACTAGAGACTGATAAAGGGTTTGAAAAGCTGAAGCAAGAAGTGGCAACACAACCTATCCTATTATTGCCTAGTTTTGATAAATTGTTTACAGTTGAGTGTGATGCAAGTGGAGTAGCAGTAGGAGGTGTCCTTAGTCAAGAAGGTAGGCATGTAGCCTTTTTTAGTGAAAAAATCAATGAAGCCAAGCAAAAATACTCCACCTATGATCTGGAACTTTATGCTTTAGTGCAGTCCCTTAGGAAATGGAGGCATTATTTATTGCCCAAAGAGTTTGTGGTGTTCACAGATAACCAGGCACTCAGTTACATCAATACCCAAGAGAAGTTAAGCAATAGACACTTGAAATGGATGGAGTACATCCAAGCTTTTAAATTTACCATTAAGCACAAGAAGGGACAACAAAACAAAGTGGTAGATGCATTAAGTAGGAGGATGTTGATAGTCCAAGAGATACAGCTGAAAAGCATTGGATTGGAAAGTTTTAAAGATCTCTATGGTGAGGATGAGGATTTCTCAGAAGCCTACAAGGTATGTTCAGATTTTGCAAATCACTTTCACAGTCAATATGTTGAGTATACACTACAAAATGGATTGTTATTCAAGGGAAATCTGTTATGTGTCCCAAGAGGATCAATGAGGGAAAATCTGATCCAAGAGAAACACAATGGCAGTCTTAGTGGACATTTTGGTATTAACAAAACTTTAGAGCTGGTACAAAGGTTTTATTACTGGCCTAAGTTAGCAAGAGATGTTAGGAAGTATGTAGAACAGTGTGTTGTTTGCATGAAAGCCAAAGGGGGAGCTAGCAATGTTGGGTTATATCAGCCCTTGCCTATTCCTAATAGACCATGGGAGTGTGTAAGCATGGATTTTGTGGTGGGTCTTCCCAAGACTAAAACTAGTTTTGACAGTGTTTTTGTAGTTGTGGACAGATTTAACAAGATGAGTCACTTTATCCCTTACAAGACTACACATGATGCAAGTTACATTTCCCATCTCTTTTTCTGGGAAGTTGTAAGAATCCATGGATTTCCATTGAGCATTGTCTCAGATAGGGATGTGAAGTTCATGAGCCATTTTTGGAAAACACTATGGAGCAGATTGGGAACAAATTTTTCATTTGGATCAGCATACCATCCTTAGACCGATGGTCAAATAGAGGTGGTTAACAGAGTGTTAGGTAACCTATTGAGGTGCTTGACAAAGGAATATGGGCAGACCTGGGATATGGTGATTTCCCAAGTTGAATATGCATACAATGACAGTGTTAATCAAACTACAAGAAAAAGTCCATTTGAAGTTGTGTATGGGATGCATCCAAGAGGAATTTGTGAGCTCAGAGGCCTTGGAACAATGGAGAATAGGAGTGGACATGTAGAAGATTTCAGTCAAACCATGAAGGAGATTCATGAGCAGGTTAAGAAGACAATTACAGCAACAACACAAAAGTTGAAAGATAAAGTTGATGAGTCCAGGAGAGATGTGCAGTTTGAAGTAGGTGATTATGTGATGGTTCATCTCAAAAAATCCATATTGCAGAAGGGAATGTCAACCAAAATGCAGATGAAAAGAATAGGACCATGCAAGGTGTTAGCGAAGTATGGGAAGAATGCATATAAGGTAGAACTTCCATATGATTTGGGCATATCTCTGGTCTTTAATGTTGCTGATCTGATCAGGTACAAGGGAACAGCCAATGATGCAGCTCAGATTAGTGAAGAAATATTTAAGGATATCAGTAATATACCCCTTCCAAGTCAAGAGAAACCTCAGGCAGAGAAGGTCTTGGAGTCTAGGGTGAAGAAAGCAACAAGACACAAGGCATACATGGAACACCTTGTCAAGTGGAGGAACAAACATGAGTTAGAGGCTACCTGGGTTGAGGAATCTGATTTTAAGAAGTTAGGAATTTTTCTATCACTGATCCCACCTCCAATTCCTTTATCTTTGTGTTGAGAGGGGAAGAATGGTGCAGGAGCACCTACCTAAGTGCTTAGTTGCAAACTTATTTAGAAGGTTTTTGTTTTAAATCCTTTTTGATGTTTTGGTAAGGTCTCAAACACCATTTTAATTGTTTATGAGAACCTTTTGGAGCTTAGGTAAAAATTAAAATAAATTGGGAAATCTTTTTGTAGGCGTTTCCTAAGTTTTTGTGTAAGACTGGAAAACACACTGTGTTTTCAAACAGCAAACTTTTTGCCATTCTTGGGCTCGGAAAAAGTTACCTAAATTTTTCTTGGCTTTGAAAATGTGATTTATCAATGCTTTCAAGGGGTTGGGTGATTTGGTTGTTGGCAGTTTTGCTGTGAATACAAGAGGACAGTGATTTTCTTGATGAAAAAAAGACAATTTTTCTATTCTTGCGTCTGAAACAGCAAGTTGATGACTTAAGTTAAGTTTTTTTTGTGTTGTAAAGCATGTGGTGAATCCTTTTGAACATTTCTTGTGGAATTTTAATCAGATTTTCTATCGCTTTTGTCTTATTGTAAATATTGAGGTTTGTTTGTATTGCTATTTTGGACTGGTAAAGACCAGAAATATGGGGTTTTAACTAGTTTCCTGCCTGTACCTGGAAGTATGGGAGCAGTGGAAGCTAGGTTAGACTCCATATCTATATATAGTGTAAATAAAGAATGCTTTATGAGTGTTGATAACATGTTAGGTAGCTTTTCCTAGGCGAGTTTCATCAAACCCGGTTAGGGAAAGATTGTGCAAAGTCAGTTTCCACATTGCAGGGGTGTTGCATCACCAGTAAAGATGTGTGTACAATGGTTGCATGGGACCATAAAAAGCTCTAACAAGTGGAAGGATTCATTATCATATCATTTGGCGGTGAGAGAAAGAGGTCAGAATCTTGTGTATCCAAGAAAAGGCTTTAAAATCCATAAAATTCCCAAAATCTGGAATATTCCTGTGTACAGCCTGAGAAGTGCTGAAACCATTGAAAACTTGTAGTGCTCCAAAATTGAGTCAGGGTTCCTTCTTGGTGGATATGGTGTTCATTTAGCAGGGAAGGGTATTGACCATTTCTTTTGTTTCAAGAGACCTAATTCTTGTAGCCTCTCCAAAACCTAAGCTAGGGTTTAAGGAAAGCGATGGAAGGAAGGGACTTTGAGCTTTGACAGGGAGCATATCTAGACCAATTTGAAGTCAAATAAACCATTCAAGATAATACACACCCCTGTAATAGTGTTAGGAAACGTTTTGAGCATGGTTAGCCTTTAAGGTGATTAAGGGCTAGGTGGGGGAAGAGTGGAAGAACATCAAGTGAGGTTTGGTGAATGAACTACAACTTAATAACAGGGTTGGTAGATAAGACCAGGGGTACCTAAATGCCTTTAGGACCTATAGGTTGAACGGTGGAGTAACACCAAGGGTTATCAACTGAAGACCCAGAGCATTGAGACTGTGACTGTCTCAATCCAAGCTTGTTTCTATCATCATGGAAGATATTTGGGGAGAAAAGGTTGGAGACTATATTATTCCTAGAGACAACCTCCTATGCTAGCAATGGAAATATTTCAATAGTGCCCCCATTTCGACTATAGCTAAGAAAAAAATAAAATAAATCCTTGGGGCTAGGAGCATTACACTTTTATGAGGAAAAGATCAAATAATCTGGATAGTTGATAAGTTGGGGCATTACTCAATCAATCTAGAATATCAAATTCATAACCACTTTGGGAAAACTTCTTCTTGGTTGGTTGGTCTCTGCTAGGGGAAAAAAATTCTTTTGAAAGTTGAAGTGTTTTCCTAGATCATAATTTAATGCCACATTCTCATTAGAGATAGACTACAAAAATTTGGAATTTTGGGACCTTCATGGTGTCGTCTCTACTATGCTAGTGAGGAAATTGCCAACCATATCCTCCTTGCATGCCCCTTCACTTAGGAATGTTGGCTCAAGCTTATTGAAATGTGTGGTTGAAGGGTTCATCTCCCTAATGATCTTATGATTCTATTCATAGGATGGCCACATCTATATTCCCTATTGACGTGGGGAGATCTTTGGTACACTAGCCCATATATGGTCATATGACACATATGGAAGGAACACAATAGAATATTTTTCAATGAAAATATATTACTCGGCTAAGGAGGTCATTAATTGAATTAAGGTTGGTATCTCAGAATTCCTACACTCTTGCATTCTTAATTCTACCTTGAAGACATTTAGTTCTTGGGATGATAGAATCATTGGAAAATGGAAACTTCTCAAGATTGAAGAAACAAAATTATATATATCTTATACTATACTAATTAACTCATATTGAAAAATAATCACATTCATGAACATAATTTTAACAATGATGCTCAAAAAAGAGAGTGAAAAACAACACTAATACAAACTAGAAAATAATGATAATAACTACATATTCATCTTTGTTCAGCTATATTGTATTTCTATTCAACTATCTAATTCTATTAAAAGGATCTCTTATATAAAGATATTTTAAAAACAAGTGATGAAATAAAGCTAAAGAAAGCTATTAAAAAACTCTACATAAAAACTATGAAATAGCAAGAAAATTGTGTTTTTATTATGCTTTAAAGCTAAAAGCTAAAACTTAAGAAGAAAAAAACTCTACATTGATCATCCAAGATCATTCTTTCTTCAATATCCCCCTAGATTAGCAATGGGGATGAGCCCTAACTGATTTCTCAAGGAAAAAAAAATTGTTTGTAGGAAGAGTCTTAGTAAAGATATCAACAACTTGGTCAGATGTAGGGAAAAATTGTAATTCCACTATCCCATTTTTAACCAACTCATGAATAAAATGATGTATGATCTCAATGTGTTTCAATCTAGCATGAAACATGATATTTTTGGTCATTGCAATGTTACTATTGTGATCACAATAAAAAGTGGTTGGATGTTCCTGAGCCAAATGTAGATCCTCTAAACTTCTTTGAATCCATATGGCTTGACAACTTGTTGATGTTTTTGTAATATATTCTATTTTTGTGGAAGAGAGAGCCACGGTTGTGTAACTTTTTACTACTCCAAGATACAACTCTAGAACCAAATGAGAAAACATAACTAGATGTTGATTTTCTATCATCCACTAAACCAGCCCAATTAGAGTCTCTGTAACCAACTGGCTCAAACTTATCAATGAGAGAATAATGAATGCAAAATTTTTTGTGTACCGCACACATACCATAAAATTGTTTTTGTATCATGCCAATGATACTCATGTGGATCGTGTATGAACTAAGAGATGACGCTCACAACATACATAATGTTGGGTCTAGTTGTAGTGAGGTACATGAGGCTTCCAATCAAACTTCTATACAAAGTAGCATCCACTTTGGAACTTGCATCTTCCTTTCTTAATTTCTCACCAAGAGCTATTGGAGTTGCAACTACAATGCATGCATCCATTCTAAACCACTTTAATAAATCAACCACATACTTGGTTTAAGATACAAATATACTTTTAGAGTTTTTCTATACCTCCACTCCAAGAAAATAATGCATGAGTCTCAGATCTAACATTTCAAATTCTTGTTTCATTTTTTCTTGAAATTTCTCCATGAGAGTTGGACTATTACCTGTATAAATGAGATCATCAACATAAAGGAAAAATATGAGAATACCATTACCAAAACATTGAACATACAAAGTGGGCTTTGAGTGATTTATTTTGAATCCCTTATTCATGAAATAACTATAAATTCTAGCATACAAGGCATGAGGAGCTTGCTTCAACCCATAAAGAGTTTTATTTAACTTGTAAACTAAGTGTTCTTTTCGTAGAATTTCATAACCAGTAGATTGTTCCACATAGACTTCCTCATCAATATAACCATTCAGGAAAGTTGATTTTACATCCATCTAATAGACTGGTCTCTTGTGTTTTGCAGTAATAGCCAATATAATCTTGATATATCAAATCATGCAACTAGGGAGAAATTCTCTAAATAATCTACTCCAGACATTTGTGCAAATCCATTGGAAACCAATCTTGGCATGGGTATGTGTAGGATCATCATGGAAAAAACATGCCCTTAAATGGAAAACTATTCAGAAAAATCAAAGTTAGGAAACTTGATGTAAAAATTTGAATAAGTTATCTATATTATTTCAAAAATATGTATAAATAGAATCTGTAGAAAATTGAAAGTAGTTTCTAAAATACTAGGTTTATTATTTGAAAAATAAAATATATTTGGTGAATATTTGAAATTTCAATGCAGTACTACTTAAATTTCAAGGAAAAAATAAGTAGGTGTCTATCTAACCACCCTAACCACAATAAAATGATAAATTTTTTTATAATATTTTAGATATAAGTAGAGGATTCATGTCTCAATGTGATGCATAGTTTTTTGTAATTTTTTTCCAAGTAAATAATTAATTATGATTTTTTTATTACAACTTTTGAAAAATATAAAAAATCGTATGTCTGACCACCTTAACTTGGTGAAAACTTCATGAAATTCAATTTTTTAAAAATCCTATAGCATACAAAGCATAGAATGTGACACATGTTTTGGATTCAAAAAATGTGATACAATTTGAAAGCTATAGATGTTTTTCAATCAGCCTTCAATTAGGACCTTAGTCATAATTCAAATAGAAAATAAATAATAATAATTTAATAAATTCAAAGTAAAGTATAATTTATATTGGTGGAAAGCTAAGAATCTCCTTTAAAAACCCTTTTCATTTCATCAATTTTGGGTTAAAAAATGTTGTTAGCCACATTCCCTACAAATACCCATCATATCGCCACTTTTTGGCCCATCATGATCCTACGCATACCCCCATGTGTCTTTTCATGGAACCATCAACATGATATTTCACTTGATAAATCCATTTGAAACCAATCACCTATTTATCTTTAGGAATTTGTATTGATTCCCATGTATTATTTTTATCAATTGCATGCATCTCTTCATTCATAGCATCAATCCATTTTTGTTATTTCATAGCTTCTTCATACATAGAAGGTTCAACTTTCAAATTGTACTAAGAAAATAAAAATTGACAACTAGATTTGTACTTGTACCATTTTGATAAATGTCAAATAAATTCCATACCTTTCATGAAGATCTTGGACTGAATGGTGGACTTGATGTATCACTTGAATAGGAAATTGATGAACTTGGTGAACTAGGTGAGCTTGGGCTTGAACTTCCACTTGAACTTGTGGGGAGAGGAGGATCTTGATCATATTCAAGACTCATGATGAGTGGTGTAGTCCATTGAACTTATTTTTTCCATTTCCATACTCCCCCTTCATCAAAAAACACATCCCAGCTAGCAATCCATTGCTTTGTGTTAGGGTTGTAGAATCTATATCCCTTAGTTGCATTTGAGTATCCCAGAAAGATACAAATTTGTGACTTTGCATCAATCTTCTTCCACTTCTGAACTCAAACATTAACATATGCAAGACACCCAAGTACTTGAAGATGAGCCATTGAAGGCTTATGTTTAGGCTTCCTTTCAAGTGAATTTTTGAACTAATTTTGTAGTATTTCAATTCATAATAGATACTATTGTTTCAACTACTTCTCCCTCATAATAATTTGGAAGATTTTTGGACTATAACATACTTCGTGTCATTTCCATAATGGTATGGTTCTTCCTTTCTACAATAACATTTTGTTGTGGGTTATAAGTTGCAGTAAGTTGATGCCATGAGTGTTACCAAAATCAGAAAACTCTTTTGGAAGTGAATTCTCCCCCTCTATTTGTTCTAAGTATTTTGAGAGAATTCTCGCTCTATTTTTCTACCATAGCCTTAAAGTGCTTGAAGCATTCAAATGTCTCAGATTTCTGGTTAAGAAAATACACCCATGTGTGGCAAGAGAAATCATCAATAATTGAAAAAATAAAGATTCTTACCCAATGATTCCTCTTTCATGTCACCACATATATTTGCATGCACAAGCTCTAGAGGAGATTTTTCCCTCCATGATTTGTTAACTGGAAAAATATCTTGATGTTGCTTTTCAAGTGTGGACCCTAAACAAACTTCTTTTTCTTGAATTGTAGGAAGTCCTCTCACCATGTTCTTCTTATGAAGCAATGTTAATCCTTGAAAATTCAAATGACCACAATGTTGGTGCCATAACCATGAATCTTTGTGGTTTTCTTGAGGGCATGCATCTTAGAGGACACAAATGTGAGAGAAAATAATATATTCTTTGCCATACAAGTCTTTGCTGCAAGATGATAGTTAGTTGATTTATCAAATATTTTGTTGTAGTTATCTTAAAACACATCCTTATATTTTTTTTCTACAAGCTACCCAATACTTAAAAGATTATGCTGTAATTTGGGTACATGCAAAGTGTCATGAATAAATGTAGTTTCTCCTTTCTATGAGTTTGAATGCAAGGGCACCTATTCGCATTGCTTCAACCTCTTAATCATCACCAAATTTTTGCTTGAATTATCACAAATTCATCTAATTTGACAAAGAGATCAAATTTACTTGTCATAGCATTTGAGCATCCACTATCTAGGAGCCACACATCTTTGTGATTTTATTTTTTAAAATTGCATGTAAATAATGTTGAATGATTTGCATCTTCAAAAGAATCTTCAGTATAGTTGGCTCTTGACTTATTCAAATCATATTTTTTATTTCTACATTTAGATTCATAGTGTTGATACCTTTCACAATACTGACATGGGATGCTTCTATGATCCACAAAAATTCTTCGTCTTCCTCTATTATTTCATCTTCCTCTTCGTCTACCTCATCCTTTATTACTAGAAGAAGACTCACGTTGATATCTATTTGTGTGAGATGGATGAGTTGTAACGCCCGTCGTGCAAACCCCAGAGAACACACACATAATGCGAATAATTTTTTTTTTTAAATAATAAAAGTAACATGTAACAACATTAAACCATAATCGCATAGCATAACACATAACATTAAAACCACATGGTTCTCTGGGGCACGCGAGGTTACATTGCAACCACAAAACATAATAAAGATACTAAAAACAACATAACCATCTAATTTTATAAAAACCATATACAAAGATACAACTGATAGCCATGATGCGAGTATGCAACATCGCATAATTACATCCATGATAGATCTCTTAACATGATCCAATTCAAACCTAACTATTACATCATTGAAATAATATTACATTACAATTTCCTTCGATACAAGAATTACATTGAATTTCCCAACATAGGGATTGATACAAAATAAAGGAACATGAAGTACAACTGATCACTGGAACATCTGCACTGCGGAAAGCTGAGATGACAAGACGCTGAGGGGGAACCCAACGGGTGCGGAGCACGTTCCACCCAACCATGTGAATTACGAAGTAACTCACCCCCGTGCTCAGAGGTTGCGAGGAAGTGAACCCGACCATGAATGTCAACCGACTCAATCACAATATAATATAAAACCAGTACAACTCAAGCATGCAATGCACAACCAACGATGTACTCAATTCACATAACCAGTTAAACCAATAAACTCATCACAATAACATGAAATACCATCACTTAACAATCATAAAACAAATTCACAGAATTCAAAGATACATCATAAAGAGATAACATCCAGAAGAACCGAACCAACACCCAAAATACATTTCCAAATAAATTAGAACCAATATAAAGAACACGATTCCATAATAACTCTGAACCAACCATTCAATACACCATTCCAATAGGCAACAAGAACAAGTCAGACGGGTGTCAAGTAGGGAGGGTCATCACATAACTCTCATGGGATCCCCTGGCTCTTCCTCCAACTGAGGCGCCGGCACCCACCTATGGATTCCCTAGCCCTCAAATCAGAACAACATAAAAATACAAAATCCAGAGGCAACAAGAACAAAAAGGGTGTCCAGTGGAGAGTGTCATTGCATAGCTCTCATGGGATCCCCTGGCACTTCCTCCTAACCGAGGCGCCGGCACCCATCTATGGATCACCTGGCCCTTCCTCCTACTGAGGCGCCGGCACCATAGGGTAGCTAATGCGGAGCCGATAATCTCTCATGAAGACGAGACTATGACTTTGCCGACCACGGCCTACTCAGTCTATCACTAGTCTACGGTAGCCCTAATGCATAGACGAGGAATCCATTTTTCTTTATCTTGTATGTTTTACTACCCATCCCCCCTATATTCTATTTTTAGGTTATCACTTGTTTAACTACTCTTATGTGGGTTCCCCTGGCACTTCCTCTTACCTGAGGCGCCGGCGCCCACGAAGAGCCACTCTCCCTATGACCCTTAACATAAACCTACAATAAGGCAAGGGTTGTACCAAAACAAATAAAGCAGAAATCTCAAGACCAACCATGCGAGACATTCCTCATCTCGCGATAATCCATAATCAAAACACAACCCCATACAACCCTTCCAACATAAGTCAACAAATATCAACTTCAAGAGTTAAACCAACACAAGACTAACATTCAAGACTAAAACATGCCTCTGGAACTAAGATTCACCCTAACCCTAATTGGGCTCAACACTAACCGATGACCATTACGGAAAAGAACAACAATGCATTTAAAATAAAATAAACTTAAAGTCAATCCCAAAAGAGTATCAGATTCCTAACACCAAATAAAACGAATTGTCACTATCTCGACATAATTTCACAACACAAATAAAAATAAATAAATTCTCGATTGTATTAATTGCCCAACCAATAAAATAATCCCCTTGATTTTTATACAAATTAATCCTAAACTATAATTCACTTACATTATACACTAACAAAATATTAAATAAAATAATCAGAATTACGTTTTGGATAAATTGCAAATATTATATTTAGTAATAAACTAAATTAAAAATATTATATTCAATAAATTAATTAAACTAAATATAATTATTATATTTATTAAATTAAACACTCCTCTAATAATAAAACAAATATAACATTAATTAATAAATTACATACATACATACATATATATATATATATATATTACTATTATTAAATTTTAACAAATATATATATAAAATATATATATCAAAACTAATATACAAAATAAAAATAAAAAAATAAAACAAAAGTTTTAAAGTCCGCTCTGCCCGCGTACAGAGTACACGGACAGCAGTCCGGACGGACTGCAGATAGCAGTCCCAAAGGACTGCGGACGGCAGTCCTTTGGGCTGCCGTGTGCAGGAGAGGGGGAGGGACGGGGTACGACCCCTTCCCTTCCCCAAAACATATAATTTTTATTATATATATATTTTTTTAAAACTAAAGACAACTTTAAAAACCGAAATTTCATATATATATATTTTTTTACTGTATTTTTTTTTTATACGAATTTCAGACCAAAATACGGCCTCGGCCGACGCAAAGGAGCAAAATACCAGAGTATATTTAAAATACTATTATATATAACAAAGGTATATTTAATAGAGGTATATATATATATATATTTAAACGATCAGAGGGTAAAAGTGAATAATATAATAGAAGAATATACAAAATAATGAATAGATTCAGCTATATATAGATTTTCCCAAAAACCTTCAAATTTATTATTTCTAATAAAGATATTGTTTTCTTAAGATCCTATTTTTTTTGTTGAGTTGGAAATCTCAGATGATAGGGTTTCTTTTGGTTTTTGACAAATTTGAGAACAGAACAATAACTTATATTTTTCTTGATTTCGGGTCTAAGATCCTTCACTAATTTTTAATTTGAATAACAGTTTATTTTCCTTTCTTCACATAAACCATATTTACTAAATTTTGTTTTGTTTTCTCTGAAGCACAAAGATGAAAGCAAATGGTAGAAAGAATGTATAAGAAGAACCTGATGTCCAATGCTTATTCGAAAGTTTGAGGGTGCCTGCTTGATTTTGACGTCCTCGAAGTGTTCCTTGATCGTGCCTACAAATCTCCCCCACAGAACTTCACCTTCGAACTTTAATCCTGTTTTGTTGTTCAGAAGACTCTCCAGAACATTCACCAGAAACAGATTGACAATCTCTCTTTTAAAAATCTCCTCCCAATACAACAGAAGATTTCAATACCCTTCCTCAAATTTCAGAATACACAACCAATCTCATGCACAACTCTGTAACCCCCAAATCTCTCTGTGCCCAAAAACCCCCAAAAATTCATAATAATATAAAAATATATTGTCCCTTCTCCCAAAACTCTCCAAAAATCCCAATTAAAAGAAAAATCCATTCTTTAAAGCTAGCTTTTTCCCAACTCTTAATTCCTATTGGCTCATACAGTGTTTTTTTTAATCTTTATTTGTTTTCATGCTTTAATTTCTATTTTACCACTTTCTTGCACAACACATTTTCTATTTAATTAAATAAATTATTCTAATAATTATCCCCACCTGATAATTAATTAAAATAATTAAAATATCTTTAATATTTAATTATTATTTAATAAAAACACATGACTTTATAAAAAATTAAATAAAACATTTAAATATTTTCATACAAATAAATCAACATTAAAATAACCAATTATTATCCACATTCAATTAACTAAAACACCACCTATTAACCACTCACATTAATAAAGTACGACATACACAACACAACCACAATGACAACAATTATAGAAAATAAACAATACCAGACAAACAAGACGATCTGACATCATGGGACGGAAGGACTTCATCGTCACCTCTGTATCAACATTTATCCGTTGGGTTAATTTGGTGCTCGCCCTGTCCTGCCGAAGTAGGTGGAATCGAGACTTGTACCTGCAGTCCTGCATACAAACGAAGTTGTGTACATATGCATATATACATATATATCAAAGCATTAAATCAAAGTACTGGATTGTGAGAAGGAATCGCAACATAGCAGGGAACTCACGAACGAGTGATGCTATATTGTCCTTCGTCACCCTAGTCTAACAGTTATAGCATAATCAATGAATTACATTTCTAACTAACAATCATCTCATAACATATTAATTTAAATCACTGCATTAAATCATAATTCAGAAAATTAACTGATATAATCAACCCTAATGTCATATAAAGTAATCATATCCATAATGAAATAACAACATCGTCTAGCATCTAACTAACCATATCAAACAATAACAGTATCCTCATAGTATCTGACTAACCACATCAAACAATACAGTATCATCATAGTCTCCAAGCAACACAAAAAAATAATAATAAGTCTAAACAGTATGAGGGGTATTACATCCTCCCCCCCTAGGATATGGCTTACTCCTGGAAGCCATTAAATAACAGAATAAAAAGAAAAATTAAGATTCTCAAATAAGGGAGACATCCTCCCAAGATGCCAAGATCACAACGTTTAGGACACCATCAAACCCTTTCGAGCTCACTCGCGAGCTCCGAAGCCAGAGCCTCGTCCTCTACCAGAAGCCTCTGCACCTGCATCCTGGTACCCAGCCTGACAATTGTCAACAACGGAAAACACTCGATGAGATCTACCTGCATCTCCCACTGTCGGCTCAGAAACGGCAGGTCTCTGATTAAATCCAGAAGTGCTCTTTTGTGGACACAATCTAGCGATATGCCCTTGTTGCCCACATGAGTAGCAACCAGTACCTCGGCCAAATCCTCTACCCTCGGATGGAGCATTGGATTGTTGAAAGCTTGCTCGACTCGGCGCTGACTGAAAACTAGGTGCAGGCTGTGCAAAACATTCCTGTCGCATTTGGTGCCTGATCCTGTTCCGATCCTTACGAGACTACGAATTGCCACCTTGCTGAGATTGAAAGTTTTCATGCTTCGGCTGCGATTGTTGTTGTTGATGCTGCTGCTGCTGATGTTGTTGACCCCCTTTAGAAGGTGGGTTCATGTTCCTAGAAGCTCCTGCTCCCTGCGACTGACCTCCATGAGTAACATAACCAGGTGTGGGCGTGCTACCAATCTATACTCCGATGTGACCACCCAAAGCCATGGCCAAATTCTCCTCCACTAAGCGAGCCTTCTCCACTTCCATCTCCATCGTCTTCGGCTCGAAGACTCGTACACCACCACTGATGCGGGCATTCAAGCCTCGGACAAAATGCTGCACTAACATGCCCTCATCGTGGCTAATCCCTGCATACTGCTTCAACTCGTAGAAGCGCCTCTCATACTGCTCCACTGACATAGACAACTGCTTGAGATCATGAAACTCGTCGGCCCTGCGTTGCCTCCAGTGGTCTGAGAGGAAACGAGCTCTGAACCTGTCTAAGAACAACTCCCAAGTAACCATACTGAGATCAAGATGCAGTTTCTGTTCCTCAAGGCGCCACCAAGTAGATGCAAAGCATCGCAAGTGCATCACTGCGCACCATGCCTTGGTATTGCTACCGTAGGGGTGCATGGCGAAGCAACGGTCTAAGTCAATTAACCAGGTCTCAGCCTCAAGACCTCCTCCAGAACCATCAAAAGTAGGAGGGTGTGCCCTCATCAGATCTCTCATATGGCCTGCTATGACTGCATCTGGAACCACATCCGTATCCCTGCGTCTCGGAGACCTCTCTCTCTCCCTCTCCACCTAGTGTACCTCATCTGGCCTAGGTCCCAATCGGTCAAGGATCTCTCCAAGAATATGCTGTAACTGACCGTCAAGACCAGGATGTGCCAGATTCTGGCCACCTGATGGAATGTTGTGATGACTCTGATGTTCCTCATGCTCAAAACCATGGGAGCTAGGAACTGAGGGGCTTCGCCAGTTTGCTCTACGACCGACACCATGGCCTCTTGCACGGCCACGTCCTCTACCTCAAGGCATAGTTCTGCGCCACAAGATAAAGTACAACATGAGCACAAGAGTTGCACAAACGGTAACCTAATGGACTACACTACCCAAAGACCCTAGTGTTTGCAACCTTGGCTCTGATACCAAGTTGTAACGCCCGTCGTGCAAACCCCAGAGAACACACACATAATGCGAATAATTTTTTTTTTTAAATAATAAAAGTAACATGTAACAACATTAAACCATAATCGCATAGCATAACACATAACATTAAAACCACATGGTTCTCTGGGGCACGCGAGGTTACATTGCAACCACAAAACATAATAAAGATACTGAAAACAACATAACCATCTAATTTTATAAAAACCATATACAAAGATACAACTGATAGCCATGATGCGAGTATGACAACATCGTATAATTACATCCATGATAGATCTCTTAACATGATCCAATTCAAACCTAACTATTACATCATTGAAATAATATTACATTACAATTTCCTTCGATACAAGAATTACATTGAATTTCCCAACATGGGGATTGATACAAAATAAAGGAACATGAAGTACAACTGATCACTGGAACATCTGCACTGCAGAAAGCTGAGATGACAAGACGCTGAGGGGGAACCCAACGGGTGCGGAGCACGTTCCACCCAACCATGTGAATTACGAAGTAACTCACCCCCCGTGCTCAGAGGTGGTGAGGAAGTGAACCCGGCCATGAATGTCAACTGACTCAATCACAATATAATATAAAACCAATACAACTCAAGCATGCAATGCACAACCAACGACGTACTCAATTCACATAACCAGTTAAACCAATAAACTCATCACAATAACATGAAATACCATCACTTAACAATCATAAAACAAATTCACGGAATTCAAAGATACATCACAAAGAGATAACATCCAGAAGAACTGAACCAACACCCAAAATACATTTCCAAATAAATCAGAACCAATATAAAGAACATGATTCCATAATAACTCTGAACCAACCATTCGATACACCATTCCAATAGGCAACAAGAACAAGTCAGACGGGTGTCAAGTAGGGAGGGTCATCACATAACTCTCATGGGATCCCCTGGCTCTTCCTCCAACTGAGGCGCCGGCACCCACCTATGGATTCCCTAACCCTCAAATCAGAACAACATAAAAATACAAAATCCAGAGGCAACAAGAACAACAAGGGTGTCCAGTGGAGAGTGTCATTGCATAGCTCTCATGGGATCCCCTGGCACTTCCTCCTAACCGAGGCGCTGGCACCCATCTATGGATCACCTGGCCCTTCCTCCTACTAAGGCGCCGGCACCATAGGGTAGCTAATGCGGAGCCGATAATCTCTCATGAAGATGAGACTACGACTTTGCCGACCACGGCCTACTCAGTCTATCACTAGTCTACGGTAGCCCTAATGCATAGACGAGGAATCCATTTTTCTTTATCTTGTATGTTTTACTACCCATCCCCCCTATATTCTATTTTTAGGTTATCACTTGTTTAACTACTCTTGCGTGGGTTCCCCTGGCACTTCCTCTTACCCGAGGCGCCGCGCCCACGAAGAGCCACTCTCCCTATGACCCTTAACAGAAACCTACAATAAGGCAAGGGTTGTACCAAAACAAATAAAGCAGAAATCTCAAGACCAACCATGCGAGACATTCCTCATCTCGCGATAATCCATAATCAAAACACAACCCCATACAACCCTTCCAACATAAGTCAACAAATATCAACTTCAAGAGTTAAACCAACACAAGACTAACATTCAAGACTAAAACATGCCTCTGGAACTAAGATTCACCCTAACCCTAATTGGGCTCAACACTAACCGATGACCATTACGGAAAAGAACAACAATGCATTTAAAATAAAATAAACTTAAAGTCAATCCCAAAAGAGTATCAGATTCCTAACACCAAATAAAATGAATTGTCATTATCTCGACATAATTTCACAACACAAATAAAAATAAATAAATTCTCGATTGTATTAATTGCCCAACCAATAAAATAATCCCCTTGATTTTTATACAAATTAATCCTAAACTATAATTCACTTACATTATACACTAACAAAATATTAAATAAAATAATCAGAATTACATTTTGGATAAATTGCAAATATTATATTTAGTAATAAACTAAATTAAAAAGATTATATTCAATAAATTAATTAAACTAAATATAATTATTATATTTATTAAATTAAACACTCCTCTAATAATAAAACAAATATAACATTAATTAATAAATTATTTACATATATATATATATATATATATTACTATTATTAAATTTTAACAAATATATATATAAAATATATATATCAAAACTAATATACAAAATAAAAATAAAAAAAATAAAACAAAAGTTTTAAAGTCCGCTCTGCCCGCGTACAGAGTACACGGACGGCAGTCCGGACGGACTGCAGACAGCAGTCCCAAAGGACTGCGGACGGCAGTCCTTTGGACTGCGCCCAGCAGTCCTTAGGACTGCTGCGGCAGTCCTTTGGGCTGCCGTGTGCAGGAGAGGGGGAGGGATGGGGTACGACCCCTTCCCTTCCCCAAAACATATACTTTTTATTATATATATTTTTTTTAAAAACTAAAGACAACTTTAAAAACTGAAATTTCATATATATATATTTTTTTACTGTATTTTTTTTTTTATATGAATTTCAGACCAAAATACGGCCTCGGCCGACGCACAGGAGCAAAATACCAGAGTATATTTAAAATACTATTATATATAACAGAGGTATATTTAATAGAGGTATATATATATATATATATATATAAACGATCAGAGGGTAAAAGTGAATAATATAATAGAATAATATACAGAATAACGAATAGATTCAGCTATATACAGATGTTCCCAAAAACCTTCAAATTTATTATTTCTAATAAAGATATTGTTTTCTTAAGATCCTATTTTTTTTGTTGAGTTGGAAATCTCAGATGATAGGGTTTCTTTTGGTTTTTGACAAATTTGAGAACAGAACAATAACTTATATTTTTCTTGATTTCAGGTCTAAGATCCTTCACTAATTTTTAATTTGAATAACAGTTTATTTTCCTTTCTTCACATAAACCATATTTACTAAATTTTGTTTTGTTTTCTCTGAAGCACAAAGATGAAAGAAAATGCTAGAAAGAATGTATAAGAAGAACCTGATGTCCAATGCTTATTCGAAATTTTGAGGGTGCCTGCTTGATTTTGACGTCCTCGAAGTGTTCCTTGATCGTGCCTACAAATCTCCCCCACAGAACTTCACCTTCGAACTTGAATCCTGTTTTGTTGTTCAGAAGACTCTCCAGAACATTCACCAGAAACAGATTGACAATCTCTCTTTTAAAACTCTCCTCCCAATACAACAGAAGATTTCAATACCCTTCCTCAAATTTCAGAATACACAACCAATCTCATGCACAACTCTGTAACCCCCAAATCTCTCTGTGCCCAAAAACTCCCAAAAATTCATAATAATATAAAAATATATTGTCCCTTCTCCCAAAACTCTCCAAAAATCCCAATTAAAAGAAAAATCCATTCTTTAAAGCTAGCTTTTTCCCAACTCTTAATTCCTATTGGCTCATACAGTGTTTTTTTTAATCTTTATTTGTTTTCATGCTTTAATTTCTATTTTACCACTTTCTTGCACAACACATTTTCTCTTTAATTAAATAAATTATTCTAATAATTATCCCCACCTGATAATTAATTAAAATAATTAAAATATCTTTAATATTTAATTATTATTTAATCAAAACACATGACTTTATAAAAAATTAAATAAAACATTTAAATATTTTCATACAAATAAATCAACATTAAAATAACCAATTATTATCCACATTCAATTAACTAAAACACCACCTATTAACCACTCACATTAATAAAGTACAACATACACAACACAACCACAGTGACAACAATTACAGAAAATAAACAATTCCAGACAAACGAGACGATCTGACATCATGGGACGGAAGGACTTCATCGTCACCTCTGTATCAAAATTTATCCGTTGGGTTAATTTGGTGCTCGCCCTGTCCTGCCGAAGCAGGTGGAATCGAGACTTGTACCTGCAGTCCTGCATACAAACAAAGTTGTGTACATATGCATATATACATATATATCAAAGCATTAAATCAAAGTACTGCATTGTGAGAAGGAATCGCAACATAGCAGGGAACTCACGAACGAGTGATGCTATATTGTCCTTCGTCACCCTAGTCTAATAGTTATAGCATAATCAATGAATTACATTTCTAACTAACAATCATCTCATAACATATTAATTTAAATCACTGCATTAAATCATAATTCAGAAAATTAACTGATATAATCAACCCTAATGTCATATAAAGTAATCATATCCATAATGAAATAACAACATCGTCTAGCATCTAACTAACCATATCAAACAATAACAGTATCCTCATAGTATCTGACTAACCACATCAAACAATACAGTATCATCATAGTCTCCAAGCAACACACAAAAAAAAAAAAAAGTCTAAACAGTATGAGGGGTATTACAGGAGTTGTAGAATTTTCTTTAATTATTATAGTAGATCAGAAGGCTTCCACTAGGTTCTTTGTAGAATGTTGCATACACTCCTAATGATATTGAAAATAACATATCAACTCTGCAACTTTGAATGTGGTTATATCTTTACTTTCTGCAATGGCTATGACCACTAGATCAAACTTTGGAGGAAGGGATCTCAAAAAAAAAATTATAATTTTTTGCTTTGTGACACTTTCCCCTTAAGTTTTCAGATGATTCACAATGCTTTGAGTCCTAGTAATAAATTCTTTAATAGACTTAGCTTCTTTCATCCTTATATTTTCAAAATCTCTTCAAAGGGTTTGAAGTCTTATTGATCTTACTTTGTTAGATCCTTGGTATCTAGCTTGTAGAGCCTCCAATACATCCTTTGACTTTGTCATACCAACTATATGGGGAAAAATTGACATATCCAATGTAGAGCTTGGTTGTCCTTCTTGTATTATTTCAGTTGAGCTGGTTGATGTGCTATTAAGGAATTCAAAGAATTTTGATCTACAGGTTCTATGTATCCCACTTCTACTAATTCCTAGATATCTTGGGATAATAGTAGGGTCTTCATCTTTATACTCCAATATTCGTAGTTGTCTCTAGTAAATAGTGGAAGCTAGAATGGAAAATTTCCACCATTTTCCATTCCAATTTTTCTTCTTGAAAACTTGCTGCCTGCAACAAAAAATTATTCCTGCACAACTAGCTTTGATACAAGTTGAAGAAATGAAATTCTACAACTCTTATACTATACTGATTACCTTATATTGAAAAATCATCACATTCATGAACATAAGTTTAATAATTCTACTAAAAAACCAGAGTGAACAACATCACTAATTAAAAAAAGAAAGTAATGATAATATTTGTATATTCATCTCTATTCATTTGTATTGTATTTCTATTCAACTTTTTAATTTTGTTACAAGGATCTCTTACATAAATAGAGCTTAAAAACAAGTGATGAATAAAGCTAAAGAAAGCTATTAGAAAAAAATAAAAAAATCTATGCAATAGCAAGAAAACTATTATTTTATTATACTTTAAAGCTAAAAGATAAAAGCAAAAAAAACTCTGCGTTGATTGTCCAAGTTCATGCTTTCTTCAAAGATTCCCATTGGGTCCTTTCGAAAAACTAACAAAAGTTGAGAGTTCATTGGCTAGATGAAACTCAACTTCAATGGGGCTTCTTGTGGTAATCTCAAGATAGTTGGATGTGGTTGTATCGTAAGGAATGACATGAGAATCCTTTGTTGGGTAGCTTTTTATAAACTACCTCCATGTTTCAATAACTATGCCAAATTTGATGCTCTACTTCTAGGGATTATTTTGTGCAAAGTACATAATATAAATTGCATTGATATGAAGGTGATTCAATGTTAGTCATTTGAATTGTGCAATCATGTAGTACCTCAAATTGAAAATTGTGAAATAAGTTAGAAATGATTTTCTATTTTTTAAAACAATTAGATGAATTTTTCATTAGACATATATTTAGACTACTCTCTATCTAGCCCTGAGAATGCACATTTTCAATTAATTAATAAATACAGTCAAAGGAACATTCTCGGAATTAGATAGAGATTTCACATATTTAGAGAGTCCAACTAGAGGATGAATAAGCTAGAAAACCTCAAACGCAAGTAGTTAGAAGGTACACGAAGATCTAATAAAGTTGCTAGGTGGATGGGACTCAATCAGATTCATGAGTTGGCCAAAGCTTGGGTTAGCAGACACTAACATGTTGCAAACTCATCATGGAATTTGTATTTTGTTGAAAGCAAGATAAACTTAGGAACTATTTACTTTCTCTTCCCCCTTGCTCTCCAAGGAGCATCATAAATGAATAGAAGAATTTAGGATTGATTTATGTCCTATTAAGGAAGATAATCTTATATAATTTCTATTTATGATTTTTATGGAAAGGGAGTTACCTCTTTGGTAGCATTGTGCCAAAGAAAACATTTTATATAAATCAAATTTTATTAAAATTTAATTATTTAATTAAAAAATATTAATAATATAATGAATTTTTTAAATGATGAATCATGAAGTGTGATCTAAATTATTTATTAAATAATTTGCATTATTTTTTTTGAAATCTTTTCAAATCATATTTTCAGGAACTACGGAAATATAATGCATCTAATTGATACATTTTCATGAGAGAAAAAACTGGTTGAAAGTTTAGCTGAGGATTAAAGTTTCAAAGTTGATCTTCTTATTGATGATGGATCATGAAATGTGGTCCACAAACACTATAAAATATAACACATTTTTTTCTAAAATATTTTCCAAATCATATAATAATGTTTTCCACTAAAAATATTTGAAAATATCTTAAGAAATTGTTATTAGTTTTAAAGTTTTTTTATCCAATACAATATATTTCCAACTATTTTCTTATTGTTTTTCTAATAAAATTTGACTATGACTTACCTCACCAACTAAAAAGAAAGACCTTAATAAAACAATAGTCTAAATTTTTTAAAAATTCATTAGAAACATAATGCAAGTTTTACTTTTTCCCAAATAGACTTTGACTTTAACTAACCTCACCTTCTCTTACCAAAGTCAATCTACTAAACAAAATACATATTAATCATATTTTGATAGTCCAATTTTTTATAAAACTTCTAATTCTTAATTATTTTATGTCATTGAAATCAACAACAAATTAAAAAAATCTGTTATAATGAGATTAAATATTGTTTATATTTTTAAGTGAGTGAATTGTTTTTCTAGAAAAAGATTATTGTAAAAGCGGACTACAATTTAGCATTTTAAAAAATAGATGAGTTGTCTTTTTTTAAAGACAATGCTTTATTTCACCACTTAGAAAAATCTTTCCCCACCCCATCGAAAGGTTCACCGCACCATCCAAAAATATTCTTGGCGTACAGGTGTAAGCTGCAGATTCATTTCAACGAGCATTCAATACTTGAGTCCTATTTAGAGCAAATGGGGGGAAAAATGAGTGGAAATAGAACTTATCGCCGGGAATCATGCACATTCAACGCTGACTCTAATGATGAGTGTTCAGTGCGCCTACATTGGCCCTCATATAAATTAAACTTTAAATATAAATCAATTTAAATTTGTTGAAGCAAACAAAAAAAAAATTACAAGAGATTTTGATGTTTAAAGCATATTAGATTTTCGTCTTTTTCTCTCAAAAGTAATTTCTGTTAGTGAAGTACAATTGAATATTATTTAAAAAAAATTTAAAACTAGAGAATGTTTTAAGTGACAAAAATTATAATTTTTTAAATAGATTATATTTATATTTATATAATAGATGTTTGTTTATCTTAAAATTTAAAATTTAGAGTCTTGGTTATAAGTATAATAGATATATCAACGATTAATGCATTCAATAATAAGTATTTTATTTTTCTTGGTAGACATGAATGAAAGAAATAAATTAGTAAGAAAATTTATTTTCTTAAATGTGGGTGATGTGTTTTTTGGTATTTCTAGTTAATATTTAATAATAACCATCATGAGAATTTTATACAATTTTTATTTAATAGATAATGTCAATTTTCAATTTTGATTTGATTTGATATAACATGCATTTATTTTGATCAAAGTTTTAATGAAAAGATTCATGTTTGCTTTCAATCTCAATTCATCTAATATCTTAAATTTGTTTGAATATATTGTTTTATTTATTTGAGAGAAAAATGCAATGAAAAATCTTATATGATTAAATTTTTGTTTCATTGTACAAGAATACATTGGACATACAAAGCAAAATGTATGAATAGAAGAAACACAAAGATCTTTACCCACAATTCATTCATTTGTTCCAATCAATCATTGTGGTAAGTGGTAAATTCTCTAAAATAGCTTGAACATTCACAATCCATAAAGCACAAGGTCTCATAATTGACATTATATCTGATCTATACATCTCTCTTAAGTAGCAACATAAATTGATACAAAATAATGTGTAATCTTATATAAACAAGAAGAGTGTCTCCAAACAATTTGACAAAATTATTTTTTAAAAATTATTTTATTTTCATCATTAAATAACATATAAATTAATTAATCAAGAAACCCTTGATATTCAAATTTTCACAATACATATTATATTATAATATTTATATATGCTTATTTCTTTCAAAATATACAAATTTCATAATACAACTTTCAAACAAAATATTTATCTTTCAATTTTTACAATTTTTTCTCAAATGCCCATTCAACATTTATGGTACAATTTCTCGTTTTAGCCCTGATTAGAACACACGCATTAAGAACAGAACAAACTTTGACCCCCACACACTTGTTAAAAATATGAGATATTCAGAAAAATGAAGTCTACTTTTTCTGAGTTTTAATGTTGCATTGTACTTCTACTATATATTCCAATCAACTCAATAAACATGAAAAAAAACAATACCAAAATGGGATGGAACGATCTACTAGCATATATGATCCTCACTCTTATTGTACTAATTATAATGTTTGACTGTAATGGGTTATCCTGCTAGTGGGGGAAGCGTCTTTCCATGGGCACCTCGCTTATTGTAAATCAGACAATAATTTTAATGAAAAAGGAACATTTGAATCGGTATTTTTCAGCCCAAGTGAAAGCAGTTACTGGTATATTGGCATGTGGTGTGCCAAAATGCCAAAGATGATCGTGTCGATGGCTAGTAGGAAGAGTCCGAAAAATAGTAGGCGGACATTATGAAGTAATCAACATAAAAGGAAATTAATAACCTATAAAAAGAGAGTGTTTCCTAATTACTAATCTAGCTATCTTTCCAAAGAAAATAAAGAACCTAAGAAAAAAGAGTGGCATTATTGTTTCGCTTATTTTTCTTATAGGTCTAACATTATGTCCATCCTCTTCTACAAGAGTTGGGTCTTCCACTTTGAATATGAGGGAATACTAGTGACAGAATAATTGAAGCTTATGGTCTTGGATAACAAAAGTAATAGTCTCGTAAAGTCTTGTACAAGCATGAGAATGCTAATGAGGCTAGAATGCATGAGCTTGATCTTGTAGAGGTGATTCATTTGGGAATGAGACCTCTAAGAAACAATGGAAAGAATGAAAATACAATAATCAGCCTCCCTTTAGGGCAATTAGTAATGATATACAAGAAGCTTTAGAATTCTGAGAAAATTTGGAAAACAAAACTCTCTTAATGTTTTGTATGATGATGGAAATGTTGATGGAGGCAATCATGCAAATGAGATAGTTAGCCTCCTAGATGATACAAGATGGGAAACTCAAAATTTGATTGAACACTATTTGAAAGTTAATTGGAGAAGCTTTGTAAGTTCAAGTACATTGAAAAAGGTGCACTTGGTCTTGTACGAGCATCAAGATGCTAAGGGAGATTGTAGCAATAGAAATGGAAAATTTTCTAAGGATAATTCTAGAGAATTAAAGACTATTGTAGAGAAAAGCTAAGTTGGGCCACCATAATATGTAACCTCCTCTAAAACCAAAGGGAGAGGAGGATATTTATATGATGGAAGAAACACCAAATGGGGAAAATGACTAGGAGCTAGCAAAACTTACTAATGTGAGATAATAAAACAATGGTTGGGAAAGGACTAAATAAGTATTTAGAGAACACTAGGGAATGATTGGAAGTGAGCCACAAACTAATAAAGAGAAGAGAAATAATTAAGATAAATCATGACTCAACAAGACATGAGAAAATTCTCAATGAGGAAAATTTTGAGGTTAATTAAGTTGAACTAAAGGAAATAAACTATGCCAAAATATGATAGTACTACCCCTCTTACTGAGGCTGGTCACATGGGTGACCTTAAAACTTAAGGTTAGGTCACCTAAGTCACCCTAATGTATCACAAACAATCACTCAATTGATGATCTATAAAATATTTTCTAGCATGCATGAAGACATGGAACTATGTTAGGAGGTTGGACAAGATGGTGAAGGGGATAAATGAAAGGAAATATACATCCACCCAAGATAGTTTCCACATAAACCAAATAGAGAAATCTATGCAAACAAATATTTAGAATCCATATTCAAAAGAATAGACAATATACCATCAAAGATGACATAGGATATACCTTGGGAAAAACTCATCCTCCAAAAGCATCCATCATTCATGTTTTATTCAACAATATCTTCAAAGTCTCCATGAACACTTTTGAAACATCAATCCCTCAACAAGAACTCCATGTGAACAAGCATGGAAAAGCACATCCCATGCCATGCTTCAACCATCACAAATTCTAATAAGAGCTAACCTACCAACTAGATAACCTTATACAACTAACCATGTGTTTGATTTTATAGAAACAAGCTCACACAAAACCAAAAAGTAGTATTACATAGAACCATGTGACTAACACCATGAGCTTACAAAACCATTAATCCCTCATTTAATATTGATACTAATTTTTTCCAACATTAAATTGTTTCCCATGTGTAATCTACATTAAATATTTAATCCAGTGTTACATACAACACATAAAGTGGTCTAAAGAATGCTAGACCCATGTGATGTGCATATCCCTAGATCCCCTAGGTGTACTACATAATAAATAAGTATTACATTATAACATAATGCAAGGTGCACAAAAAACCTTTTCCTAACATTCTCCCACTTGTTGTATACATTGCATAAGGGATAAATAATAAACTCAAGAATGAACAAGCGAACAATCCCCACAACCACATATACCATAAAGGAATCAAAGTGCTCCATGTGCTCCATCAAGATACTTCCAAAAAGAATCTCAGTGACCACTATCTCATGCATGAATGCTCACATCCTCCATCATGCCAAAACACAAAGATAAAAAATCATCCAAAGAGATATCACACTATCTATCATAAACAAGCATTAGTCTAGCCTCCAATCGATATCCCAATACACAAACACTCAATCCAAAGGTAATAAGTATGTATCAGTACAGCTATCAGGATATAATCACCATAGCTGAAAATAGCACCCAAAAAAAATGTTAACACATCCAACTATCCATACCTCAAAGGTATACAAATCATAACAATTGAACCTCATGCCACTAACATAAACAACCCATGGCATCCAATCACAAGCTTGAAGTTCCAATCCTATCATATGATGAACACACACATGTAGGAACTCCCACTGTGTAGGTAATGCCAAATATAAAAAATGATCAATGAATCTAAAGATCCACCAATAGTAACACATATATGGTGTAACCAACATCATGTAGTACCAAGGAATATCCACAAAGATATGAAAATCCTATAAACTAATATGCTGCAATACATCTTTCACCACAAGTCTTCATAACTCTCCCAAGTTCTTCAAACTCAACAAAGGAAAGAGATAAAGGAACCTCCATGTCAGATACCAAAGAACAATAAACAACACATGGCCACAAATATAGTGATCGCCATAGCTCCACAAAATTTCTCAAAACCAAATTCATAAGAATACAAACATTTAGGAAGTAGAACAAGACCAAAGAGAGAACATGCAAATAAAAACCTATAGCACGTCCTTCTACACACACCTCTAAATTCAAAGTTGTGATAAGTATGATATCCTCCATAAAACCCAAAAGAGAATAGCACTATACACATCTAACCATAAGCAAGATGTATGCATCTAAAACTAGAGGAGCATCAAACCATAACCATTCCCAATGAAGGAAATTATAAGTCCAATAACATCTCCTAAAGTCAACATTAATGAATAATCTCACAATGCACAAGGAGATAAACATGCCAACATCACTAAAATGAATCCTCTAGAACCAACTATCCATAGCTCAAGATTTGTATGCATGAAAAGATAAAGCATAAAAACATAATGCATCTAAAAATAATGGGTAATACCTCTCAAATGATAAACTACAGAGTAGACCAAGAATGGTGAATGAAAATTCTCTTCCAAGATATCCAAGTCATCATAACTCATCTAAGAAAAATCTCCACATAGGTCCATGATGAACTTATGTTCAACCAAGGTGTAGGCTCCTCAAACTTCTAGTTGAAACCTCATCAATGGGCAACCATGTCAACACATGTCTCTAATCCCAAGAGATCTCCTAGCATCACTTATTTCTCCATGGATGAGTATCTGTAACTAATCAATCCATACCAAACTTAAAATACAACATAGCATCATCATGAAGATCCCATGAAAATTATCAAGGTACCCAATACCAAGAGAACCCACAAGATAAATTTCAAAGCTCAATTCTCAAGATTTAGGAACACATCAATATCTCACATCTCCTCAAAATAAGATCATATGCTAGAAACCTCAACTAGAAACTAAAGAGTCCTCCATTGCTAACCAAGATGTCAACATCTCCATAATGACATGAAGATAACGGGTATGTGCAAGATCATCATGGAAAAAGCAGGCCCTTAAGTAGCTAAAAATTTAGAAAAATCAGAGCTAGGAAACTTGACATAAAAAATTGAATAAGTTATCTATATTATTTCAAAAATATGTAACAATAGAATCAATAGAAAATTGAATGTAGTTTCTAAACTACTAGGTTTATTTTAAAAAAATATATCTATTTGGTGAAAATTTGAAATTTTAATGTAGTAGTACTTAAATTTTAGGGAAAAAATAAGAAGTAGGTGTTTGTTTGACCACCCTAACCACAGTCAAGTTATAATATTTTTTTATAATATTATAGATATAAATAGAGGACTCATGTCCTGATGTGATGCATATTTTTTTGTATTTTTTTTCCAAGTAAATAATTAATTATGAATTTTTTATTACAAATTTAAAAAAATATAAAAACTCGTATGTCTAACCACCTCAACTTGGTCAAAACTTCATGAAATTCATTTTTTTTTAATCCTATAGTATGTGAAGCATAGAATGTGATGCATGTTTTGGACTCAAAAAATGTTATACCCTTTGAAAGCTATAGATGTTTTTCAATCAGCCTATCAATCAGGGCTTTAGTCTTAATTCAAATAGAAAATGAATAATAATAATTTATTAAATTCAATGTAAAGAATAATTTATATTGGTGGAAATCTGAGAGTCTCCTTTAAAAACCATTTTTGTTTCATAAATTTTGGGTAAAAAAAAGCCATAATCCACATACCCTACACATACCCATCATATTGCCACTTTTTGGCCCATCATGATCCTACACATACCCTAACCATGTCTTATCAATGAAACCTAGGATGCCAATGAACCCTCACTTCATAGAAAAAATGGAATCCAAGAGTCCATCCATGACACCAAAAAATATTATAGAAGATCATCCACCATCTAATGGTGAATCCACATCATTGCCAAAATCTCCCACTGAATGATGATACTGATCTCTCCATGGAAATATGATGACCATCCTCTAAATGAAGATCATACATGGCCCCAACATGATGAAAGAACTCAACATCAAGCTCCCAATTTCCCAAAGAGAAGAGTACAAACCATAATTTCCAAACCAGGAAGATACAACATGACCAAATGATCACTATCACAAGCTCCCACTAAATCATGTAATCAAGCTATCCACAAAATTGTGATAAAAAAATACTTAATGAAGATCAACCAAAGGCCCTCACATAATCAAAGAGCTCAACAATTTAACATGAGATCCCAAAAGGAAAAGTAAAACCATGATCCTCAAGCCAAGAAGATACACCACCACAAAGAGAATAGGAATAAATCCAATGCCACCAACAATGCACTTGCATAAACAATCATGTCATGTCAAATTCCCTAAAACACAAGGAACATCTGTGATACCATGATCACCACCAAATGTACCAATGAAAAACTCCAACCATGTCACACATGTCTGGATCACATAGTCAACAACGTAGGTCTTGAATCATGACTGCACCTAGTAATACCATCTCTCCTCAACATGACAAGAAAACCAACAAAATAATTGACTAAACCAAGCCACCAATCTGAATCTACATCAACACTAAGCATTTATGTGAATAGAAAACTCACATCCAAGTCATATATGCAACTTGTAAGTATAAACAACCTACAACACTCCACAACTCATAGATGCAACAATGCAACATACAAATCAAACAATAAACTAATAACTATGTCAAATGAGAATAATCAGAGATATACATGTGAGTATACAATGAATCTAACATCAAATAACCTAAATAAAAATATTTGTAAGCTCACAAAATAACCATAGTCAAAATAACCCATAAATAGCATTGATGGAAATAAAATAAAATAAATCATGTCAAAATATTTGCATACTTGATTAAGCTTTTTGTCGACTATAAGAAGTCAAAAATATGATAGCGTATGCACAAGATATAACCTCCCAAGTCTTGAAGGATTATCTAAATTCCAAAAATAATTTGACTTTGAACAAAGCTACAAAATTTGGAAAACCCACTAATACCATAGTGTATAGCATGGAACCACCTTTCCTATGAGTATAAGAAGTTAAAAAATGGACACCTTGGGAAAAACATGTCCCCTAAAATAAAGTCACCCACTTTGGCAATAAAATTAAGCATCGTGGCAGATTGGTGGTTGTATGGTGGCCTGCCAATGGAAGTGGTGCCACCTGGGTAGGGTTGCCTTGTCTTTTTCTTTGGACCCAACCACATAATGAAAAAAAAAATTAATAATTTTTTTAATTTAAAGTTTTGGAAAATTTAAAAACTTTGAATAAGTGTAGAATTTTTAAATAATTTAGAACCCCAAAGTTGCTAGGTGGAGGTCTTTGCTAGACTGAGGCCTAAGCCCATTGCCTTGGGGGATTCCCCTAACTATAGTACCAACAATTATGTCAATGATAGTTGAAAATTCTACCATCGATAATACCTATCATCGTAGACTTTGCAGAGGCAGGGGGTACATGGTCTATGGACCCCCCCTCCCCACCACATGTATTTTTTTATTTTTTTATTCTTTAAACATGTTTTAAGAATTTTATTTTAACAACTTGCAAAATATATCTTCCTATGACATGCAAATTTGATTGTTGTATAGTCAAGGGGCAAGGTGGGCATAAAAAAATGCGTTTTTTTTCCAATAACCAAAATAGGTCAAGTTTTATCTCAATCTTCATGTTTTGGGCCTTGTAGATTCAATGGTGAGGTATTTTTTGTCTCAAAGGGTCATCTAAAGTATTTCCCTTATAAAACCCTCTTGATGAACATCCATTAAAAATCTTTTTTTCTGGCAACGATTCATAAACCCATATCTACAAAAAATAACCACAAATCTGTAACCCCAAAATCCCAAATCTAGAGAAAACGCCCTCATAAAGGCCTCATATCTTACAATGTCTTCATTATTTCCATGCAAGCCCTGGATTCAACTATTCACCAAATATACTCCAACAAGAGTTATACAAACCACAACCATGGCTCTGAAATCAAATGAAAGGAAATATGCATCTACCCAAGATAATTTCCACATAATACAAATAGAGAAATATATGCAAAAAAAGTATTTAGAACCATATGCAAAAGAATAGACAACATACCATCAAATATGAGACAAGATATACCCTAGGAAAACCCTTATGAGTGAAAAACTTAGCCTCCAAAAGTATCCATCATTCATGTATTGTTCAAAAATAAACATTAGAATACATCTTCAAAGTCTCCATGACCACCTTTGAAACATCAAGCCCTCAACAAGTGCTCCATGTGAACAAGCATATAACCACATATCCCATGCCATGCTTCAATGCTCACAAATTCTAGTAAGAGCTAAGTAGCCAACTAGAAAATCTTATAAAACTACCCATGTGTTTTATTTTATAGAAACAAGCTCACAAAAAACCACTAAGTGGTATTACATAAAACCATGTGACTAATACCATAAGCTTACAAAATGATTAACCCCTCATGTAATATTGGGACAAAGTTTTCCTAACAAAAAATACTTTTCCCATGTACAAACCCACATCAAATATATTTAATCCAATGTTACATACAACACATAAAGTGACCTAAAGAATATTAGACCCATGTGATTGCAAATGTTCTTTTGAAAATTGAACTTCAAGTTGTAATTTTTAGGCGGTTTGGTGCCAAAAAATTACAACTTGAAGTTCAATTTTAAAAAGAACATTTGCAATTGTATCTTCTAGAAAGTGCGCCAACTTCCTGGGGCCATAACTTTTGATACGGGACTCCGATTCGCAAACCGTTTGAACCGTTGGAAAGGTCTCGAAGTCAAGAACGCGCTTGAAATTTGCTACGTTGATTTTAGCAAGTTTTGGGGCCGATCTGGGAACTCTAAGTGCCTCAAATCTAACTCGGAAGATTTTTAGGTGCAAATCTAGGAAACTAAAACTGCAATACCTTTCAACCCAGGAATAGAAAATGAAAACCATAAATTGGGAATTTCATTATGATGAAAAGGGTATCCAAAAATATAAAAACATCTAGAAACTGAGAAACTTGAAATTTAACTATTTTTGGGTGATGCAAGATTGCCCTTACACCACTGGATGCTCCTGCATCAATCTCTCTCTCACCTCTTTATCTCTATCCCCTCACTACCTCTCCCTCCATGATCCCCAACTCTCTCTACCTCTCCCTCCCTCCATCACTCTCTCCCTATCTCCATCTCTTCCTATCTATCTAACCTCTCCATCTCTCTTTCTCTCCCTTTATATCTCTAAATTATTCATGGTTTAGGGCCTAGGGTTTAGGGTTTATGATAAATGGTTTAGAGATTAAATTGATTTTTTTAGGTTTTAGTGTTAAAATTATTCATTTTAGGTTTTAGGCTTTAACAAATACTATTTATTTTTTAGGGTTTATAAAATATTGTTTAGGTTTTAGGGCTTATGGTTTACAATTTATAGTCTAGGGTTTAAAATTTAGGATTTATGAAGGAGGGTTCAACATTGGGGTTATAGTGGTTAAATTTAATTTTGAAGGTTTGTGTTAAAAATTATTAATGTTAGGTTTTAGGCTTTATGGTTTAGTTTTTAGGGTTTAGGGGCTAGGGTCTAAGGTTTAGAGCCTAGCATTTAGGTTTTAGTGTTTCGGGTTAAGGGTATTGTTTTTAGATGTTGGGGCTCATATTTTATGGTTTATGTTTTAGGGCTTAGAGTTTAAGTTTTTGTGTTCATGATGGAGGGCTGAGGGTCTACCTACCTCTCTCTCACTTCTCTCTCCCCTCTCTAATTCTCCCTCTTTCCCTCTTTCCATCTCCACCTCTCACTCCTTCCCTCTCAAGCTTAACATTACCTATATTTTTTTACTATACCTTGATACATGTGCAAACCTAATGGGAAGCACTAAGGAGATTATGTAAATTTTTGTAGAATATGAAAAAGCATGATTTTGGGTGTTGGAAAGGAATTCCCAAAGAAGGCCAAAATATGAGCATATTATAACGTACTCATTTTATTTGAATGTGTTGGAAATATACTAGCAGGTTATAATGTGCTCGTATTATAATCTATATTGACAAATTTTACTTCTCTTTTATTTCTTTTTCTTGTCCTTATGTTTAAGGAAAACTATATACATGAAATAAATATTTAAGTATAAGTTGGCATTTAATTTCTTATATGTAAGTTATATTTCATTTATATTTTTTTAGGATGTTTAAGAGTTGTTTTAGATCTGTAGGAGTTATAATGTAAATTATAGATTTTGGAGAATCTTATAATTTTTTGAGACAATTTAATTTCATTAATTAATATTTCAAATTTTAGTAATCAGGAGGTCAAATTTCAATAGTCAGCAAGTTGTTCATCTTTCTCTCTCTCTCCATTCCTCTCTACTCTCTATCTCTCCTCTCCCTCCCTCTCTCTCTCTCTCCTTTCCTCCCTCTCTCCCCTCTCTTTCTCACTCCTCTCTATCTCACCTCTCTCTCTCACACACAAAAACACACACACACACACACACACACACACACACACACACACACACACACACACACACACACACACACACACTTTATCTCCTCCCTACCTCTCCCTCCCTCCCTCACCTCTCTACTTTTTCTATCTCTCATCTCTCTACCTCTCCTTCCCTCTATACTTATTTTTATCTCCCCTATCCATCTCTTTAGGGCATGTGCAGGATCATCATGGAAAAACCAAGCCCTTAAGTGGCAAAAAAATAAAAAAAAATAAGAGTTACGAAACTTCACGTAAAAAAATCAATAAGTTATCTATATTATTTCAAAAATACATAAGAATAAAATATGTAGAAAATTGAATGTAGTTTCTAGACTACTAGGTTTGTTTTAGAAAAAGAAAATCTATTTGGTGAAAATTTGAAATTTCAATGTAGTACTTAAATTTTAGGGAAAAAATAAGAAGTAGGTGTCTGTCTAACCACCCTAAGCACAATAAAATGATAATATTTTTTAATAATATTTTAGATATAAGTATAGGATTCATGTCCTGATGTGATGCATATTTTTTTATAATTTTTTTCCAAGTAAATAATTAATTATGAATTTTTATTACAACTTTTAAAAAATATAAAAACTTGTATGTATGACCACCTTAACTTGGTCAAACTTCATGAAATTCATTTTTCTTTCTTTTAATCTTATAGTATGAAAAGCATAGAATGACACATATTTTGGATTTTAAAAATGTGATACCATTTGAAAGCTATAGATGATTTTAAATCAGCCTATCAATCAAGAATTTAGTTGTAATTTAAATAGAAAATGAATAATAATTACTTATTAAATTCAAAGTAAAGCACAATATATATTGGTGGAAAGCTGAGAATATTATTTAAAAACCCTTTTCGTTTCATCAATTTTGGGTAAAAAAGAAGTCGTTAGCCACATACCCATCATATTGCCACTTTTTGGCCCATCATGATCCTACACATACCCTTTACCTATCTTTCCCTCCATCACTCTCTCTCTATCTCACGTACATCTTCCTCCCTACCTATTTCCCTCTCTAATTTCTATCTATTCTCTCCCTACCTCTACCTCCCTCTCTCTCACTCTCTCTTTCTACATTTCCCCCTCTTTCTCTCTCAAACTCTCCTCTCTACCTCACCATTCTCTCTCTTCCTCCCTCTCACTCTCTCCTCTCTATATCACTAGCCTCTCTCTCATGTACACACACACACACCTCTATCTCCCTCCCTAACTCTCCCTCCCTCCTTCCTTCCCTCTCTAATTTTTTCTCTCTCCTCTCCCTCCCTCTCTCTACCTCACCCTACCTCCCCTTTATTTATCTCCTCCGAGTCTCTCTCCCCCTCTCTCCCTCCCTCCCTCCCCCCTCTTTCTCTCTCACTCTCTCATCTCTATTTCACCTCTCTCTCTCTCACTCACACACACACACAAACCTATAATTCCCTCCCTCCCTCCCTCCCCTCTCTAATTTTCTCTATCTCTTATCTCTCTCTCTTCTTTCTCTCTCACTATCTCCTCTACATATCACCATTATCTCTCTCCCTCCCTCTCACTCTCTCTTCTCTATCTCACCATTATCTCTCTCCCACTTTTCCTCCTTCCCTCTCTCTCTACTCTCTATCTCACCTATCACTATCTAACTCTCCCTCCCTCCCACATCACTCTTTCTCTTTCTAATTCTCTCCTTCCCTCTCCACTTCTCTCTATCTCTCCACTCTCTCTCCATCTCACTCTCCCTCCCTCCCTCTCCCCCTCCCATCCCTCACTCTCTCCTTCCCTCTCTACTTATCTATATCTTCCATATCCCTCTCTCTACCTACCTCTCTCCCATCACTCCCTACCACACTCTCTCTACCCCTCTCTCTATCTCCATCCCCCATATTTCTCTCTTACGCTCTCCTTCACCTTCCTTCACTCTCTACTCTCTATATCTCTTCTCCTCTCCCCCTCACTCTCTCTCTCTCTCACACACACACACATACATGCACACACACACACACACACAAACACACACACCTATATCACCATCCTTCCCACTCTATACTTGTCTCTATCTCTCTTATCTCTCTCTCTTTCCCTCTCTACTTCTATTTATCTCCCCTTTCCCTCTATATACCTCTCCCTCCATCATTCTCTCTCCATCTCTCTCTATCTTGCCTATGTATCCCTCCCTAACTCTTTCCCTCTCTACTCTCTATCTCTCCTCTCCCTTACTCTACCTACCTCTCTCTCTCCATCTCTCCCTCCCCTCTTTCTCTCTCACTCTTTCCTCTCTATCTCACCATTCTCTCCCTCCCTCCCTGCCACTTTCTCCTCTTTATCTCACCATTCTATCTCTCTCTACTATCTATCTCACCCATACCTTTCTACCTCTCCCTCCCTCCCATGTATGTCTCCCTCTCATTCTCTCCTTCCCTCTCTACTTTTATCTATCTCACCACTCTCTCTCCATCTCACTCCCTCCCTCCCTTTCTCCCTCCTATCCATCCCTTTCTCCTTCTCTTTCTACTTCTCTATATCTTCCTTATCCCTATCTCTACCTACCTCTCCCCCATCTCTCTCTCTCTCTCTCTCTCACACACACACACACACACAATCCTTCCCCCTACTCTTTATCTCTCCTATCCTCTTCCCCCTCTTTCTCTCTCACTCTCTCCTCTCTCTCTATCTCTCTCTCTCACACATATCTATATCCCTCCCTACCTCTCCCTCCCTCCCTCCCTCCCCTCTCTAATTTTCTCTATCCCTCCTCTCTCCCTCTCCTTTCCTCTACTTATCTTTATCTCCCCTCTACCTCTCTATACCTACCTCTCCCTCCATAAACCTCTCTCCATCTCTCTCTATCTCACCTATGTATCCCTCCCTACCTATTTCCCTCTCTACTCTCTACTTATCCTCTCCCTCCCTCTACCTACCTCTCTCTCCCTATTCATCTCTCCCTCCGCCTCTTTCTCTCTCACTCTCTCCTTCTCTCTATCTCACCATTCTCTCTCTCACACCCTCCCACTCTCTCATCTCTATATCACCATTATTTCTCTCCCACTTTCCATCCTTCCCTCTCTCTATATATCTCTCTACTCTCTATCTCACCTATACCTTTCTACCAATGCCTCCCTCCCACATCACTATCTATCTATTTTTCATTCTCTCTCTCCATCTCACTCTACATCCCTCCCTCTCTCCCTCCTATTTCTCCATTTCTCCTTCCCTCTCTACTTCTCTATATATTCCCTCTCCATGTCTACCTACCTCTCCCATATAAATCCCTACCACTCTATCTCTACCTCTCTCTCTCCCTCCCCTCTCTTTCTCTCTTACACTCTCCTTCCCTCTCTACTCTCTATCTCTCCTCACCTCTTCCCCCCTCTCTCTCACACACACACACCCATTCACCTCTATCTCATGCCTACCTCTCCCTCCCTCCCTCCCCCCTTCTCTACTAAAATTTGACCTCTTGATTACTGAAATTTGACATGTTGACTACTAAAATTTGATTAAGTTTGAACAATTATAAGATCTTCCAAAAACCAACCTCAAACATCCTAAAACTATGTACATGAAATATAACTTAAATTATTTCACTGAAGGATAAGGAGAAGAAGGAAAAAAGAGAAAAAATTTCAATGCAAAACAAAATACTAGTGTGTTATAACATGCTTGTATTTTGTGAAATAATTCACATAATGCAAGTGTGTTATAATGCACTCACATTTTTTGAAATTGAAACCATAAAATGAGCATGTTATAGCACACTCACATTTTGGCTTGGTAATGAATGACCCTAGGGTTGAGAACTACCAACACATAATGTGAGCACATTTTGTTATAGCACACTCATGTTTTCGCTATTTCGAGACCAAAAGTAAAGTGGCCAATTTTTGGCCCCCCATATTTATTCGTTTACCCATGATTTTCATCCATCAATTTAATTGATCCACTATGCCATAGTAGGTTGGAATAACCACTCATAATCTAAGTGCATGACTACCCTTTTTCCTCTATATACTAATAAACTAGGGGTATGTGTAGGATCATGATGGGCCAAAAAGTGGCAATATGATGGGTATATGTAGGGTATGTGGCTGATGATTTTTTTTACCCAAAATTTATGAAACAAAAAGGGTTTTTAAAGGATATTCCTAGCTTTCCACCAATATAAATTATGCCTTACTTTCAATTTTATAAATAATTATTATTCATTTTCTATTTGAATTACAACTAAAGTTCTGATTGATAGGCTGATTGAAAAAAATCTATAGCTTTCAAATGGTATCACAATTTTTGAATCCAAAACGTGCATCACATTCTATGCTCCACATACTATAGGATTAAAAAGAAAAATTGAATTTCATGAAGTTTTGACCAAGTTAAGGTGGTCAAACATACTAGTTTTTATATTTTTTAAAAGTTGTACTAAAAAAATCTTCATTAATTATTTACTTGGAAACAAATTACAAAAAAGTATGCATCACATCCAGACATGAGTCCCCTACTTATATGTAAAATATTATTAAAAAATATTAATATTTTATTGTGGTTAGGGTGGTCAGACATACACCTACTTCTTATTTTTTCCCTAAAATTTAAATACTACTGCATTGAAATTTCAAATTTTTACCAAATAGAATTTAAAAAAAAAAAAAACCTAGTAGTTTAGAAACTACATTCAATTTTCTATAGATTATACTATTACATGTTTTTGAAATAATATAGATAACTTATTCAATTTTTTACATCACTTTTCCTAACTCTAATTTTTTTGAATTTTTTGCCACTTAAGGGCCTATTTTTTCCATGACGATCCTGCACATACCCCTAGGGTTAATTTAGATTTATTTAGTGGTAGGTTTTACCAAAATTGCTACATCTAGGTTAGATAGGAAGTCATCCTTCCCTAGAGGTCTAATCTCATCTACAAGATCCCACATCTTGAGATCAATCTCATTATGTCAATGGAATGTTGGACCAATCTAGCAAGGTATGATTTCATGTGACAATAGTTTCTAGCACACCTGGTGGGAACATTTTGTTAGAGTAATAATGCATTAGCTAATAATTAATCAATTTTAATTAATTATTATTCTAATTTATTCTTATACACTTAAGCTAAACTTAGGAGTGATTTTCTATTATAAACTAGAGAGTTATTACTATATCATTCTATCTCATTGCATGATATGTTGACACTTGTCATGATCTGATACCTTTATCATTTAGGGAAAACTCAACCCTCATTGTATTATCTAATATTCCTTTTGATGCCTTTGATAGAACTATTAACCTTTGAGGACTCTTGTTTTCCTTGAAGATTCTTGAGGTTCATTCTATATCTTTTTCTTGTTGAATAATAATGCATATTATTGTTTGTAGCTCTCTTACATGGAAGGTTTCTTTGTTCATTGTCTAATCCTATGGATCATGTTTATCAAAATTCTAACATGGTATCAGAGTGTGGATATAATGAACCCCTTCTCAAATTATGAGGGTTTTTCTTCAAAAAGTACAGGTTTTAAATTTTTTTTTGGGGTAGATTAATTTAAAGGCCCATATAGGGTACCTACACATGGTAGGTCTCTATGGTCCCCTGTATCATAGGCAACGATTCTACCACCAATCAAGAAATCCTTATACTAGTGGCCACAAATCAAAACTGGTGACCTTTTTAGCTTTTTTGGTGTTGATTTCCTAACAACCCAAAAAAATTTAGCAACTATTGGCACCTAGAATATTATTTTTGGAAGAGAATATACCTACATCATATTTTTTATAGGGGCCATATTTGTATCCAGTAGCAAGGAATATTCCCCAAAATATTCTACTAGTTCATCATGCTGACATCAACAGTATTACCTATCGATAGGGCCACATGTGACCGTCTTTGTGCCCGAAAGAGGTGTTATTTTATTTTAGACATAACTTGGGCATACAATATTGAAATTGGGAAAATGTGATATCATCAAAAATTTGGTTCTGTCAACTTTCCAATGGTGTGGTTCTCATCACCATTTTTCTCTTCCAGTGAATTCTACAAACTTGTAGTGTAGAAAATTTCACACTTAATTTGGGCTTATTCTAGTGACATCTCATTTATTAATTTTTAAACCTCATTAATGGGCCCCTAATACCCTTTATTATGCATCTCACATGCTATTTTATTTATTTCTCAACACTATAACTTGCATTGAATAAATGCTATCAATTAACTTAATGGACCTAAATAAATTAGGTCTTGAGATTTTAGGTTAGGACCCATTCACCCATAGGCTAATGGGTCCCATTTAAGTTCAAAAATTCAAATTTAAACATGTTTTTGGTAGTATTTCAAGGTCCCAAATTCAAATTCTAAGTGTTAGCTTTTAGGATCTAATAAACATGAAATTAGAAATGAAGCCTAGAAAGCTAAGTATTTCAACTATTTTACACTAGACAAGGAAGAGATTCAAACGATATCACAAGGATTTTCATTCAAGAGCAAGGGGAAGTTAATTGAAAGCATTCAAAGTTGAAGTCTTGAAGCAACATTCTATTTGTTTTGTAGGTCTTCAAGCTCATTTTTTCCAACAAGATCAAGCATTGTCAAAGACTGATGATAGATGCCTATGGAGGATCATGATGGATAATAGGTTTTGGGAGATGCACCAAGTCATTCAACCAAGCCTAATTACTTGTTTCCTAAGTGGTTCCATCTTCTTTTATCATTCTACTTTCTACCCAAAGGAAGGTATATTCATATTTATGATCTATTCGGATGATTTGATATCTCCCAAAGTAGGTCTTTGTTACTATTCATTATTTCATTTAGGGTTCCTATTCTAACACATTTGAGTAGGGTTTATTTTCATTTAAGCTCTTTTAATCTTAGACACACATAGGATTAACTCTTGCACACACTTTCATGTTTCAGATCTATTCTTTTCATCAAGGTTTAATTACCAAACTAGGGACTTGACCAAGGAAAACCCCATCCACCATCAAACAACAATTATTTTTGTAGATTTATCATAGATTCATATCTAAGAGTGAAGGTTTAGAGGTACAGAAAAGAAGTGTAGGTTTCATACTCACATCTCAGATTCAATTTTTTTCAAAATAGGAGACTTGGACCCATTCACCCGTGGGAAAATGAGTCCTTGACAAGCTTGTAGAAAATACTTTTTATGATAGGTGCACAATGCTATTTCTTCCCAAATCTACCAGAAACATTGTTATTTCTCTTAGTTTTGTGCTTAATCTTCAAGATCCAAGTGGTAGATTGCATTTTGGAGTTGATTTCCTATTTTTATTTTTTCTCCTCAAAGCATTATTTGACCTTCACCCCCTTCCTTCAATCATAAGGGAATATGAAGATTCTCGCTTTGGGTTGATTCACCTAAGGGTTGTTAATCAATTCATTGTGGGGATCTCATTTCCTAATGAAATTAGGAAGATAAAGTCTATTTTCCCCCTTTGGACTTACCTTACCATTTTAAGAAGCCCCTATTTTTCTTTATTTTATTTTGGTGAACTCGACCTTCTATAACAAAATTTAAAATTTAGAGTCCATTTCAACCCTAGATCTGAATTTTGCACTAGTTTGCATTAGGCTTGCATTAGTTGCATTATATTTAGGGTTCTTGAATCTTGCATTAGTGAACATTGAATTTTAGGGTTAAATTTGCATGTTTGAATCCTTTAAATTCATAGAAAATCTAAAAAGTTGCATTAGATATGCATTTATTTTCCATTGTACTTGCATCCAAATCATCAATAAATCATTTAAGTTTAGATTTAGATTAAAATTACATTCTAAAAATAGTCACTTAGTTAATCATTTGACCTTAATTGAGATTGAATTTAGACACTCTTATTCTGGAAAACTTGTTACAAAAACCCCTGTTTGTAATTAGGAACAGAAAACACATAAAATAAACTTAGATCTTGGAAATTTTGATTTTAAAAGGAAAACTTGTTACAAAAACCCCTGTTTGTAATTAGGAACAGAAAACACATAAAATAAACTTAGATCTTGGAAATTTTGATTTTAAAAACCTTGAGCAAGGACCCATTTTCCCATGGGCGAATCAGTCCCTATATAGACCCTTTAGACAATTTTGTGGGTGATTTTTGGCCTTTGTTTTATATTTATGTTGTTTTTTTCAGATCTGAGAGTTGGTTTCCTGAAACAGTTTGTTCTTGAATTCAAATTATTGCTTCTTTGGTTAGGTCTTATAGCATTGTGGAAAAAATTTATTACATATTTCATTTGAGGTTAGCATTAAATTTCTATATTTTTTCTTTCTTTTCAGCTTCATTTCATAGTTTAAATAAATTAGCTTACATTTTCTAATTATTATAAAACAAAACAACAACCAGAAACATAAAAAAAAACAAACAAAAACAAGCAAATTGATGAAACCTATGGAGAAAGCATAGTCATTTGATCATGTCAAATTCCTTTTTCAAAGTTAACATATCCCTCAATCCCTTTAGTAGTGATGACTTTGACATGTTAGATGAAGCCATTAATGATTTCATCTCATAAGGTTCATCCACTAAGGCTTGTCATAATAAACCAAAACAAAGAGATGTTAATGTAATCACACCCTAGCTTATCCTTTACCCACCCTAACATCAACCTCAAGTTAAAAACAAACCCATGCTTATCTTAGAACCACCTAAAAAGAAACCATTAAGACTAGAAGATATATTGAACTTTACAAGGCAACTTGTTTCATAGCATTGAATTACAATATTGTTGGTCACACATATAATACTAGGAATAATAGGAAACCACAAACTACTCCCATATCATTACCATTACCTCAACCTATATTGCCTAGTGATCCTTGTTTTCCTTTGCATAGTGGAAAGGAGTATGATCTTGTTGAACAACTAAAAAATACTCTTGCTAAGATATCCTTATGGGATCTTATTCAAGCCTTGCCTAATTACCACAGTATACTTCAAACATATTTGCAACAAGTTGTGGTTCCTCCTAGTACAAATGAAAATTATGTAGCAACCCTTATTCAAGGAATGGATTCAGTTAATATAGACATTGTTTTACACCAAAGTGAGTTACCTTCCTTGGAAGTGTGAAAACAAAATGAAGCTTTCATGATATTAGATATCATTAATATGAATGTGATAAAGAGAACCCTTATTGACAATAGATCAACCCTTAATGTGTGTAAGATAATCATTTTAGATAGGCTTCGAGTAGATAAGAGGAATATTGAACCTAATTCTTTGTCCATTCATGGGCTTGATAACATAGGAAAACAACCACTTGGTGTGATCACATTACCTATTACAGTTGGAAAAGTTACATTGCAAACTCATGTCCATGTTATTCCTCAAGATATTTCATATAATCTTTTTTTAGGTAGACCATGGATTCATGAGATACATGTGATGTGTTCGAATCTTCATCGTATAATGAAGTATGTCTATAAAAAGAAAGTGTACACAGTCAAAGTCGATCCTAAACTATAAATTTGTTTACACACTAAGAAAGATAAAGAAAGTCCTTTGAAAACATTGATACCAACCTCAAAAGTGGAAATTTTTGGAAGAAGAAGAAAACAAAGAAAATAATACTAAGAAAATCAAGAGTCTCTTTGATGATGATTGGGGTTCCTTAGATTTTACACCTACATTCATGGGAGAGTATAAGATCACAACAAAAATTTTTGAAAAGGGAAAAGAACTAGTGGTAATGTCAACACAAACAGCTACTTCATCCACTTTAGAATACATAAGTTATACAACAAAATTTGATGAAGTTTATCATGAACAACCATCAAATCCAAAAGAAATGGAAAGGATTTATGGAAGAGGTTTGAGTTGTTCAAACATCTTGGTTATAGTGGAAAAGGATGTGGCATGTAAGAACAAGGAATCTGTGTTCCTATAGAGCCCAACACATAAGAAACTAAAAATGGTCTTGGATATTGTCCTTCTAAGATAACAAAAGAAAAAAAAAGACCTTTCAATACCAACACCATCATGTGTAGCTCTTCAAAGATAAATACCACTTTAAAGCATCTCGAATTGATTTATACAACATTTGATGAATCATTGGAATACTTTGAAGATGATGAAGCCTTGAATAATGTTAAAAGTTTATGATAAGTCACCAACTCCCCCTGAAAAATAAGGAGTCACTTGTGCTATGGTTAGTACTAAAAAAATGAATGATTAAAAAGAAAACGGTAATGTTGAGGAAGAACAAATATTTGAAGTTTCAAGAAAAAAATGACTACCTATAGGAGATACAATCAACATAAGGATGGGCACATCTAATGAAGAAAGAGTGATTCAAATAGGAAAGTGTCTTGACAAAGATGAACAAGAAGATCATACAACATTATTACATGAAGTTCATGAACTCTTTGCTTGAACTTATTCATACATGTTAGGCATTGATGCTACGATAGTGACGCATAACATAGTTCTTGAACAAGATGTTAAACTAGTAATATAGAAGATACACCAGATGAATCCTAAGATGGATTTTTTGGTCAAGGCTAAGATTGAAAAACTCCTCAAAGCTAGCTTCATTTGTCCTATAGATTATTCTCCATGGATCTCAAACATTGTCATAGTCGCAAAACCTGATAATCATATTAGGATGTGTACAAATTTTGGTTGCCTTAATAAATCATCTTTAAAAGATGACTTTACCCTTCCTAATATTGGCATGATAGTAGATTCAATTATGGGCCATGCTTTGTGGTCATTCGTGGATGGATTTTTTGGATATTACCAAATCTTTATCAAACCTCAAGATCAATATAATTCAACATTCACTACAGCTTGGGGAACATTCTGTTGGGTGGTTATTCCTTTTGGATTAGATAATGTAGGTGCAACATATCGAAGAGCTATGAAATTGATATTTCACGATTACATACATAATATTTTGGAATATTATGTTGATGGTATTCTATCCAAATATTCCATCAAGACAATTTCGACATCCTTAATAATTTTTTTGAAAGAATGCATAAGTATAACATGAGACTAAATCCAAAAAAATGTGTCTTTGGTGTGGATAGCAAAAAAATTATAGGTTATATACTATCTCACAGAGGCATTGAGGTAGACATGAAGAAAATTCATGCTATCATTAACATGACACCTCCTAAAAATATTTCTTAGTTACGTACTTTGCAAGGAAGAATTCAAGCTCTCTGTCATTTTTTGGCATCCTTGGCAGATCAAACATTACCCTTTACATAACTCCTTAAGAAAGACTCGTAATTTAATTGGAATGAGGATTGTAAATAGGCTTTTGAAAGTTTGAAATAATACCTCACTACTCCTATTTTACAACTCACTATTGAAGAAATACCATTTATCCATTATACAAAAACATCAACCCATGCTTTACCAACATTGTTGTCTCAACAAGATGACAATGGTAAAGAACATCATGTTTATTACATTAGCCAAACCTTGATTGACTATGAAACTTGATATAAAACAATAGAAAAATAATGTTTGGCTCTTGTATTTGCTACTAGTAAATTGAGACATTAATTATTAAACATGAAAATTAATGTGATGAAAAAGTTTTATCCTTTGTTCAAACATTATTTTCCTAAAACCAATTTATCAGGACACTTAGCTAAATGGGTTATGTTGTTAATTGAGTTTAATATTAAATTTGTCTCTCAAAAGGAAATCAAAGGACAAGTCTTAACCAACCATTTAGTTGATGCTTCTTCTCCATTAGTATTACATAATGTGGACTCATTCTAGGATGAAAGTATGTTGACTATTAAAATGGAAACATGGGAGTTGTATTTCAATGGGTCTAAGTGTAAAAGTGGCTCTAAAGTAGGGGTTATAATAATTTTGCCATCTAGAAAGCCTATTTCTTTATCCTATCAATTAAACTTCCTATTCAAAAATAACACTATATATTATAAAGCTTTAATAGCTTGATTACATTGAAATTTAGCTCTTGTTGTTCAACATATTAAAATATTTGGTGATTCTCAATTAATAATTAAGCAGATAAGTGGTTCATATCAAATGAAACATGACAAGTTATCTAAATTAATAATTAAGTAGATAAGTGGTTCATATTAATCAATATTGAAATCTCTAGTGAATGGTACACAACAATATTCAACTAATTAAAAGGATACCTTTCCTGAACCTACAACTAAAGACACCAGAGCTCATCTTTGGAATCTTGCATCTAAATGCATAATCCTAGCAGATGTGTTATATAGACAATCAGTTGATGGTCTTCTACTTAAATGCCTTAATGAATCAGAAATCCCCATAGCCCTTGAAGAAGCTCATGTGGGTGCTTCTGGGGGATGTCTTTTAGGAAGATTATTAGTTCAAAAGTTGATATGTATAGGATATTATTGGTAACTTATGGAACAATATTCTTTGCTCATGTTAAGAAATGTCACAAATGTCAAGAACACAACAATTTGATTCATGCTCCTACTTCTGAGCTTCGAGCCCAAGTTTCTATTTGAAAATTATTAGTTTGGGGTTTGTATCTTATTGGAAAAATATTACCACCATCTTCCATTAGACATACACTTATAATTACTGTAACATATTATTTCACAAAATGGGTAGAAGTTATCCCTCTTCATTTCACAACAACTAATGCAATGTGTCGTTTGATATTGGAACACATTATTGATTGCTTTGGTCTTCCTTTTGCATTAGTTTCAGACAATGGAACTCCATTTAAGAACAATAACATGAAAATAAATTGGAAACCTTTCATAATGAACATCATTTTTCAATAATGTATTATTCATAATCAAATGGTCAATCAAAATCAACTAGCAAAACTATTGAGTAGATCCTAGGGAAAACAATAAGTAAACATAATAAATATTGTCAGACTCAATTAACTTATGCATTGTGGGCCTATCGTACAATTGTTATAACATCTATAGGAAACACTCCCTACATTTTTGTTTAAAGGTGTCGAGGCAATAATTCCCTTAGAGTTAGAAATTACTTCATTGATAATTTTTCTTAAGGGAATTATTCATGATAATACCTATAAAGAGCAATGATTGCATCAACTTGAAATGCTTGATGAATGATGTATCAATGGTCTTGAGCATCTACAAGATTATTATAAATTAATGCAATGTATTTATAATGATCTTGCCATTCCCTATACTTTTATTAAAGTTGACTTGGTGTTATATAAAAATCAGCGTAATGTCAATGCCACCTCGAATGAAAAAAGGAAAGTTTAGCTCTAATTGGTTAGGACCTTACATAATTGATGAAAGTTATGGGTCTAGAGCATACACATTAATAGAAATAGACGGTACACCTCTCAAAGAACCCATCAATTCCATGCATTCATGAGAAATTGGAGTGATGGTTTATTTACAATCAACTATATCAAATTTCGTTAACATATCTTTTCCATACATTTTTTGAAAAATAAAAAATTCATCGTCACTTTGATAAACCTTCATTCCTCTATAAAATATTGCATGACACTTAAATCTTTGGGTATGTGCAGGATCATCCTAAAAAAAATAGACCCTTAAGTGGCAAAAAATTTAGAAAAATTAGAGTTAGGAAACGTGACATAAAAATTTGAATAAGTTATCTATATTATTTCAAAAATATGTAAGAATAGAATCTATAGCAAATTGAATGTAGTTTCTAAAATATTACGTTTATTTTAAAAATATATATATCTATTTGGTGAAATTTTGAAATTTCAGTGCAGTAGTACTTAAATTTCAAGGAAAAAATAAGTAGGTGTTTGTATGACCACCCTAACCACAATAAAATGATAGTATTTCTTTATATTATTTTAGACATAAGTAGAGGACTCATGTATAGATGTGATACATATTTTTTTGAAATGTTTTTCCAAGTACATAATTAATTATGAATTTTTTATTACAACTTTTCAAAAGTATAAAAACGCATATGTCTGACCACCTTAACTTGGTCAAAACTTCATGAAATTCAATTTTTATTTTTTTAATCCTATAGTATACAAAACATAGAATGTGATGCATGTTTTTGATTCAAAAAATGTGATACCGTTTAAAAGCTATAGATGTTTTTCAATCATTCTATCAATCAGGCCTTTAGTCATAATTCAAATAGAAAATGAATAATAATTATTTATTAAATTCAAAGTAAAGCATAATTTATATTGGTGGAAAGCTAAGAATCTCCTTTAAAAACCCTTTTCATTTCATCAATTTTGGGTAAACAAAAAGTCATCAGCCACATACCCTACAAATACCCATCATATCGCCACTTTTTGGCCCATCATGATCTTGCACATACCCCTTTCATTTCAAACTCATTCATCATAGTAATTTTCAATTCATCCTTCATCTTAGAAATACTACCCATATACAATAAATCATAAACATATAAAAAAATATAATAATAGCATTGCCTTCTTGTTTGTGGTAAACAGTAGATTCATTCTTACTTCTATTGAGACCATTATCTTGAAAATATCTATCAATCCTAGCATACCAAGCTCTTGGTGCTTGATTTAGGCCATACAAATCTTTATTCAACAAATATAATACTTTTCATGTACATAAAAAATAATTTTTTTAAATATATATATATATATATATATATATATATATATATATATATATATATAATTTAAATTAAAAGTAAGAAAACAATATTTTTAAAGAATAAATGATAATAGATGAATATCTTATGTTCTCTTCACACACTTAAAAATAAGTAAAAAATAACTCAAGATGTGGAAGTTATTAAAAGAAATTATAATATTACATAAAATCATATTATCCCATTAAAATCAATGTTTTATAGGCATATTGAATAGTCACCATTTTTTTATTAAAAATAATGTTGATTACAAAAGGTGTGCAGTGTAAAACTGTAGAAAAAACTAGCCATTACAAGTCAAAACAACAACAATAGCTGTAGCAGACTTTAGAAAATAGAAGAAAAAAATAATAGCATGAGGAAAAAGTGTCAATCAATAGAAAACTACAAAGGAAAAGACTGAAAATTACATGGCAATATGTAGCAAAACAATACAAAAGTAGTCTCAAACATATAGCAGCAGTTGGAATGTGCATTGTCAATCCTGAAAATAAAACCTTAGACTCTAAGCAATGATGACCTCCCTTTTGCTGAGCAGTTTAGTAGCTTGAAGTTTGATCTATTGTATTTGAAAGTCAACCTGTAAATTCTTCTCTACCTCCACCCATAGAAGAGAAAAGAGAGATATTAGACAATAAAAAATGTCTGAGTAAAGCCCTAGAAATGCAACTCCTTGATGATCATTTGGGTTATTAAAAACAACTTTACACCTATGTCTCCATTGCTAGTGCATTGAATGTGCTTGATTGCTACTATTTTCACTTACTCTTTCCTTCCATTTACTCTCAACATTATCTAAATATGACTCAAATTTCCTTTTAATTCAATTTAAAATGAATCCGCACTTACAAATTTAAAATATTTAAAAGCATTGTGTGCCACTTAACAATATTTAATTTTACCTATAAAAAATAATTTTGGTTTAATTAAATAACACACTTAAAATAAATACAATTTCTAGACAAATGAGATTGTTCATGGCTTTTTTTCTTCTTTTCAAGTAAAGTCAAGTGCTATTTGGAAAAGGAAAAAATATTAATTTTATTTGTAATGGGTATCAATCTTTATAATGGGTATTAATTCTACTTATAATGGGTATTTAAAAAATAGACTATCAATCTTAGTGTATCAGTCAAGAATATTTAATTTTACTCATTATCATTGAATTAAGTGACACATTTAAAATAAGCACAATTTTTTGACAAATGAGATTGTTCATGTTTTTCTTTTTTTAAGTCCAGCCAAGGTTTATTTGAAAAATATATATATATATATATATTAATTGCATATATAATGGGTATTTAAATATAGAGTATCAATCTTTGTGTGCTAGTCAAGAATGTTTAATTTTACTTAAGAAAAATGTTTTGTCATTGAATTAAATGAAATTTTAAAAATACACACAATTTTTAGACAAATGAGATTTTTCATGTCTTTTATCTTCTTTTCAAGTCAAATTCATGCTCTATTTGAAAAGAAGAAAAAATATTAATTGTATTTATAATGGGTATTTAAAAATATTAATTCTAGTTATAATGGGTATTTAAAAAATAGAGTATCAAGAGGTTGATTTATGTGTTTTGTTAAGATAATTTTTTTAAAGAAGGAGAGGTCAGTTAAAGTCAAGGTCTATTTGGAAAACAAATAAAATTAATAATTGCATTTCTAATAGGTACTTTAAAAATAAATCACTCAAAGATTGATTAATATATATTTTATTCAGCTAAGGTCTATGGATCAGATCCATGCTTTCCAGTTATGGGTGTTAGCTTCTCATTTAAGATACAGCTATGTGTTTTAGGCATATTTTTCCTCTAGGTCCTTTATAAAAAAATTCTAAGTGTCAACCTCCCCCCACTTGCGACACGTAGAGGCCCCAAGCTCATCCACCATAAGCAATGCTCGACTCTCTCTAGAGATGCTGCCAATATGCCACATGGTGGGCCTGAAGTTGTCTGCATATAAGAATCAAAAGAAGCTTAAAATTATGTGTGAACTTCCACATGGAATCATCATGCAAATCAAGAGAAGGGGAGTTCCCTTCATGGGAAAATGGTGTGCCATTGGTTGAGAAGGATGGGCCTTGTTCACAACAAGGACTTTGAGAGAAGCCCTAGTGAGATGTGTGTCAGTATTAGGAGATTGTTGGGTGTTAAGGTTGCACCATATCCAAGATCCATAGGTCATACATGCATGTGAGTTGAATCACTCCCTTTTAGTTGTTGCGATCACATTATGAGGATGAGTGCTACGATCTAGGTATCCTGCATGACATTAGGTGTCATTTTTCATTTTCCTTGTGAACTCCATGACACAAATGCCTTTTGGCCTATATATTCATGGATTTCATCTTTTGTACCTCTCATTGTTGGTTCCTCAAAAGTTAATTTTGATAATTGTTACCTAATGGAACAACATTGTATTTTTTTAGTTTTGAATAGAGATAGTAGTATTTTTTGTTTTCATTCTAAGACCTTATCAAGTGCCCCTCATGGGAAGGATCAAATGGCTTATATTATGCCTTTGGGCCTTTGCATTTTGTTCTCCACTCAACAATGAAGATGATTTAGTGTTTTGTGTCAAATGGTGTGGAATTAATAGCTATCTATTATTTTTGTTCCTTGCTTCTATAGTGTAAAATTTTGATAGTATTGTCGACTTTAGATTATGCATTTTCTCCTTTAAACTAGTTGTAATGTTTTAAAGGTTTTAATCTATATTATGTAAGTTAGAAATGGACACAAAAGTAATTTTAGTGTGTCACCTTAGTTATCTTTCATTTCAATTTTTCCTACTTTTCCTTCTCTCCCCTTTCTCCCCAAAACATTCAAAGAGTTGGCTTCTAAAATCCTAGAGGTCAATACACAAACAACAATTTCAATCCCACATTTGTAAAAAATTCATAGGACATTTCTTTCCAAGAGAAAAAAAATTAAGCATCAATAGTTCCTTTCCTAACATGCTCGGTGGGACTCAAACCCACAATCACCTGATTAGAAGTTAAATTTTATGAGTAGAAGGGCTCTCACAAGCTCATTTTCCACACAAAATCTAGGTTTACTACCACCATCTCTTGTGGTTATAACTCGCCAAAGGGTCATATGGTCAAGTACAACACAACAACCACAATAAATGGTTGTACCAAGGCCACCAATAAATTTTGTAACATGGAATAGTGGTAGCCCACTTATTCCTTTGGTAGCCTTGGCTACTTCGGACCATATCCTTGCTAACACCTTAAATGCACTCCACAAATTCACAAGGGAGGATTTTTAAAATACCACAGAACATCGTCAAGATGTGGTGAATTTATACACAATGCACCATGTTATAGAAAAAATGAAGCCTTAAGGCTATTGGCTACCTCGTTCAAAGGGCGAGCTCTTGACTGGTATAAATATTTTTTTCCTAACTCTATTGCCACTTGGGATCAACTTGGAGACAATTTTTTCAACCAATTCAATGAGAAAGGAGACCAGTTGTCTCTCCTCCAATAGCTAATTACTATCAAAAGAGCCTCATAAGAGGCTATTATAGATTTTAATACCAAGTTCCATAAAACTTGGAAAATAATCTCAATTGTGGCTCAACCACCCATAGGTATGGCTATCACTTTCCTATCTCAAAGATTTCAACTCTGATATAGTTTTAATTATCCAATCTCTTAGAGGCCAAACATTGTTAGATGTGTATGATCTAGCTATTTGAGTAGAGAATAACTTGATAAATGCCAGGAAGCTTCCCCCATTGCTGATAATTCCCATGTTTCCAAGACTATCAATTCTACCACAAGAGGTTCCTAGAACCTTGCAAGGAACTCATCCCATGTATGTGTATCCTACTAATGAAACAAGCACACCCACTTCATCATCGCTATCTACAAAGATGAATGATATGAAGAGTATTTTGTACAAATTTTCTAATGACATAATAAATATCAAAAGGAAACAAGTTATTCCTCTAAAGCCCCCTTTTCAAAATTATCAAGGTGGGAGGCCTCCATACTAGCATAACAAGTATAACCAATGCCAAGGAGGGTAGAGGTCAAATCAATAAATGCAACTTGTGAATGAAATTTGCTCGGTTCCTACTCCTCTATAAGCAATCCTACTAAGTCCATATAGAAAATTACTTTTCGACCAAAACAACTTGATGAATGACTCAAATTCATGGTGTTTCCCATGCAATGATACATATACACATTGAAATTTCCCTAGAGGAAATCTACAATAGAGAATATCCAAGAAAAAAAGATAAGGGAGCACACCAAATATATCCCCTTATAGATACTAGTCTGCAGGTTTCAAGAATGATGTCTTGATGGCTCAGGTGCAAGTCATGTCCCTAGAGAAGGAAGAGGATATAGCCCTGAAACATGCACTATTTTCATGGATGGAAGGTGAGGATGCAATCTTTGCAAACAAGATCCCTATGTTAAAAGCCCTATAGGTCCAATCAGACTAATACACCTTCTCTAAGATGAAGTCAGTCGAAGCCCAAGAAACTTTCACAAGAACTAAGGTGACCTTCAGGAAGAAATCAAAATCTCAACCATCACCGTTGATAAATTAAAAATAAAGTGATATAGTACAAAATTAAACAAAGGAGCCTAAGGTCTAACCTCAAGGGTCATTAAATGTGATTGAACAACTACAGAAGGCCCTAGCCAATGTTACTCTCTAGGATTTCCTACCAATCCATGAGTAGAAATATCTACTATTGGAACACAATAATCTACTAAGAGGGGGGTGAATAAGTAGATGACTTAAAAATTTAGCCTTTATACCACTTTAAAAATTAATTCCTTTTTAACTAGATTTTAGTAGATCAACACACTCATGCACAGAGACAAAAAACACACATAACATAGGATATACATGGAAAATCAAAGATGGGAAAAACCATGGTGAGAAGTACTACTAGAAGCTACTATCCTAATCTAGCCTAACAATTGAAAGATTTATTGCAAAATGTAAGGGAATCAACCCTAAAGAAACACCAATCCCCTAGTTTTAGGAGTGCCCACTCCAAGGAAGTACCCATTCCCTACATTAAGCACCTACCCAAATATCTGATGGCACTCACCAATCGGATTTACAAGGTGATGGTTATAGTTTGTTCAATAAAGTGTAGTTCAATGTTGCAACTTAGTTTCTAACTGCTCAACACTAGATTACTATCTTTGCACCTTGAATTAAGCTTTGTATCTCCTCTATTATGTTCTTGTAAGTGAACCTTGATTAGGAATTCTAGTCTTTTTCTAGGTTCATCTCTTAGACACTACTACTACACTCTCCCATTTTTCTTTTAGTGAAATCTCTATCCATCTTAAAAGAGACTCATCGCTCAGATGCAACAGACATTCCCTTCTCCTCTTTGCAACATCACTCTTTCACCTTATTTCCTTCTTTCTCCTTTTATTCATCACTGATTTCCAACATTAGCCTTGATATTTGAACACCTTTGATTAATTCTCTACTAGGGTTCAATATTTATCTTCTTCTACATGCTACCAGAACATCGAGCCATGCATCTACTTATCAGAATCCAAGATTTTCTATTTTTGACATACAAAACAACTAGGATTTCAATTGCATTTAATGCATATTCTTTGTACAACAAATCTTATTCTAATTTATCATCACTTATATGTTTGTGTCATCGATCTAATCATCTAATCTTCATTAATATTGGTATCTAGAGTGATTGGGCTAATAGAATTTTCTCCTTTAGTTGGTTTGTAGCCAAAACCCTAGATCACACTACCATAGCCATTAAGGATTCTCAATCAGAACCTAAGTTGTTGATTTGTTGCATTTCACGCCATGATTTGTCAATCAATATACACCATTTAGCCTTTTAAAATATGACAATAGGATTAAAGACTATCTTTAATAATCATTGTCAATATTTACCATATACAGCTTTCCAACAGCAGGTCCCTAAAGATACACATAAAAAATCCATAGTTCCATGGGGTTAAATGTGGTCCTACCAAATCTTCAATGGACTAGTGGATTATCAACATTTTTCACCTTGTCATCATCGTGAAATTAACAACAAAGATGTGAATTATTGTATCGATCAATCAACTACCACCATCTACCTTTACTTCACAAGCCATTCTTGACACATATCTCTCTATTTGGTCCCACCATGAACTCTATTCCAAAGAACCTAGATGAGAATCTCCAATATTCCCACTGAGCTCCCAAAAAATACTTTAGATCTTCAATCCTCAACCACCACCATAGATCTTACTAAGGACAAATATTTACCTCATTACTAAGGATGTATTATGATCTCAAATATTTTTTGACCTGGTAGACACAAGGAAAGAGGGTTGATTGCACCACTAAACTTAAGTGATTAAGTTGTCACTTAAGCAACTTGCAACTACTGATAGACAATCATCTTTGGCATATAACATTTGTTTTAGCACAATGACTATACACATTTGAATTTATCTCATCAACCAAACATCAATAGCCTCTCAAGAATGATATCACACAAACACCCCCTTTTGACATTAATGACAACAATATGCCAACAATCTCCCCCTTTTTCATTAATGGAAAAGCTAAAATGCTTTATTACCAAGTAATTAACATTTTCCATAAAAATATTGTATAGCAGCTCCTCCTGAGACCTATCATCCTAAACATTTGTTCATCTTCTCCCCCTTTGATATTAATGGAAAAGGGTCTATGCATGGTGTCACTCCCCATGAGTGGAAATTCTGGAGTCAACAACCATCAAGTCATTAGAAGTTTGTAAAACAAACACACCTAACTTGATCACTTTCCTCACTATTTAGGGATGAATAGAATATCAATGAAGCTCCCCTTGAACCCTCACTTTATCACTAGAATTAGTGATATGATTTGGGAGCAGTGAATCCCAAATCCTACCTTAGATATTCAAATTGATCCTTTGGAAGAGGCTTTGTAAATATATCAGTCACTTGTTCTTTTATGGGAACATACTCCATGTTGACCTCTCTATCTGCAACCTTCTCTCTGATGAAGTGATACTTAATGGATATTTTCTTTATTCTAGAATGCATCACTAGATTCTTTGAGATTTTTATTGAACTTGAATTGTCGCAAAGAATAGAGATAGGTTCTTTGTACTCTACCCTGATGTCCTTGGCTGTCTGCTTCATCCATAAAACCTAACTACAACATGTGGATGGAACTACATACTCTACTTCTATTGTGCATGGAGTAACTAATTCTTACTTTTTACTCATCCAAGAAACTAGTTTGTTTCCTAAAATGAATGCTCCACCACTTTTTCTCTTCCTATCATCTACACATCCATCCCAATTAGCATCTATATATGTTGTTAAAGAGAAATATTCACTTTTTGGATAGCACAACCCATAGTAAACAATGTGTTTGATATATTTAAAATTTATATTGATTGCATTAGCATGTGACTCATTTGGTGCATCTTAAAACCTTGCTACCATACATTTTGTTTGTATGATGTCTAGCCTTGAGGTAGTTAAGTACATTAAGCTTCCCATAATTGACCTATACATTGTTCGATTTGCATCTAGTAACTCTCTAGATTTTCTCAACTTGTATCCAGTTATCATGGGAGTACTGACTGGTTTGCTATCTTCTATTCCAAATTTCTTGATAATTTCCTTGCCATATTAGTTTGAGATATGAATATCCCACCGTTATTTTTTGCAATTTGTAAACCAAGGAAAAAGGACAAATTCTCCTAGCATTGACATTTAAAATTCATTTTGCATATGTCTAGCAAATTTTTTACACATTTTATCACTACTACCACCAAATATAATATCATCCACATATACAACAATAATCGTGTGCTCACCTTTACATTTGAAATATAAATTGTTTTCTGCACATCCCTTTTTGAACCCTTGTTGTTGTAGATACTGGTCTAACCTTGAATACCATGCTCTAGTTTCTTTTCTTAGTCCATAAAAATATTTCCTCTATCTATAGACATAATTGCCATCTTTTGAGAACTGAAAACCTTCTGGTTTTTCTATGTACACTTCCTCTTCTAAATTTCCATTTAGAAATGTAAACTTGACATTCATCTGTATACTTTAAACCCTTTATACACTAAGAATGTGAGAAATATTCTTATTACTTCCAATCCAGCTATTGGTGCAAAAGTTTTTTCAAAATCAATGTCCTCAACTTGTGCATACCCCTTGCATACTAGTCTTTCCTTATTCCTTACAATAGGTCCATCTTCATTGAGCTTGTTTCTAAACACCCATTTAGTCCAAATTATAATTTTTCTTAGGGGTCTAGGAACCAATTCCCATGTTTTATTCTTCTTAATCTAATTGAGCTCTTCTTTCATGCCTTTTATCCAACTTTCATCCTTGTTGGCTTCAATATAGCTTGTAGGTTCGATTTGCGACGAGAGAAAAATTTAACTATTCGCGGTTTCTTGCAAGCCTTCTCCTTGTCTAAACACCTTCATTTTTATAACCAATAATTTGTTCTATGGGGTGGTCTTTTTGCACATATTTTGTAGGTGATTTTTTAGTCTCCTCTTCTTGTTCTTGTTCTTCTTCATTTTTGGTATTATCCTCAAAATATGATTCTTCTTCAAGGTTATTATTGTTAGGTTTGATATGATTTATCTTCTCATCAAATTTGGCATTGATTCTCTCAATAATTTTGTTCATCCTCTTGTTATGGCATTTGTAGGTTTTGCTTTGTGTTAAATATCCAAGAAATATTCCTTCATCACTCTTAGCTTTGCTTTGTAGGCTTTGATTTGCTTTGTGTTGAAGCTTCCCAAATTTTCATCTTCTCTCTTGATGTAGCATTTACTATTGAACACATTGAAGTACTTAATAGATGCAGGGCTACCATACCATAGTAAAAAAAGAGTGCTATCACTATGTTCTCTAATTTGAACTCTATTCAAAATGTAAATTGTTGTATGTAGGTTGCCTCTCTCCAAACATATCTGCAATATTGGCCTCATTTAACATGGTTATAGCCATATCCTTAACCACTTTGTTCTTCCTCTCTAAAACTCCATTCTGTTGTGGAGTTCTTGGTGTTGAGTATGGGTATGTGCAGGATCATCATGGAAAAATCAGGCCCTTAAGTGGCATATTTTTTAAAAAAATCAAAGTTAGGAACCTTAACATAAAAATTTGAATAAGTTATCTATATTATTTTAAAAATATGTAAGAATAGAATATGTAGCAAATTTAATGTAGTTTATAAACTACAAGGTTTATTTAAAAAAAAAAAATCTTTTTGGTGAAAATTTGAAATTTTAATGCAGTAGTATTTAAATTTTAGGGGAAAAATAAGAAGTAGGTGTCTATCTGACCACCCTAACCACAATAAAATGATAATATTTTTTTATAATATTTTAGATAAAGTAGAGGAATCATGTCCCAATGTGAAGCATTTTTTTTGTAATTTTTTCCAAGTAAATAATTAATTATGAATTTTTAATTACAACTTTTAAAAAATATAAAAAACTTGTATGTCTCACCACCTTAACTTGGTCAAAACTTCATGAAATTCATTTTTTTTTAATCCTATAGTATGTTAAGAATAGAATGTGATGCATGTTTTAGATTCAAAAAATATGATACCCTTTGAAAGCTATAGATTTTTTTCAATTAGCCTATCAATCAGGACTTTAGCCATAATTCACATAGAAAATGAATAATAATTATTTATTAGATTCAAAGTAAAGCATAATTTATATTGGTGGAAATTTGAGAATCTCCTTTAAAAACCCTTTTCATTTAGTCAATTTTTGGTAAAAAAAATTCGTCAGCCACATACCCTACACATACTTATCATATAACCATTTTTTGGACCATCATGATCTTGCACATATCCATACTTCCTCTTAATTCCATGTGCTTCGCAATACTCAAAAAATTAACTTAATGTGAATTGTCCTCCTCTGTTAGATCTCAAGCACTTGATTATTCTTGCCATCTCCTTCTCTACCATTTTCATGAATATTTTGAATCATTCAAATGCTTGGTTCTTTTTTCTTAGAAAGGTTACCCATGTCATTCTTGTATAGTCATAAATTAGAAGCATAAAGTACCTCTAACCTTTCAATCATCTTGTCCTTGTAGGTCCACATAAATCTATATGGATTGTAAAAACATGGAAGTTGAAGATTAATTTTTGGAAATTTTTCCTTCTTTTTTTCCCCTATTAACATTCTTTGAATATTATGTTTGTAGGCTTGATTATCTTGGGCATGTATCTTACTAGATCTTTTGAACTTACTTTAACTAGATTTTCAAAGTTTACATGCCTTAATCTTTGATGTCACAACCAACTCTCATTTTCTTGACCCATTAGATAGGTCTAACATTTAACTTGAAAAAGATTGTAAAGATTAGAATTAGTTCTTACTCTTTCTGTAATCATCTTTCCATATTTTCTAATATTGCAACCTTATAAATCAAATGTTAACCTTATAGCCATTGTCACACATCTAACTTACACTTAGCAAGTTGTGCTTCATTCCTTCTACATACAAGACATCTTTAGTGGGATTCTTACCATGTAAGCTCAATATGCCTTTTTCACATATCTTCATTATTTTTTTGTCACCTAAATTCATAGATCCTCCTTTACATTTATTGAGTTTGGTGAACTTTCTTTTGTCTCCAGTCATATGCTTGGAGCAGCCATTATCTATCACCCAATTTTTTTTCTTTTTGGAATGTAGTGTTGTTTGTGTAATCATGGCTTGTGTGGAACTGTCCTCTTTTTCTTTCCACACCTTCTTAGGTTTCTTTTATGATTTTTTTCCTTATTCTCATGAGAATTTAACTCCTTGGTTACTTTGGCTAATGTATTTTTCTTTTGATCACTCTCTGCTTTTGGTCTTATGAACTTCATTCTAAACTCTTTTGCAATATGACCAAAATTATTGTAATTATAACATACAACATTCATATCAACTAAGGGAAAAAAAAAAAAATTTGCTTACAAAACATGCACTCCTTTTAGGAATGACTCTATATTCTCTAGACCTATGACCAAATTGATTGCAAGTATAATAGTATCCATAAAAGTATGATGAATACCTGGTCAAAGAATTTCCTTGTGGAGGTTGAGGTTCTCTTCATTGTAATGGCTTCCTTGTTCATTTCACCCTGGTAAATCCATCAAGATCAGTTCTCCATATGTTTTGTTGCTCCTTCTGGTGATTAGGAACTGACCATTTATCCTTCTCTATAGTGGGATTCTTTTCTTCATTGGTCTTCTTTACCTTAGCAGATTTGTTCTCAACTTTGGATTTATTTTCTTTGCAAGATTCTTCTCCAACCAAACTAGAATTTTCTCCTACTCTAAAGCTCTCATATGATTTTTTAGAGGTGTCCATAAAAATATCTTACCTTTCTCAATACCTAAACTATATTTTTATTTGTTGGAAGGTTTTTGGATTCTCAACAAACCATCAATAATTTCTAATCCACCCTTCAGGTTAAGTCGTCTATGTACTTTTACTTCATATTTTTCAAGTTATTTTATTAGTACAACAATTTCTTCCTCAAGCTTCATGCACCTGTCATCCTTAGATTGAAGCTTGGACTTTATGACATCCTCCATTCTTTTTGCTTCTTCAATTTGCAATTTCAAGCTTACCACATTCTAATTGGATTCTTCAAGGTCCTTGGTCAGCTTCTCTAACTCCTTCTAAGCAACTTTCTTCTACTCCTTATTTTCTTCCTTCAACTTCTCAATCTCATCTCTAATTGTATAGGCATGAATTTGCACCACATTTAAAGTTCCCCTTTTACATCCTTCACCTTAGAAAAATCAAACCCAACAATGTAATTCCACATCCTCTATATATATTCCATCCACTTGGCACTTGTCTGTAATGTCGGTGGGGGAATTTATGTCAAGGACACAAAGGTGGCATGTACACATCTATGCAACATGTTGTTGTCCTAAAAATATTATTGCCTTTGGAATCTACAGAGGCGTCATGTTCACTATTGGGGACAAAGTGTAATGTATCTATGCCCTTTAACCAACCTTTGAACATCTCTTTCCCTCCCAAATTCACATAAAATGACTCTCTCATTCTCATTCATTCCTCTACATTTTGGTGAGCCCGACATGAACAACATCTACTCATTCCTTTATTCTGGGACTCTCTCCCTCACACTCAATGATCATTGTAGACTAAAGTGTTGTGGGGTTTTATGAGAATGAAAACACAATCTATGAACTTCAGGTACATTTTCAGAAGAAGTTTGTGACACTTAAAATGGATATGATGAAGGTCACTTTCAACTTTACCATAGGCTTTCCTATAGGTCATTTTTCTCAAGATGAGGTTTCAATAGTCGAGATGGGTTTCATTGATGAAACCACTTGTGTACCCACTCCTCCAGAATTCCCTACAACCTTGTCCATGGATGAGGATGATATTATACACATTCTTACATAACACATTATGGCATTAGACAGTGATGCAGAGGAAGGACTAGCTAACTCAAAACAAACCCAAGAGGCAAATTAGGGCTTGGTTCAAAATTCAACTCCATTTCTACTCCTAGATCCAGCGTCATGGATACTAACAAAAGGATTCATTAACATACTTGGTTCAAAAACTTGATACAACATACATGCATTGCAGACTTGTCATGGGTCTTACAACCTTGAATCACAAAGAAAATGAGATGACAAACAAACCACCATCAAAGGAACTACAACTTTTGTAATGTTCAACCTAGGAAAGATGGTTCCAATATAACAAAAGAAACCCTTAAAGAAAATTCAAACCTCAATGCAGACTTGGAGACCTTTCATAAACATCTTATACATGTTTCCAATGAGTTTTCCAATGCATAGATGCAATCTAGACTCCTACATGCTTGTGCACCAAGATTTCCTTAATTGTCTTGACACAACTCTCTTGGGATAGTCAAAATAAGACTCAAAACCAACCCTTCAAAGAATTCAAAACTCTTGATATAGGTTTTTGCATACTCCTAAAACACTAATCAACACTCACCACTTTCAAACTTTGAGAAATGATGCATTGGTTTTAGCTAACAAGCACAAAATGAGGGTTTTACATTGTTTTTCACGCTTAAATTGAAATAGACTAGTGAAGATTCCTTCCAAACGTGAGCATATTAGGATTTTTGACCTTGAAAATCTTGAAGAAAAACCAATAATAGATTTTTGGGTGAGTTTTTAGCATTTTTTATCAGTGGAATCAAATAATATCACATTTTGAAGGCCCGCGGGTTACCCTGGCTAGGGTGTTGGCAACTTCCAATAAAAATTCAATAACTTTAAAAAAAATTAATTAAATTTGATGAAACCAAAAGAAAAAATGAAGAAAATCCATGGGTCCATGAAATGGAATTTATTTCAGGTCATTCCATGGTCCGTACAACTCTTACAAGAGGATAGAAGTTGCTACAACTTAGAAAAGAAAAAAAGAACAAAACTTCATTCCTTTCACTCCATGTTTGAAAAATCAATACAATAATGCTTTCATTTGACCATTTCAGCATATTCATACTTTTTCCAACCATTTACAATTGATTCCCACATTCTAAAAATTGCATGTAACTGAAAACCACATTTTTGACAACTTTCTAAAAAAAGTTGCATGACAATTTGGTAACTTTTGACAATTTTTGCAATTTTCCAACTTTTCCCACCAATGACCAAACCCACTACAAAAATGAATTGAATACAATAGTAAATGGCCATAAATGACCTTATGAACCAATAAATCTCATTATCAACCCAAAATTATAAAAATACAAAGAAAATGTAGAAAATAGAGTTCTTAGACCGCTGTACCATACACCCAAGGGGAAAAAAACTCAAGTCCCACTTGAGTGCAAGTATTTTTTTTCTTCCTAGTCTTCCAATTCTTCCACCCTATTTGTCTTCTTGGATTTGTATGTGTGTCTTCAATTTTTTTTCTCTAGGTTGACTTCTCATCTCCTTTTCTTCTTTCTTCCTTGCAAGGTATCCCTTTTTGGCATCCTCCCCTGAACCTAATATCTTTCAAGAGCCTTCTTCTCAATGATTTTGATCTCCTTGTTGAGAAAAACTAAACATACATATTCCAATGAAATATTAGAAATAAAATATTGAGACCTTGAGGTCTCCTCCTTGTCTCCTTGCACCATACACTCCACTTCAGCACCCAAGAGATCCTCCATGTGTGCTATGGTTGTCTTAGGACTGAACTTGTCCTCTAATGGTATCCTTTGATAAATAGTATCTTCCAACACTTCCATAATAGTTGTTAATTTCTCTTGAATTTCATACAAAAATTAGTGTCCCTCTTTTTCCAAACCTGTCATCTCCTTCTAAAGGATTTGATCAATCTCTGTATATGGACTGAATACTTCCTACTACACTTCAAGGCTACATTCATCTTTTAAATTTTCAGTTTATCCTACTATTGCAAAAAACTTATTACTCATATCCATTTCTTCCAATAATAAGCATACGATTAATCATGCATGTCATCAAAAACATATTCTTTATTCATCAACCTTTCACTATCAAAAATATAATTCAATATGCATTCATCAAGTATCTCACCTTCCTCAGGATGACACAATATTTCATCTTCTACACTTAGGATTTTTTCCTCATTTACTATTATGTAGTTCATTTACACACTCAAAGTTTTCATTAATTTCAAAACAATGAGAATTACTTGCCTCCACATCTCTGTCCTTGGATGTCTTTTCAAGTACTTTTAGCCACCTCCATAATATTTTAGCTTCCTACTGCTTCCTTCTCTTTTCCATCATTTTCTTAAGAGGCCACTTCACCTTTTCTTAACCTTTATCAAGAATCCATGTGATCTTATTCCCTGCAGTAGCTCCCGTATGATGTCCAAATTGTCCAAAATATATCTCATCTCTTTTATATCTACTTCAACATCCTGTTGTGGTTTGGTATGGTTCCTTTTCCTTATCTCTTCCATAAGCTTCATTATTGTAAGAAATTTTTCTAGTTCCATTTTTCCACCTCACCTGATTCTTTTTCACCTCAGTAGTTTGGAAACTTCACCTCACCCGAGTCTTTTTCACCTTAGTCTTTGGCAACTTCTCTTTTGAGCATCACTTGTACTCTTCTCCTTCCTCAAGCCTATCTAGGCTTCTCCTACCTAAACCAACCACACAATTTTCCAAACAATTCACACCTTGCAAACTGATCAAAACAATAAAACTATTAGAACCTCTTGTAAAATTTACTTATTTCTTCCTACCATCTATATCTTATATGCTATGATACCAATTTGTTGTAGAGGAAGGATGAAACTAACGTGCAACAAACCCAAGAGGTAGGTAAGACTTGCTTCAACTCCATGGTTGCTCCTAAATGCACCTTCAATAACACTAATAGGGGATTCCATAAGAAATTACTTTTTCAATAATCTCATGCATATACCTAAACTTGCTTGGGCATCATCAATTACCTTGACTTGTATAACTTGTCTCTTTGGGACAATCCTAATAAGACTCAAAACCAATAATTCAAGGTGTTCAAAACTATTGATATAGGTCTGCAAGTACTCCTAAAACACTAATCAATACTCACCACTTCCAAACTTTGAGAAATGATGCATGGGTTTTAGCTAACAAGCACAACATGAGGGTTTTACATTATTTTTCATGCTTAACTTGAAATGGACTAGTGATGATTCCTTCCAAACATGATCATATTAGGACCTCCTACCTTGAAAATATTGAAGAAAAAGTAAAAATAGAATTTTGGGTGAGTTTTTAGCATTTTTGAACAATGGAATCAAAAGATATCACATTTTGAAGGCCCACGGGTTACCCTAGCTAGGGTTTTGGAAACTTCAAGTAAAACTTCAATAGCTTTAACAAAACTTAATGAAATTTGATGAAACCAAAAAAAATGAATAATATTCACAGTTCTATGACATGCAATTGATTTCAGGTCAACCCATGGTTCGTAAAACTCGTACAAGAGGACAAAAGTTGCTACAACTCAAAAAAAAAAAAAAATTCATTCCCTTCACTCCAAGTTTGAAAAATCAATACAATAATCCATTCCTTCAACCATTTACAATTGATTCCCACATTCTAAAAATTTCATGTAACTAGAAACCACATTTTTCAGAACTTTCTGAAAAAAGTTGCATGACAATTTAGTAACTTTTGACATTTTTTGCAATTTTCCAACTTTTCCCACCAATGACCAAACCCACTACAAAATTGAATTGCATACAATATAAAATGGTCATAAATGACCTTATGAACCACTAAATCCCATTATCAACCCAAAATTACAAAAATACAAAAGTAAGCCAAAAAATGGAGCTCTTAGGCCCCTACACCAGATAAGAGATTGTTAGATCTCATAAATCACTTGGAGAAAGTACCCAATATGACAAGAGCCACTAGGATTGTTAATGACGTGATATATATGTGAGGAAAAGATTGGAAAGGCATATAATTCTTATGCAACCTCACCAATATAATTGAAGCATACATCCCTTCATATGACACTAGATCAGGTACTACTCTAGGGACAATACTTGATACTTATGAGAAATAGATAAGTGTCTCAATTCCTAAAATTCCTATATGCATGGCTAAAACAAGCCCTTCGATCAACATTTCCTCTTCCCCTCAAATATCCCACACAATCAAGGTGAGTAGAATACCCCTTGGCTTTAGCTTCACTCCTCCTAGCACCCCTTGTGGCATGGGCTTTGATGGAATGAGTGGTGGTGGTTTTGGTAGTGATGGTGGTGTTAGTAGTGGTGCTAGTGGTGATCATAACAATGGCTTTGGTAGTGGTCATAATAGTGGCAGCAGTGGTGGCTCTACTGGGGGCTATGGTGTTGGTCATGGTGGTGGCCTTGGTGGTGGCTCTACTGGTCCTACATCATCTAATGAACCTTTTTTGAATTCCTTGGTTCAAAACATGGGTCAGATATGTTATATCCCTTACCTTGAGACTATAACTTAACTTATTTATGATAATGGAACCTAGGACATTAATGTAGTTGCATATCATGACCTTTCATGTGATTATAAAATAAAGAATTAAATAATTACTCTATTTGTTGCAACTATAATGTGAATATGAATGTTTATTTTAATACACGAATGTATATGATGATGATGATGATATTTAAATGTGCATTTAAATGTTAGGAATAGTCTAACCCAAGTTCTTGTGCCAAGTGGTTGCAAGATTGACATTGCACAAAGGGAAGAGGGATTATCATCAGGGAGAGGATGTAGTTAACAAGGATCAATTGTCATCAAACTCTGGGTAGTGTATGATGTGCAACGACATAACTTTGGCCATGGTTTTATAGTATAAATATTAATTATTAAATCAAATTAATATAAATAATATAAATTTTGACTATTAAATCAAAAACTAAATATAAGTTACTTATATAAAAGATATTTAAATTATTAAATAAGGAATACATATTTTTATAAAAGAAAAAGAATTAACTAATAAAATTGATAATGTCTAAATAAGGTTGTGAGTTGCCAGTTTTGGAAAAGAAAACATTTTGTCACTCTTTAGAAAACAGAAGGAATGCAAGAAGATGCTAGTGGGGAATTCGTTGGGATTCACTTGAATGTCGACCTTTCTCCTGCATTGGAATGGCAATCTAGTTTGGGGGAAGAAAAGAGTTTCTCATTACAATCTTGAGCATAAAAAAAGGAAAAAAAAAATCTCTCTCCACTTAGTTTCTTCTATTCTCCTCGGGGATGTTGCTGTTTTGGGAAAGCTCATTCTTTTCTCCATTACTTCTGAGTTGTATTTATCTGAGCATTTTATGTTAACTCAAGTTCTGTCCAATTTGTAACCTTGCATTTGGACTTTTGGTCACTTTCTCAACTTCAAACCGGAGGAGTGGAGGTGAGACTCTGCCTTCCTTTGCATCTTTCTCTTTTCCTCAGCTGAAAGAAACACTACCTTCTATAATTATTGAAGATAGAAGCTAAAAATATTGTTCCGACTTCAACTACATTGCTCAGGAAAGTAACGATTATAGCTTCATTGCATTTGGCATTAGTAAATATATATAGATGGAGTATGCATTACTGTTGGCGTTGGATAGAATCTCTAGCTTGGAATATGTTAGGTTTCGTTACTTGAGCTTCATTAAGATTTCTAATAGTTAGAAGTTCAGAACACTCGATTTCAAATGGAGTCAGGTTAGGAAGAATCAACTTGTGTGAGCAAGCTACGGTATGGATTTTTCTCAACTTTCAATCTAGTAACAATTATCCCCATCTCCTATTGGAACTAGGACATGTAATTGCATTTTAGGCATTATGTTATATTTTCTTTTAATTGGAATTTAAACCCCATCTAAGGAACCCTACGACATACTTCTTTTCTTCAGTTGCCAATTGTTCCCCTAAATGAGTCTTTTCTTTTGACACAGTCCCTTTAGCTTTCTCGTGAAACTCAATTTCTGTTATAGCCTTTAGAAAAGTGTAGTCTCATCCTCAAACCTGAAATGCTAAGTTGAGGAAGAGTATAGTCATTGCTACCCTGCAATAAGTAAAACTCTTTATTAAGTCAACCTTACTATAGAGGTGTATTCTTGGATCAGGTCATCTTATCTTCTCTTGAACCTCACTCGATAGTTATTCATTGTTCCAATCTAAAGGGTCCTTTATATCAAACTCTAGTCACCTAAACCTATGAATTGATGAACTGTCTGGGAATGTCCACTCTGCCTTACTCAAATTCATATCTTTCTTAATTGTTGTTTCAAAAATTGTATACTTGTTTTTAATCATGTTCTTGAATCAGTCATATAATGATAAAGGATTGAAGGGTTCTTAACAACCTGCATATCATCTCTCTCTCCTTCTATAAAGTTACCAACTAATCTTACATTAAGAGAGATCCAAATCACAATGTAATCATTAGACCCTAAGGTTAAGATCCAAAAAGATGATTGATAATCAAACATTGTTGCAAGAAATAAGGAACTAATTTGAAGGTTTTCATGTTGAGCAAGGGTTGAAATTGTTGATGGCATAGTAGTTCTAGAGATGTTGGCATAGTAGTGCCAGAGACATCGACATAGTAGTGTCAAAGATATCGGCACAGTGGTGCCAAAACTTTGAAAATCCTTGGCCAGGGTAGATGTTAGTTAGGAAAAGTTAGCTTTCATGTTCTAGATATACTCCGGTCAGAAAGATCATTCTAGTTAGGGGGAACCTATAGAGGAAGGATCGACCAGTAGTATAGGAATCATGGACACCAGGCTCAAAGACATGATGACATTTGATTCTTGTTGATTGACCTCGAGAAGAGTCGGGTTTCTTCAGTCGAAGAACACGAGAGACCAATATGTCTAGTTGGGTGGTAAAGCCCCTAATGATCCTCCCTCTTTTCCTTGTGGATATAGTAACTCCAGAGTTTCAGCTTGAAGATGGTGTCAAATATATTAACTTTCCTTGAATTTATCTCCAGTTGTTTGCAATGTCAATTTAAAGTTTATTTTCAATTATGCAGTAAATATTATTCATTTAGGATAAACATTCATTGGTAAATATATTAATGTTTTCTTATATTAGCCAGTTGTTCTTTCAGTTGAAATGTTGAATTCTTGAAGTTAATTTTTGAATAGTAAATTAATTTTGAGATTTAAAAATAAAACCCTAGAATGAGAGTTATATCATTGTGATTCCCTAGAAAGTAGTTAAAAGTTTCATCTCAACTGAAATCTATAAGCTTGATAGTTAGTTGTTTATTTTGATAATATTGGAAACCCTAGTTCATTATCAGACAATGAAAGATGTGAGTTAGTTAATGATGCCCTAGTGGTTAATCTCTTTTTAGTTCACTATCTTTATTTGGAAACCCTAGATTGTTATTTAGTTTCCTTTTAGTTGAATTTGGAAAAATAAATGGTTCTTTCCTTTAACTATAAGATGTTAGTCATTACAAGATACAAAACTAGTTAGCAAGCCTATCCTAGGCTTCTACTCAACCCATCTTCTATCCTTTCTTTTGACACGACCCCCTATCTATGTCAATCTTGAACACTCCTTTCCCTCAGGGAATGGATTTTCCTAAGTTTGAGAAGTATGGTAGTAAAGGGGATCCTCAAACACATGTATTTTCTTTAAATGTGATATGGATATATTTCTTTCACCACGATGCTCTGATGGCTAAAATTTTTCCTCGATCTCTCAAGGATGCAACACTAGAGCACGGTATTGTTCCTTTCCTAGCAATTCTATATTCTCATTTGATCAATTAGTTAATCAATTTCTCTATACATTCCAGGTTAACATCGGTTCGAAGATGACCTTCTCAGATCTTGTCTAATGTAAACAGGGAGTGAATCAAAATATCATTGATTTCATAACATGATACCAAGTTCTCTTTTCACAAATCTCTTACCTGCTACCTAATTCAGATGTACAAAAGGTATTCATAGGTAACCTACAACAATCTTGGCAAGATAAATTTTCCCTGATGAAATATCCTTCTTTCATGCATTTGTGTGTTGCGCTATAAGGGTATCAACAAATGATTATTTAGTTTGAGGGATCCTCCTTGAGTTGCCATTTAGAAGGAAGATATCTAATATCAATTTCAAGAAAATGTAAATTTGTTGCAAATTTAATCATCACAACTAATGACTGAGGCCTCAAGCCCAATAGACAATTTACAAAATTATCTAAGTCTTATTCTTCCATTCTGTAGAAGTTTTTGAAGGATAAGATTATAACATTAGAAAATCCTCAAACTTTGAAGGAGCTTTATCCTAATTGGTACAATGGAAACATATTTTACATGGACCATCGTGTCCACAAGCCTAATACTGAATGTTTCATGCACTTGTGTCATGAGAAAGAAAACCACATAGATGATGGTACCATTCATCTGGATGGTAAAAAACAAAATGCAAACAAGTGGCAAAGGAAAATAGTGAGTTGCAGATTTATATGGACCCTTTTTCATCTCACTCTAAAAACTTAATTATTGATCCTTCTGATGCTTCTCCTAAGGCCTTGTCATACATAAATGTGGTCTCATTCACTCCTAGTCCTCCCCCCCAATCTGTGATTGGCTCGTCAAATGTGAATTTCACCTTGTAGGTCTTACCCATGAAATAAAAATCCTCTCTTCTATTCCTACTTGCCTCAATAGAAACATATTGACATGAGTCCTAGTTGACCCCACGAGTCACATGAATGTTATCATGGAAGCAAATCTTTTGCTACATTCTTTACAAAGGGAGGAATATCAGAAGAAAAAAAATACTATACGTACACATGAAAATCTCTCTCTTGTTTCATATGTTTCTATAACACTTTCCATCCTAGTAGGACCTAGGGCTATGGAAACTATTTTTGATGCCATTCCAAAATCCAATCTGTTTAGGGTGAAGATAGAGATCCCTTGGCTAGCTTCTATGAATAGTGATGACCTTAGGATATGCTCATAATTTGAGTATCATGATGTATTTTTAATATCTCTACTTTTATTGCTAGTGGATGTTTTAACTCTTTTATTAAAGATTCTTTATCTAAAAATGGGTAGTATCCTGTAGCAATATATTCCTACATTCCTGCAGCCTAACATCTCTATGTGTCTTATTAATTACCCTATTTTACTTCTCGAAAGACTGATATAATGCATGTGGTTTTTGAATAATGGGATAGATTTAATATGTGGTTAATGGATGTATCGTGTTGTTCACCACACATGTTTTCTTTTGCTTCTATTGCTATGTGTATCGTAGGTTGTTTAAGGGGGCATGAACGAGTCAAGCACAACAAACTTCGTCTTTGCAGTAAAGTCCATTTGCAGCGCGGTGTCAAGGAAGTTGTTCCAGCGAGGAATCTCTAACCAATTCATTGGGAAGAAACCTAAATAATCATTTAATTTGGAAAGAGTGGAATGCTAAATATTCTCCCTAGATTGGGTTGAATGGATATGCTTTCATTTATGACAAGTTTGTTCCTCAATTTCAGGATACATTTATGTCCACGACTTTCTCTGTTGGAGTTAGGTAGTTAGTTGTTTTTTCTAGTTTAAATAAGTGTTCCTCCTGCGTGAGTGAGAAAGCATAGCATGTAAAAGTTAGTATGATAATAAGAAGCAGAGTATGTAAAAGTTAGTATTATTAAGAAGAGATGGTTTTCCTGTGTTAGTTTTCATATGAGTAGAACAATGTATATCATTTCGAGTTTATGAATAAAAGCTGATGAAGTTCTAAGTTCAATTCTTGCATAGTTAGTTGATGCTTGCTAAGGGGGCCCACTTAGTAAGTATCTATAGTTAGTTAGTTAGTCATTTATTTTTTGTTGATCATAAGTTAGATTTTGTTCTTGAAGTTTCAGTGCAAACTCAGTCTTATATTGTTCTTGCAGTATTGGGAATCCATCCCTATGTTTGTTCCTACAGCATAAGGCCGGTTCATAGTTTGCTTCTCAGTTATAGTTGTTATGGTTTCTACTTTGATTAAGTTTAGAAGGCTTCACATTATATTCTTGTAGCATAAGTAGCATTCCTTTCACACATTTATTTCTGGTAAATCATGACCGAAACTGATTCTTAGTGCACATACAGTGCTGCTCCATTTCAAGTATACGTTCTTTGGTTTGACAAAGTAAATGAATGACCATAAGAAGATGTTAGTTGCCTATTGGAATGTCCAATTCCTAGGTTAGGATTTGTCGTGACTTTTATATCCTTTTGTGGCTATGACCATTTTTGGCGTCATTGTCGGGGATGGTTTCAAGCTAAGAACCTATCATAAGTCATTGTTAGCAGTAGTTTAGTCTGTCATTCAAGCATTTTCAAAATTCATTCAATTCACCATTCATTCTATTGTATGCATACAAGAAGAGACGCTCTGGGAAGATTCCTCCCTAACCTTCCATTCATTGATAACAATCCTGAACCAGCTTATAATCTATTTGAGGAAGAAGGAGACCAAGACATCAATCGATTTGCTGAAAACTTGTTTGTTGAATTGCCATTTGACCCAGTTGATGAAGAACCTAAAGAAAACCTATTTTATCTTATACTCCATCAAGCAAATATGGCATGAAATCCACCTAATCAACCTCCTGCTTTTGAGTTTCCCATCATTTCCCAGCAAGATAATGATAACCTTAAAAATATTCCTTCTTCATTGCTTCCCAAGTTCTATGGACTAGTTACAGAGGACCCAGACACTTTCTTGTCGCAACTATGATTACACTTCAGATGCTCACAGGCTGAAGTTGTTTCCTGCTACTTTGAAAGAAGGAGCTCTTAGATGGTTCATGAGTTTGGGAAGGGGTGTTGTTAATAGTTGGGTAGCCATGCAAAAAAAAATTCTTGAGAAATACAAGGAATATTGTAAGAGTGGTAGTAAGGGAGATGATATATTTAGAATTCAACAAAAGGAGGATGAAAGTCTAGAAGACTCTATCTCAAGATTCTTGTTTTCCTTGAAAAAGAATTTAGACCATACTCTCAATGAAGAAGCTCAAAAACTACTCTTCCTAAGAGGAATCAGTGATACCTATATAGATGCCCTAGACCTGATGGGAGGAGAAGATATAACCCAACTGCCTTGGGATGATATCAAGAAAATATGTCTCAACTACTCTCGAGAAAATACTAAGAAGGGTAGAGGTCATCAAGCCATAGTCAGAAAGTCTTCTACTAGTGGATTTTCACAGATGGAGATCATAAATTTGCTATCTGACTTCAAGTAGGATATCATAAACAACATGGCTGCACAGTTGGATACTATGCAAGCTCAGAAGAAACATGAGGAAGCTGAAGCAATCTTGGCTGAGTTCTATCCACATTGTAGACAGAAGAAACATGACTGCAAATGTAAGATGGTGGCTAACCTAGAGGCTAAGCAGTTACCTACTGACTTTAAGATGGTAGAAGGTGATGATGATGAAGTATTCTTCATCGCACAAAGGTGACCATGGGCTCAAATGCAAGGTATGCCTCAAGACCCTTTGAATTTTGGTAATCTTTATTCTAATTACAATAACCAATGTCAACCTACATATGGCCCAATACCACCTTGGAATACTTCTCAACCTCACTGGCCTAGCTATCAGAGTCCTCAATGGAAATCTCCTGAAAGAGGTTGGTAGCAGCTACAAGGACAATGGACTCCACCCCTAGGTAATTGGCAACAAAATCCTCAATGGAGAAGTCCACAACAATGGAATAACTAATCTCATGGCTCCCTGCAGCTTCAACAGCCACAACCTCCAGCTCTCATGCCACCTTCTACAGCACCTGCAACAAATATTGGCCCTCCAAAACAAACCCATATGCCTACTCAACCATTTCCAAACCCTAATAATAACAAGCAGCAGCAACAACAACCTATGTATTTTGTAGAAGCCAATCAATATCTAGCTTATGCCCTGAATATTCATGATATCCATCTCAGATCTTGAATCAAACTTCCTACTCCAAAGCTTCCTGTAATTATAGAGATTCCAGATTCTGCATCTGAACAACCTATTGATCCTGTAGAACATATACCTGTATCAGATACTATCTCTAAGGAACCTATCCTATAGCATCAGGCCAAACTACCTTTTTCTTAGAGATTACAAATTACTACATCAAATTCTATGGAAGAGCCTTCCTTTGATATTTTGGATCAGCTAAAGAATGTACACATCCAAATTCCCCTTTTTCAAGCCATTAAAGATGTCCCAATTTATGGAAAATCCATTAAGGAGGCCTATTTATAGAAACCAGGAAGAAAGAAAAAGGATCCCCAAACTATCCATGTTCTCCTGAGACAGTTAGCAGATATTATGTTTGGGAAGATAGTCATTCCAAAATATACTAACCTTGGGAGTCTTGTGGTACAAATAAATATTAATGGCCAAATAGTAAAGAATGTTTTGATAGACCTTGGTGTAGCCGTCAATGTAATAACCAAGTATACAATGGAGTGCTTGAAAATCCCACCAATTCGGTCTACACCTACCATCCTATAGCTTGCTGATAGTTCCATAGTAAAACGTGATGGAGTGGTAGAAGATATCATTGTCACCCTTAAGTCTTGGGAATACCCAGTAGACTTCACCATATTGTCCACTAAGGCAATTTTGGGAGGTTATCCTATTATCTTAGGTAGACCATGGTTAGCTACGGCTGATGCTTTTATAGGATGTCTTTCAGAAGATATGACAATTTTTGATGGTCAGTCAAGAAATAAATTGGCTTTATATCCACCTGCCCAACCTCAATCAGACTTGTCTTAACCAAATTGGCCAGATTTAGGAGAAGAAACTAAAGAATTCAATTCATTGGCCCACCTAATGATGCTGCAAACTAATCCATTTTCATAGCTCTAGAGTAAGGATGACATGCTTTTACACATTTTGCAGTCCAACCCTGGTTCGAGTAGCCCATCTACTGCAGATAGTTGTCCTCAACAGTGTTTCCTACAACAACTGAATTTTGTGAGCCTGTCACTTGAATCTCCTACAGTTTATCCTAACTTTCTTCCACATGAAATACAAACACCACCTTTCTCAGTGGCCTACATGAATGATCTTACCAAGCAAGTAGAATTTTCTCCAGGCCACTATCTGAACGTCAATAATAAGTTGTCTCAATCTCAACAAGCTGCCCTAGTCACAATGTTGCAAGATCAACACAAAGCTTTTGCATGCGATTATGGGGATATGAAGGGAATAGATCCTCAGCTCTGTACTCATAGGATCTACATTAAGGAAGACTGTTTACCTATTAGACAGCCTCAAAGGAGGATAAACCCAGCACTCAGGGAAATAGTTAAAACAGAGCTCCAAAAATTGCTTGATGTTGGTTTTATCTACCCCATTTCATGTAGCCAGTGGGTATCTCCATTGGCGATTGTCCCTTAAAAAAGTGGAAAATAGAGAGTTTGTGTAGACTACAGGGAGTTGAATACAATAACTAAAAATGATCACTTTCCATTGCCATTTGTTGACCAAGTACTAGACTCATTGTTTGGGAAAAATTATTTCTCCTTTTTGGATGGATATAGTGGCTATAATAAAATTAGAATCGCCCCTGAGGATTAAGACAAAACAACTTTTACCAATCCATGGGGTACTTTTTCCTACTCCGTTTTACCTTTTGGACTGTGTAATGCACCTACAACATTTCAAAGGGCAGTGATAAGTATTTTTGCTGACATTTCTCATGATTCTATGGAAATCTACATGGATGACTTCACTACTTATGGAGTTACTTATGAAGAAGCATTAGCCAATTTGGAAAAAGTGTTGAAAAGATGTTAGGAGTAGAATTTGTCTTTGAATAGTGAGAAATGCTTCATGATGATGCAAGAGGGAATTGTTTTAGGCCATCATGTCTCTCAGGCAGGAATTCAGGTTGATCCTACAAAAATAGAAGTTATTCTATCTTTGCCAACACCTATAAAACAAAAGGATGTTAGAAGTTTCCTAAGACATGTTCGATAATATAGAATATTTATCAAAGATTTTAGAAAAATAGCCAGTCCATTATATGCCTTATTAACCAAGGATTATGAATTTAACTAGACTAAGGCCTGTGACAAATCTTTCCTGTAGCTTAAGAACCTATTTACTCAAGCACCTGTTCTTCAAGGACCGGAGTGGAGTCTTCCCTTTCATATACACACATATGCTTATGATCATGCGATAGGGGTAGTTTTAGGACATAAAGAGAATTTCATTGAGTATGCCATATATTTCATTAGCAAAAACCTTCAAGGACTTGAATTAAACTATACTGTCACAGAGAAAGAATTTCTAGCAGTTGTGTATGCTCTAAACAAGTTTAGACATTATGTCACTGGTTACCAAATATTTGTTCATACAGATCATGCAACAATAAGGTACCTCATGAATAAGCCTGCCATATCTGGCAGATTAGCAAGATGGCTCCTATTGTTGTAGGAATTTGATATCACAGTTATTGATAAGCCAGGCCAAGCTAATGTGGTGGCTAATTTCTTGTCAAGACTTCAAACACCTATACCTGACACTTCTGAGGTAATTGATTATAACTTCCCTAATGAACATCTATTTTTTATTGTTGCTCAAACTCCATGGTATGCAGATATTGCAAATTATTTAGCAGCCAAAAAAATTCTAGCACACTTCTAACCAAAGGAAAGGCAATTGTTGGTTGAGAAAAGTTTTAACTTTTCATGGATTGCAAACTATTTATTTAATACAGGACTTAACCAAGTCATGAGAAGATGTGTAAGGGAAAATGAGACCTATGACATTTTGCATGCCTGTCATGATGAGCCATGTGGAGGGAACTTTGCAACCAAGAAAACATCTATGAAAGTGCTTAATACAAGATATTACTGGCCCACACTACACAAAGATGCTGCAACCTACACCAGGAAATGTGACATATGTCAACGTATGGGGAAACCAACAAGGTCTGATAAAATGCCCCTGCATCCACAAGTGGTAGTCAGTCTGTTTGACAAATGGGGCATGGATTGTTTTGGGCCTATTGATCCTCCATCCAATGGGAAATCATACATTTTGGTGTGTACTGATTATGTAACCAAGTGGGTGGAAGTGAAAGCAATGACACATGCCCATGACAATAATGTTGTTGAGTTCTTGTATGAGCAGATTTTTACTCAGTTTGGTTTCCCAAGGGAACTTGTTACTGATCAAGGAGCTCAGTTTACATCCAATTTATTCACTGCATTGATGAATGATTATAAGATTAGGCATAGAAAGTCTAGCCCCTATCACCATCAAGCTAATGGTCAGGAAGAGGTTACCAACATAGAAATTGAGTCAATCCTTACAAAGGCAATCCAATTCCACAAAAAGGATTGGAGCAGTCACCTTCCTGAAGTAGTCTAGGCCTATAGGAAAACATGGAAAACAAATATAGGGTTTACTCCTTTTGAGTTACTCTATGGTAAGACTGCCATGTTGCCAATTGAGTTTGAGCATAAGACCTTATGGACTGCTCTCGGGATTAACATTGATATTTCTGAGGCTCAAAAGGAATGCCTCCTGTAGCTGAATTCATTAGATGAGCTAAGGAAAGTTGCCCTGCAGCATACTGAAACTATCCAACAGCAAAGAAATAAATGGCATGACAATCATATTCGAGCTAAGCAATTCTCTTTCGGTGACTAGGTGCTGCTCTATGACTCCAGATACAAAGAAAATCAAGGTAAACTAACCACATGATGGCTTGGTCCTTATGAAATAGAAAATGTATTTCATAATGGCTCAGTGCAGTTAGCCACAATAGATCCAGTTGGATTCAAGCTACTGGTTAATAGAAACTATTTTCGGTTGTATCATAAGCTAGCATCCAAAGATGAATTTATGCAGTAGTTTGTTTGAAATAAGGCCACTAATCTTCCTGCAGTGAAAGGCTTCGGTCTTTCTCTTGTAGCATCTCCTTAAATTCCACGTTGCATGCCCATAATAAAGGTTTCTTTTTAAAGGAATCCACATTCTCTATTTTCCATCCATCACCGCCATTCATTCTCTTTTCTTCCACGTCATCCATCCTATCGTACTGCCCTCATTCATGGTTTCTATTTCAGCTATCATTTCATGGTGTGTTGTAATTTTTCCTAGCATGAACGAGCATTAATTAAAAGGTGCGTGATATCTTTTGTTAATCACATTATTTATTTATTTCATTTATTCAACAACTACAATGTACATATCAGTTTTTATCGCCCATTCTTTGCCTATCCTTTCGCACATGTGTGGAAACATGTCAACTTTTAAGTAGGGGGCGAGATAATCCATTTCAAACCTTTTCTTATGTCACTGTCACAACTAATAAGATATTTTTATTCTTCTTGTATTTTCCAAATATGGCTGTGTGTTTTATCTAAACAACATTAACTGCTTGATTTGAGTAGTTCCTAATAATTGTTACATGCAATTATCTTTCGAGTCATTCTTGGAAAAGAAGAGAAAGTGACAGTAGGACAGAAAGAAGCAAAAAGAAGTAGTGCAGAAGAATTTTCTTTTGAATTTTCAAAAAAGGTTTGAGTTTTTGGAATCTCAGTTGAGGTAATTTGCGAATATGGGTGGTCAATTGGTAAGACATGAGCCTGTATCTCATGAGCTCTTAACACAAAATCCTCAAACAGTGCAAGCATTCAATAATTGTTGTTGGCTAAACTATTTTATGAGGTTAGATTCTTTCAATGAGGAAGCTGTTGGTGAATTTTTAAGAACTCTTTCAGAAGGGGAAGCTTTAGTATGGGGTTTGATAGTGACTATAACAAAAGAATGAATTGCTGAAGTAAATGGGATTCCTACAGTAGGAGAAATTTTTTCTTCAGATGTTGTTTCTACTAGGGCAGAGTTTACAGTACCAACAGATGGACCCTTGGAGGTCTCTAAACAAGGATACAAATGAGTGTCACTGCCCTTCCCATATTCAGAATATATTTCATTTATAATAAGGTATTTAACCTATGAGGGATGCTTCTCCTATTTACATTCTTACCATTTTAAGTTATTGAGCCATATGAGGCATGGGTTAGCTGTTAATGTCCCAAATTTTTTGTTAAATATTTTAAAACAAAGTGCCCATGAAACCCAGAGGAGAAGGGAAAACTCTATTACCCATCATACCCTCATTAAACTATTGATTGAGCATTCCATGAGGGATGTATCACCACTTTCTTGGCAAGAATTTGTTGCCCAAAAGGGTCTGCAACTTCTAGAGCCTCCTAAAGAAATCCTTGCAACACCTACCCCTGCAGCATCTATTCCTACGGCCTCCACACTAGAACCATCTACCAGAGTACAAACCAGGTCTACTAGTAGAAGATAAAAAGGAAAAATGGAGGTAGGAGAGTCATCTAGGGCAGAACAAACCCCAGAGTCTAACCCTCATGTTCAAAGACAATAGTTTCCCTCTCCTACAACACCTCCTCCTATAGAAGTTCCTCTTACAGTAACACCTGTTGCCACTGCAGTTTCGCTATCATCTTCTTCTATTGAGTTTTAACCCTCTAGGTAAGTTAGGAAGAGGAAAGCCACAAGAGTGCCTCCTACAACTGCCACATTGCCAAAAAGAGTTTCAAGAAGGAAACAACGTAAAGTCACCTCAACGTCTGCTCAACCTGAAGTTATAATAATTTCAGAGGAGTCTGAAGAATACAACCATGATGATTCTCAGAATGTACCTGAGAATGTTTCACATAGCCCACCTATTGTTCCTAAGGAAATGCAAAATGAGCTAATGGAAGTTGATGAAGCACAACATGATAGTAATGAAAGAGGAATTCCAAGTCTTGATGACTTGGCTGAGGTAGCTAGGAAAATTTCAGAGGAAGTAAAATCTCCTCCTGCACAACAACAAGAATTCATCCTGCAGCAAGAGGAAGAACAACCTAAACAATTGGAAGTGTCCAATGAAGCTTCATTACCCCCTGCAACTTGTCAAGCCATGGTTGTCTATAAAAAGAAATTTTTGATTGAATTTTTGGAATACCTTAGGACCACATGGAGACCGGTCACATTTCAAACCTTGAGTTTCCGCCACTTAGCCAAGACTGAAATTCAACAAAGTCTTTGGGAGGAAGAGAAGAAGAAACTGAAAAGAGAAATTGAAAGGCAGAAATAGGAAATCCAGGAAATGAAAGAGAAAATAGCTGGTAAGATTGTGGAGTGTAGACCACTGCCTAGAGTCTATGCCATGTGCCTAAAGGAATAATTTCTTTGGTTTCAATTAATGAGAATTTTGAGGAATTTAGACCCTGTTATTCATACAGCCAAAAAATTTAATGATGCATACCAAGTGGCTCCTAATTGGCTAAAGAATTCTTTATGTGAATTTTATTTACATGGATTGATAATTCCCTCTGAAACAAAGTGGAATCCACTTCTTTATATTGGTGATATTCATTTGAGGTCACTTATGTCATGGGTAGCCAATGAAACCAATTATGGAAGACAATTGGAAGCCTATGAAGAAGCTGAAAGGAATGAGCCTATACCACTGCGATTAGAAAGCACATATCCCTACACAATGCTGAAAACTTGGCTCACTATTGCATATGGGTTTAATAATCAAGCAAAAAGAGTAAAAATATTTGATATCAGAAAGCAAGTGTATGAGGAATTCAAAAGCCAACCGTATCTATTTTGGAAACCTGCCTCTTCCAGAATTGAAAAGAGATGGGAGAAATTGACTGTTGGGCTAAGGAAATCTGAGCCACATAGCCCCCTGAATTTTGAAGCAGCCCTTGGAAGGACAAAAAAGTACATACAGCTTGGTCTTCAGAAGAGGTTCAAGTTATGGTTGCCAATAACTTTTCAACCTTCGGTTTTAATGTGGCCACTTTATCCCTATCGAGCTACAAATGTTAATAAGGATACAAAAACCCATAGATATGAAGGATGGAAACATTTCAGAGGTTTCTATTATAAATTTTGGACTGTGCCAGAAAGCCATACTACTCCTACGAATTTTAGGGAGACAACGAGGAAACTTAATGCTGGTGGACTATCATTAGGTTAAGTAGGGGGTAGATGATGAGCTCAGGATATGCTCATAATTTGAGTATCATGATGTATTTTTAATATCTCTACTTTTATTTCTAGTGGATGTTTTAACTCTTTTATTAAAGATTCTTTATCTAAAAATGGGTAGTATCATGTAGCAATATATTCCTACATTCCTGTAGCCTAACGTCTCTATGTGTCTTATTAATTACCTTGTTTTACGTCCTAAAAGACTAATATAATGCATGTGGTTTTCGAATAATGGGATAGATTTAATATGTGGCTAATGGATGTATCGTGTTGTTCTCCACACATGTTTTCTTTCACTTATGTTTCCATGAGCATCACAGGTTGTTGAAGTGAGCATGAATGAGTCAAGCACAGTAGACTTCGGCCTTGCAGTAAATTCCATTTGCAGCACGGTGTCAAGGAAGTTGTTCCAGCGAGGACTCTCTGACTAGGTTGTTGGGAAGAAACCTAAATGATCATTTAATTTGGAAAGAGTGGAATGCTAAATATTCTCCCTAAATCGGGTTGAACGGATATGCTTTCATTTATGAGAAGTTTGTTCCTTAGTTTCAGGATACATTTATGTCCACGACTTTCTCTATTGGAGTTAGGTAGTTAGTTGTTTTTTCTGGTTTAAATAAGTGTTCCTCCTGCACGAGTGAGCAAGCATAGCATGTAAAAGTTAGTATGATAATAAGAAGCAGAGTATGTAAAAGTTAGTATTATTAAGAAGAGATGGTTTTCCTGTGTTAGTTTTCATATGAGTAGAACAATGTATATCATTCTGAGTTTATGAATAAAAGCTGATGAAGTTTTGAGTTCAATTCTTGCATAGTTAGTTGATGCTTGCTAAGGGAGCCCACTTAGTAAGTATCTGTAGTTAGTTTGTTAGTCATTTATTTTCTATTGATCATAAGTTAGATTATGTTCTTGAAGTTTCAGTGCAAACTCAGTCTTATATTGTTTTTGCAGCATTGGGAATCCATCCCTGTGTTTGTTCCTACAACATAAGGCTGGTTCATAGTTTGCTTCTCAGTTATAGTTGTTATGGTTTTTTCTTTGATTAAGTTTAGAAGGCTTCACATTACATTCCTGTAGCATAAGTAACATTCCTTTCACGCATTTATTTCTAGTAAATCATGACTAAAACTGGTTCTTAGTGCACATACAGTGCTGGTCCATTTCAAGTATATGTTTCCTGGTTTGACAAAGTAAATGAACGACCATAAGAAGATGTTACTAGCCTGCTGGAATGTCTAATTCCCAGGTTAGGATTTGCCATGACTTTTATATCCTTTTGTGGGCGTGACCAAATAGAATCCCTTCTTTTATCCAAAAATGTCTGAAGTTCTCTCATGAAGGTGTTGTGAATGTAATGCACAACACTCAGTATCAACCTTAGGTATCTCATGGGGGTTATTCTTTGGATCAATTTTTGCCCACCCTGGTTGGTTCACTTCCTCCTAGAATAGACCTAATTTATCAAAACTATGTTAGGTACAAAATTAGGGGCAAATGAAAGCTAAGAATGACTCAACCTATAATGTAGCAACAAGTTTTGTCTTCCTCTCAAAAAGGGAATGGAAACCCTTCACACATTTAGGGCTCTCCTTCTTCTTCTTCTAATATCTAAAATATTGCTTCCTCTCACCCTATTATGGTGCCATCAACTTTTTCTCCTATGCATTTTCTAGGGAGTCTAATGGTGCTCACTTGGTGAGATCCCAAGTGATCAGTGTTTGAACTTCCTATCTTATGCATGATGCCTTGACCTATTTTGTATGGTAAGGAGAAGATTCCCCATGGATCATCCTCTATGTATCAGCCTCAGTGACCTACTACTACTCTTACCTCTAAGGTGGTGAATGGGAAGAGGCATGCCACTGAGGTGATTGAGTCTACTCCCCCCACTATTGTTCCATCATCCTCTCCATCTCTTCCTTGTATTCTTGTCCAAGAGTCACTCACTCCATTGGAAACAACTATGATGGATACTTTCATGGTTGAACAAGAGTATTTTGTCCCTTCTCAATCCATAGGCTCTAGCTCTCAGAGTCATAGATATCACCTTGCACGTGAGTGAAAGTGTCGAAGGAAGGCTCTATAGCTGAGTAGGCCACCTTATAGAAGAATGAAGAGGAGCTAGTAGCTCCTACTTTAACATCTTCTATTATGTCCTCTTTTTCTCTTCTTGCTTTAGTTCCCTCTTCCTCAATCTTGCTCTCGGCTCCCCCTATGAGCATGAATGATCCTCACCCAAAGAGGGTGTAGGAAATCCCACCCTTTTTGAAACCCATGGACATGCTAAATAACTCGATGGTGTCCATCATAGTATTCTCCTCTTCCTTTGAACCCTATGCTTCATCTGTGGGGATTTTACATCCTCTAATGAAACGAAAGATGGAGGATGACCTTGCTAGTAATGGGGGTTAGAAGAAGGGTTCGCCTTCTTTGAAGGGTGGTTCTACATTAGCTTCTATTGTCTTAGTGACTAAGGTATCCCTAGATTTCTTTACTACTCCTAAATCATTTGGTGAGGCTAGTAGTGAATCTTTCGTGTCACCTCCATCGCCCGCTAAGTTGACACATGGCACTCCTATAAATTTCATGTTCAACTCTATAGATGATGTCCCAAACCTATGGACAATTTTTGTGATATCGTTGATGTTCACCTCATAGGAACTGAGTGGAGAAAACCTTGAGGGTCCTTCTTCCTTGCCTCTTGTTGTACAAGGGTAGAAGGGTACCCCCTTGATATTCTTCCCTTTTAGGTTCATTCTCCCTCCCCTTATAGTGATCTATATTGGGAGAATGACGACCTCTTTGAGGACTAGGGGGAGCCCTCTTTATCTATAGATTAGATTGTGTGTGTGTATGTATTGTGTTTGATTTGCTTGTTTTATATGTTACTGTATGACCCTTATCACCTTTGTAGGTGCTTGGATATAGGAGTTTTTTTATGTTGTAAAACATCCTCTATTTCTTACATCATTCTTCTCTTTTTCATGTATTGATTTTCGACAATTGGGGATAATGCAAAGTGTTGGGGGAATTTATGCCTCCCTTCCACATTGACCCAATTTTTTATTTTCACTTTTTCTTCATGTTCCTTTTTCACATGGTCTGATATAGTAGGGGATTAATGAAAGTTCATTTATATATTATTATATCTATTTATTTATATTTATGAGTAACTTTGACCCCGAAATATCAGATCCCCCTATCTCTTATTTGTTCCATCATTTTTTGTCCTTTATTTTTATATTTCTCTCTTCTTTTCTTTCTTTGTGATATTGTGGTTCTCATGTGTTTTCCCTCACATGTGTGAAAAAATTACCATAGTTACATCTCATTATGTTCCACAAGCCATAACATCACTTTTGTTCTTTCTTTTCTCTCCTTAGGATGTCATGTGCCTTTTTGTTTGACACACACCATCCTAAGAGGGGGCTCTCATATTACATCAATTCTCAAAAGGTGCATTTGGTGGCCAATGAATCCCTTCTTGAAAATATCTATTTTTCAAATAATTGCATTTGTCAACATGGACCCCTAGTGGAATACCTTTTCTTCATAACATGTTCATAAAGAAAGAATTTTAGAAACTTTCCTCCAAGGATGGAGCACATTCTGTTGTGGGAGAAGATTTCACTTTCCCCTTGTTGGGGGGATTTCTTCCTTTTGAATTCCTTGATGGGTGATCCCATAATAGTGGTTTACAATTTTTGGCCAAACTAGACACTGGAATTATTATTTTTAACTAATTCTTCACATTCGAGCACCTATAGCGGCTAAACTGTGAGGAATTTGAAGATGGTGCAAACTAGAGTCTCATCAAATTTTTTCTGTAGATTCTAAAAATATTTTTTTCAAAATTTTTGGAATCAAATTGCACTTCTTTTTCCATCTCCCATGAATTTTTTTCTTCAGAAAACAACATTTTTAAAAAGTGACGCACACCGCATAACGCATAATTTTTTTTCCATGAAGGATGAAATTCTAATTCTTTCAAATTTAGATTTGTAACTATGATATCTAGTGCTGCCACTTGGTTAGATAGTTTTTTATTGAATATTTTTTCCTTAATCAAGTTTCAAAGTCAAACGAGTTATAATTCAGACACAGTGCGATCGTATAACGCATAACTTTTTTTGTATATGTGAAAATTAAATTTATTTATTTTTTGTTGGATTAAGGACTTCAATATCTGGTGCACTCATGTTTTCTAATTTTTATTTTTGATTATCTTCTATTTTTCCACATGTGAAGAAAAAATAAATTCATTTTTGATGAAAAACCTATGTTTAATAAAACTTAAAAAAAAAATACATAACCAAACCAAAACATATTAAGATTATATTCATTGGATAGCTTGTTCTGAGGAATACCATAATCATTTGAAATAAATTTTAAATGAATTCATTTGATCCCCCAAAAGCTAAATCAAAAGTGATTTTTTATCAACATTTTGATAGGTGTAAAGGAGACGCATTTATAGGTATGGTTTAAAACTAGCGAGGTTCTATCCAAAGGGGTTTGATCTAAGGTGATTTGATCAAACCCTATTCAATTGGAATCCTTAAAATGGAAATTTTTAAGGCTTAAATCATTATATTTTCTAAAAATATGTGATTTCAGCTAAAATTCGTTCCTCTCAGGAATTGTAAACCACTATTATGACAACACCCTCATGAAGTGAAATATTTCAAAAGGATTACTTGATGTTGAATTGATTTGTTAAAAATATTGTTGCACTTTCAAATATAGTGTCGCTTGAGTGGACCCCTTTTCTTTTGAAGGGTTCCCAATAGAACCCTTTGAAAGATCTTCCTTCAATTTTTGACTATTTTCATGGCTATCAACTTGTCTTCATGCATGGATTCTTTTTGATACCTAATTTTTTGTGTCTATGGATTAACATGTTGCTTTGTAGGTGTGCTTGTGAAGCTATTTTCCAATTTGACTCTGTGGATTCCCTCACATCCAACTTCCTTCAAGACTGAGCACCTAGTGAGTTCCTTCTTTACAAGTTTGAGGACCTATGAAGCACTTTCATCCTACATGATTTGTTCACCATTGGTCTATGGGTCTCTAATTCACTTAGTCTGAACTCTCTTTAGGACCAAGTACCTATTGAGCCATTTTATTTCCCTATGCTTTTGAACATGCCATATTGTGGTCTACTTCCTCGATGGTTTAGGTATATCTTCTTGGAACTCTTTCAACCTACTTTACTGAACACTCATTGTTCAATAAAGTGGGGGGAAAATGTATAGGTTTGAATTTTCACCCCCTTACAAGTTCCCATTTTACACCCTTTACCTTAGAAAAATCAAACCTGACAATGTAATTCCACATCCTTTTTTTTACTCCATCCACTTGGCATCTATCTATAGTTTCAATGGGGGAATTTTTGTTGGGGACATGTGCACAACATGCAAACATCTACGCAACATGCTGCCATCCTGGAAAGATTCTTTCCTCTGGAATTTGCAAGGGATTTACATTCACCATTAGGTCCAATGTGTAACATATCAACACCATTCAGTTGACCTTTGAATGAATCTTTCCCTCCCAAATTCAACTAAAATGAATATCTCCCATTCCCATTCATTCCTCTACACTAAGATCATCAATTTCATCTAGAACACAAATGAGCTCTCCTTTCAAAATCAACTTCTCATTCCTCTCCAAGGGCTTCCACCTAGCCAACCTTTTGTTCTTCATACTCTTTTTCCATTAAAAACATATTCATTATCCCTCATCATAAAGGCACAATCTTGTTCATCATCAAATTCACATAATTCATTTGATGCATCACTATCATTTTGAATGTATAGACTCTTCTTTTTCTGAAAGTTTATTCTCTTAGGGAAGTAGGATTTCTTCATTTTATCATATTCTTCTTGTTTAGAGATATCATTCTTATTATATGGGTATTTTGTAACAAATTCGCCTACTTTTTCACAATCAAAACATTTGAAGGGTAACTTACCTCTATATTTACCAAAACCTCTCCCTAGCCTTCTGATTAAGTTTTCCTCTTCCTCATCAGTCTCTTCATGACTAGATGAAGTTTCCTTTTCCTTTCCTTTCTTAGGTGTTTCATCATTCTCCTTGTTTGCAACCTTAAATGAAAATTCATTTTTGGATGGCTCTACATCTCCCATTCTCATTTCATATGTTGTAAATATCCTATGTAACTCACTAAGAGTGAGTTTATCCATTTCTCTTCTTTCTTCTATTATAAAAATATTGGGATCATACTTGTTTTTCATTAACCTTAGAACTTTTTGCACAATGACTATTTCATTTGCTTCTCAAAAACTTCTAATGGAGTTTACAACCTCTTCAACTTTTAAAAGATAATCTATAATATTTTCATCCTTATTCATCTTCAAGCCTTCAAACTTGGTTTTGAGAATTTATAGTTTGGCCATATTTACCTTGTCATATCCTTCATAGATGTTTCTCAACTTTTCCTAGACATCATGAGTAGTTTTATAGTGCATCACCTTGATAAGCACTAAAATTGACAAACAACAAAGAATATAATGGTTAGCTTTAGCATTGTCTTGATAATCCCTCTTACCAGCATGATCTATAGGAGGAGTAGTAGGGGGAATATAGTTGTTCTTAACATACATCCAAACATCAAATCCTAGGGATACTAGATAAGAATCCTTCAAAATACTCTAAAAAGAATAATATAATCCATCAAATCGAGGTGCCTTGTTTATGGAGGAACCTTCTTGACTATCCATTGTGTTATCTTGACCAGGACCTACCCAAGCTAATTAAGCTTCTCCTAGGGAACCTAGGCTTTGATACCAATTGTTGGAACACAATAATCTATTGAGACTTGGTTGAATCAGTAGATGAATTAAAATTTTAGCCTTTATAACACTTTAAAAATTAATTCCCTTTTAACAAAATTTTAGTAGATCAACACACTCATGTGTAGAGTGAAAACATACACATAACATAAGATATATGTGGAAAACCCAAGATGGGAAAAACCACAATGAGAAGTGATGTTAGGAGCTACTGTCCTAATCCAACCTCACAATCAAAAGCTCTATTAAAAAATTTAAGGGCACCAACCCTAAGGAGACACCAATCCCCTAGTTTTAGGAGCACCCACTCCCTACACTGAGCACCTACCTAGATATATGATGGAACTCACTAATCGGATTTACAAAGTGATTGTTATAGTTTGTTCAGTAGAAAACAATTCAATGTTGCAACTTATTTTGTGACTACTCAACACTTGATTACTATCTTTACACCATGCTTTAATCTTTGTACCTCCTTTGTTTGTTCTTGTAGGAAAACCCTGATTAGCAATTGTAATATTTTCTAGGTTTAGCTCTTATACACTGCTACTACATTGTCCACTTTTTCTTTTAGTGTAATCTTTGTTTGTCTCAAAAGATACTTATCACTCAAATGCAACACACCTTCACTTCTCCTCTTTGCAACATCACTCTCACCTTATTTCCTTCTTCCTCCTTTTTCCATCACTAACTTCCAATAATAACCTTGAGAATTGCACACCTATTAATTCTCTGCTAGGTTCAATATTTATCTTCTTCTACATGCTACCAAAACATCGAGCCACACATCTACTTTAAAAAATTAGATATTTTTGTATTTTTGACATACAAAACAACTAGGATTTTAGTTGCATTTAATTCATATTCTCTATAACAAAACTTATTCTAATTTACCACCACCTATATGTCTGTGTCACTGATCTGATCATCTAATCATCATTAATACTAGTAGCTAGAGTGGTTGGGCCAATCGAATTCACTCCCTAAGTTAGTTTGCAGTTGAAACCCTAGATCACACTACCTTACCTATTAAGGATTCTAAGTTTGAACCTAAGTTGTTGATCTGTTGCTTTTTGTGCCATGATCTATCAATCAACATACACCATTTAGTCTTTTAAAACATGACTGTCAGATTAAATATTTTATTTAAGAATAACCATCGATATTTACTATATGTAGCTTTCTAAGAGTGGGTCCCTAAAGACACAGATCACAAATCCGCAGTTTTGTGGGGTTAGATGTGGTCACACCAAATCTTCAACAGACTGGTGGATTATCACCATTTTTCATCTTGTCATCACTGTGTAATTCACAAAAGAGAAGTGAATTGTTGTATCGATCAATCAACCACCACCACCACCTACCTTCACTTCACAAGACATTCTTGACACCTATCTCTCTATTCAGTCCCACCATGTAATGTCCCCAAATTTGGAAAACCCCTAAATCTATGCTAATTTATCTATTTCAAATAATCAATTTGGTTTAGGGAACATCTATAACTTGATTAGGTCCCTATAAGACAAAATTAGAAAATATTTTGGTATGTGCAAGATCATCATAGAAAAAATAGGCCCTTAAGTGGCAAAAAATTCAAAAAAATCAAAGTTAGGAAACTTGACGTAAAATTTTGAATAAGTTATCTATATTATTTAAAAAATATGTAATAATAGAATTTTTAGCAAACTAAATGTAGTTTCTAAACTACTAGGTTTATTTTAAAAAAATCTATTTGGTGAAAATTTGAAATTTCAATGCAGTAATACTTAAATTTGAGGGAAAAAAATAAGAAGTAGGTTTTTTCTGACCACCCTCACCACAATAAAATGATAATATTTTTTTATAATATTTTACATATAAGTAGAGGACTCATGTACCAATGTGATACATATTTTTTTGTAATTTTTTTCCAAGTAAATAATTAATTCTAATTTTTTTATTATAAATTTTTAAAAATATAAAAGCTCATATGTCTGACCACTTTATCTTGGTCAAAACTTCATGAAATTAATTTTTTTCTTTTCTAATCCTATAGTATGCAAAGCATAGAATGTGACAAATGTTTCAGATTTAAAAAATGTGATACTGTTTGAAAGCTATAGATGTTTTTCAATCAACCTATCAATAAAGACTTTAGTTGTAATTCAAATAGAAAATGAATAATAATTATTTATTAAATTCAAAGTAAATCATAATTTATATTGGTGGAAAATTGAGAATCTCCTTTAAAAACTCTTTTTGTTTCATCAATTTTGGGTAAAAAAAAAGCCGTCAGCCACATACCCTACACATACCCATCATATCACCACTTTTTGGTCCATCATGATACTACACATACCCATTTACAAGAATAACATTATATGATGATCTCATTTAAATATGTAAATAAAACAAGGAAAGTAAGATTAGTGATACAACTACCTATTTAAGACCTACAAATAGGTTAGTAAACATCTATAAAAGGAAACAAATATCATATGATCATAAATATATTGGAATGTTTTAGGCTTCTAATTCATTCTTTCTAGAACAAAATGGTTGGATAGGGTGCCCAAGAAACCCTCTACCCTAGTTCCAAGAGCATTACACCTCTCTTGGCCCTATGTGGCATCTTGCCATCCATATGGGGTGGTGTGCCTAGTGAGGCATCCTATCACTGTTCCCCTTATTAGAACCATTATTGGTTAATCAATCATCATGTTGGGAGGATGAGGGTGCAACTATAGCAGGGTGTCTAATAAATCACTCCATCTAAGCCAAATCGCAACCTTACAAGCACCCTTGGCCCACATGCGGCAGGTCTTAGCCATCCACCATGGGGTGGTGTACTTACAAGATGATCCCAACACTATTTCCCCTCCTCGTAGGCCATCAATTCCCTCATCATGACTAGCTGCCCTAGTCAAATGATATGAATATAATTCCATAATGTAGACACACATTATGTTCTTACATATTAAATCAGTGACATAGATCCATTATTCATATTTAGCAATAATTGATAACTCAGATTGATGCAAATATATAGAGTTGTTATCATCATGACTAATAATATATATATATATATAAAATTGCATAGCATAATACAAGAATAATAAAGATAAATCATAGAATATACATTTTCATACAATAGTTAGATGGGGCCTATCATACGAAGAATAAATATAAATAAAAAAACATAAAATAACTATGATAAACATACCATAATCCATTGTTATTCATGATGATCATATTTTTAAACAATATCATCTATTAAATGATTCTTTGTTTAAAGTATATATCCCTTTTACTTTCGATTATCTCATACTCAATTGTTGGCTGCTATACTCACAAGGATATCTAAAATTTTTGCTCCTTTCTCCTCCTCATGGTTGTTTGATGAGAATAATAAATATAAACAACAAAATATAAGTGACAATATATAATTATTATAATACACATATCACAATAATATAATTAGATGCCCAATAGAATAAAGGACATGAATAATTTTATTATTCCAAAATGACACAGATAATATCACTAGAAATTAATATCCATATGAATAGTTATTATTACACTAATATTTAAAATTTTCCTATTTAATTTCATGAGGTATCAAACTTATTATTATAACTCATAAATTACTTTTTGTCATGCCCCGCTGTGCGAACCCCAAAGGAACTAATAACAACGAAACAATTTTTTTGTTTAAAAGAATATAATAACATACTTAAGTATTATAACATAACAATGTATTATGAGGCACAACTAGTTCCAATGGGGTACACGAAGTGGCATGACTACACTAACCCATAACAACGATAATAAGATAACAATAATTAATCTATTACGTAAATCTATTCATTCCCATTTCATCATTAAAATATCTATCCCCTATATCCATATTAATAACATATGCACATATGACAATACATGTAATTACAAAGATATACAGTGTTACATATCTCGATAGATACAACTCATCATAACCAACTATAACAAATGATCCCGAATAAATACATGGCTTGAATAAACATTACATCCAAATGATAGTAGGATACAACTGTCAGAAAATACATCTCAACAACCATATATACAATTTGCAACAAAGTCATCCCAACACATGTGGGAGATAATACAACAACAATGAATTACATTACATCGGAAATATATACATCTATCTGGTACAAAGAATTACTGGATCAACATCATCTGCCAAAAACCTGCAATAAAAGATACATCTGCAACATAAGGGAAACCCAATGGGGTGCGAAGCACATTCCACCCAACCACCCCCGTGCTGAGAGTAGACAAGGAAGGGTCCCCGACCAAGTACGCCTAACAATAACAAAGACTAACTCTCAACAGACACATAACATCAAGACCACCTAGAAAACTCACGACAACCATTCCAAGAGGCACAACAACAAATCACTTCTGAACATAACAATAAAACACCTTCCCAAATAACAACTAGTCACATGCGCAACTTCAATGAACTCAAGGCATAATAACAAAGATCTCATCCAACAATAACCAAAGAGAAAACAACAAAGCACTTAACCACTACAATCACAATAATACTTCACAACTACAATCACAAAGTCACTTAACAACTACAAACACAATATCACTTAACATGAGGTTACAATGCTTCTAGAGAACAAAGATCATGAACTTCGCACAATAACAGGCTAACTGTTGACATAGGAAGAGTGTCATGCATAAATTGCCATGAGTTACCCTGGCTCAACCTTCCTAGGCTACCGGACCCCCATCCTGGGTTACCCTGGCTTGCCTCTACCGGCCGCCGGACCCTCACGCAAAACTATGTGTCCCATCTCATCTCGAGCCTTATCATTCACTTGCTTCCCAAGAGAGACATCCTTTATCTTTATTAGTGTGAAATCCCCCCATTTATTCATTTATATTATCACTTAATTAAACTCTAGGTAGGTTACCCTGGTGCCCCTTTGTGTGCCAGACCCCCACAAAGTACAATACCACAATAGTAACTAGACAACATCACCTCTCCAATCCAAGGAGAAAATAAAACAAAGAACTCACTCCGAACACTGGAGGAACCAAATATGGAAACACACTCCTTCCAAAGAAGGTACAAATCTCGTTACCCACTCCTATTTCCCAGGAGGCACAAATTCCCGTTTGTGGAAACTGGGTACAACATCATAGTACAATACATCAAGGCGATTCACAAAATGAACCTCAACACATACCATCCCACTCAAGAAAACTTCTCTGGAAGACTTACAATACCCTTAACCCTAATTGCCCGACATGGGGAATAAAAGAACATGACAGAATAGGAAAGCATTCCATCTCTGGAATCCTGTAACAATAACTTAAACTCTTACGAACAGTAAGGTGAACCTAGGGTTTTCCCATACGACACAATTACATAAAGAAGAGAGTACCACAATAGACTTGACGAATAACCTCAAGAAAATGATTACTTAAGAACAACTCCATAAAGAAATATTTCCAAACTCAATAATTTCATCAACAAATACATCAACAGTTCGAGAAAATTCGATTCAAACAAAACACATCATCTAATTCAAATTCGCACAACTACACTAATCATTACGATTTTCTCAAAATTATATTTTCTTCCCATGCAACCACAATTGGTCATATATATATAAATACATAAATACTCATTTTATTAATAAAATCCTTTTACAAAAAAAACGTATTTTATAAAACAAGATTCAAATTAAATCACATTTGAATATTAAATCATTTAAAATTGAATTAATTTCTAGTAAATGTAAATATAAATATATATATATATTTATATTTATATTAAATAATATATATTAAATACATATTAAATAATATAATATATATATATATATATTTATATAAATTAAATATAATAAAATAAAACACATTAAATAAAAACTAAATAAAGGAATAAAATAAAAATAAATAAAACTTACATAGCCACGCGGGTGCTGTGCACCTCCCAAGGGGAGGACGCAGTCCCTACCACTGGTGGTACTGCGTACCACCCTGTGGTGGCCGCAGCTGCCACAGTCGGTGGTACTGTGTACCACCCTGTGGTGGCTGCAGCCCCACAATGGGGCCGTGGGTGGTACGGCCTCGGCCGACCCCCACCCCTAAATAATTAAAATTTAATTTTTTTCTTATTTTATTTTATATAAAACATACAGATTTTATAAAATAAAATAACACGAATTCCAAAAATTGAATCCGTCAGACACCTTTTTTCATTTTAAAACAAAATTAACACTCAATAATTAAATATTTATTGAATACACAGAACCCGAGGCCCGACCCAGCTTAGGAATATATATATATAAATCTATTTATTTATTTTGCTTTGCCCAGAACATATTTAATTAGACATATATATATCATATTAGAACTTAATCCAAAGGAAAAATACATAAGAGATTATAAAATAGTCCTGAAATTACTTAAATAAACTATATTCAATACCCTCCATATAAAGTCTTCAATAGAGATGACTTTTATTCAGATCTCATGAAAGAAAATTACAGAGGTAAATAATAATTATAATATGCATTTAAATAACCCAATAGTATTGTCACAAAAATATGTATACCAAATTTAGTTTAAATATATTTAAGAGTATATACTTATTTTTTTTTAAAACAGAGATTCAGAAGGATAACAATATAAACAAATAAGTTTTATGAAAGAACCAAAATAAATATGGAACGTTGATTCAACAGTAACACGATTTTTATTTCAACACAATAAATTTCTCAACTAAGTTATATTGAAGGAATTTCCAATAGGTTGTACTAAGTTTCCTACAGAAGATTTCGAGGGTTTTACTACAAATGAGTTTTCAAAACATAAACTTCATTCAAATAATTTCGAAAACATAGAAATCAGATTTGTTTACAGACCTACGAAGTATTAAAAATTTAAAAAGGGGAAAAACCTGGAATCCTGTGTCTGAAGGAGAATCCCGCCTGTAACCTCCTCTCGAATTCCTCCTGTAACTCCTTTCTCGACCTTCTGCCTTCAATGTTCTACTGAATAATCTTTTCTTTACAAACTCACAATAATTTTTACCCAGAAGAAAACCTCAAAACTCCAAAACTATCTTTCTTATTTTTTCTTTTCTAGATCTCAAAACACAGAGCAAAACTTGTGTGTGAATAATATTCCCTCATAAAAATAATAAATCACTAATTAAAATCAATAAATCTTTTTCCGCTTTCTTTTCCAAAAAGTCTCTTTCCTTATTGGTCCTTTTTCAGCTTTTAAAAGCTCACATTTATCTAAAATTTTAATTGAAATAATTTATTTAATTTAGATATTATCTTCACATGAATTTCTAATTAAATATTAATAAAAAGTAATATTTAATTACTCTCAACAATATTAATTTAATTATAATTATTTGCACTTTTAAATTAATTAAATCACTTTTAATTTATAATATATTTAATTTTAACATTTTTCTAACTCTCAAATAAATCAAATAACAATGCAACATAAAGTAATTATTTTATGAAATACGATTAATTAATTAAACACTAATGCAGAATCAAATAAATACTCAACAGTCAAACTACATAAAAACAAAGACAAAACTTCAGTCACAACACAACGACTCACAACATACAACAGACTTGGGACGGGGACACTTCCAAGCCTACTCCCTTTTTCAACTTTTACCCATTAGGTTAATTTATTGGTTGCCCTATCCTGCCGAAGCAGGTGGAATCGAGACTTATTCCTGCAATCCTGCATCCAAATAAACGTCAAGTAGCACATGTATATATATATAATCAACATCCTATCATGAGAAGGAATTGCAGTGTAACAGGGCACTCGTGAACGAGTGATGCTACACTGTCCTCTCACCTAATCTATTCTAACAATTATAATATCAATAATGAGCTAACATTTTTAACCAAATTGACATAAGATAACATGATATTAAACTACTGCATCATAACTAATTATTAAACAATTGCATCATATAATAATACTGAATTAAATAACATCACCATAAAATCATCACATTGACATATAAACATTAATGATAATTCATTTAAATAAATGAATAATCCAATACAACACACAGAGTATCATCATAGTATCAACGTATCAAGTTAAAGCATAAGAATTAATAAATCCAAACAGTAAGAGGAGGGGTATTACACTTTCTAATTAAATTATCCTTATGTAAATCCTCAATGTATTTATCAAACTAATTATTTGAATCCAACAAGTCCTTACCTTGTTGTTGTCTTTCTACTCTATGTCTCTTTCCTTTCTCAACCATGATTTTATAACAGAATATCACAAGTTGTAGAAATTGGAAAATGCCTCTTGGAATGGTTCACTAGCTTTTTTTTAAATGTTCCACCTTTTTTCCCTTAAATATCTACCATGTTGTGAGGAGACGTGCCTCTCCACCTAATCGTTGCCTTATTATTTGATAGTCATAGGAATCATGCTTATTAGTGGTTCAATATCATAGTCTTGGTCATATTATTAATTCTAAAGTCTTTAATATTTATTGAGAATTATGTTTATTATTTTTATATTGGTTTTCTTCTTTGATCTCTTTTAGTAATTATATATTTTAATGATTGTAATTACAATAATATTCAATATTCATTTTGTATTATCAATTTTATATTTATAATTATAATATTATCTTGATAATTATAATTATAATAATATTTAAATTGTAACTACTTATATTTATATTTTGATATTTATTGGATTTTGTTATTCAATGTTTCATATTTGGTGTTACAATTTCTGGGACATAACAGTCCACCCCATCCAAAGTTACTTGTCCTCAAGCAATCACTTTAAACCAATTTTCAGGTGAGAATGATCCTAGGGTTTGTGGTTTATTGGTCCATGATTTAACATAATTTATGCTTATGTAATCAATTTTGTTAAAACTTCATTTGTATCAAATTTATTAAGGTACCTAACATTGAAGTCCCTTCACACATCAACCTAATTTGCAAAATTAACTAAGGTTTTATTCTTAATTGGTTTCTTTAATTTGTTGTGTATCCCAAGTTTGAGGGAATCCCCCTTTTTTTCTTTGATAGTTGGAATTATTGAATTTGGATACTAATATTAATTTAGTTTCAGATAAGTAAATTCTTTAGTACCTCCCAACTCAAGAGGTATTTTGATAGACATAGTTCTTATACTATGTAGTAATCATAAAAACCCATGGAGTAATTTTTTTATTGAAGTCAGATATGGAATGAAGTAGACACATGGATATACTTAATGAAGCATGCAAATAAATGCATGTAGTATATGTCAGAACATATGTGGGTTACAAATTATACCCATAAATACACATAAGTCACAAAGTGTGAATACACACAAGTCACAAGATATACACATGAATAAAAGTAAGACACAAGGTATACACAAGAATACTAGTCACAATGTACACATGAGCACACATAAATCATAATGTAAGCCACAAAGTATTCACTTGGATACACATAAGTCATGGTATGCACTTTGATACACTTGAATTCACATAAGTCACATGGTATACACTTGAATGGATTTAGATACATAAGCCACACTCTAATACACTTGAATACATAAAGTGTACATAGAAAGCATGAAGCATGCATGTAAATACACATAATACATGAAGTATACATATAAATTAATGGATACACACATACATATGAGTACACGCAAGTCATAATATAAACTTTATAACTTAAAACCATACAAATGAAAAATTAAAGTAGAAAACCAAGTAGCTCAAGCAAGAAAGAAAATATCTCAAGCACATAGGCAAGTAGCTCAAGAAGGAAAACAAGTAGCTCAAGCAAGAAACCAACCAACTCAAGCACACAAGCAAGTAGCTCAACCACATAGGCAAGTAGCTCAATCAAGCAAACAAGTAGCTCAAGTAGGCAAGCAACTACCTCAAGCACATAGGAAAGTAGCTCAAATAGGAAAACAAGTAGCTCAAGAAGGGAAGCAATGAACTAAATCACATAGACAAGTATCTCAAATAAGAAAACAAGTAGCTCAAGAAAGAAACCAACCAACTTAAGCAACTTGATAGAATTTTTTTTAACATTTTCATGGTTTTTTAAGCATAAAGTAATCATGAACACAAGGACGAGTTCCACCATACATCACAAATACATAGTGACTAGCTCTAACATTCATCACACACACAATGGCTAACTAGAAAGTCACAATGGATGACACACACATGTCCATAATGCATCCCAAATAGAAAGAATATCAGTGCATTGTGCACTACATTGTGGGTCCTATCTTTCTTTCAGTCTTCTACATCATTGGGCCAAGGGAAGAGGATTCAATGCATTCCATACTACATTGCAAGTCTCTCCTCAAACCCAAAAGGTTAAGTATATAGTTTGACAACTAAGAAGGGGATTCAATGCATTGCATACTACACCGCAGATCCTTCCACCATACCAAGGTCACCCAATATACATGAGCACACAAAATACACTTGAAGTCATAAGGTATATGCAAGGTATACACATAGTTGCATAAATACATGTAGGTCACAAAGTATACATACACTAAAGGCATAGACCATGGAGATACATAAACATAGGCTTGCAAAAACATTCTTAATACCACTTGTAATGTCCCCAAATTTGGAAAAACCCTAAAATTTCCCTAATTTATCAATTTCAAATAATCAATTTTGTTTAGAAAATATCTATAACTTGATTAGGTCCTTGCAAGATAGAATTATAAAATATTTACAAGATAATATTATACGATGCTTCCATTTTAATATATATATAAAAAAAATGAAAGTAAGATTAGTGATACAACTACCTATTTAAGACTTGCAAATAGGTTAGTAAACATCTATAACAAGAAACAAATATCATATAATGACTATATTGGAATCTTTTATGTTTCTAATTCATTCTTCCTAAAATAAAATGGTCTGATAGGGTTCCCAAGAAACCCTCTATCCTAGGACCAAGAGCATTACACCCCTCTTGGCCCCATTTGGCCTATTTCCATCCAAATGGGGTGGTGTTCCTAGTGAGGTGTCCTATCATCGTTACCCTTAAAAAAACCATTATTTCTTAATCAATCATCATGTTGGGAGGTTGAGGATGCAACTATAGCAGGGCATCCTGGAAATCACTCCTTCTAAGCCCAAGGGAAGTCTTACAAGCCCCATTGGCCCACATGTGGTAGGCCTCAGCCATCCACCATGGGGTGGTGTACTTAGAAGATGATACTAATGCCATTTCCCCTCATTTTAGTCCCTTGATGAGGGCTACACCACCTAGAAAACACACATAACACAACAATAGATACCAACACAAAAGATGCGAGACAAAAAAATAACTCACTTTCATTTATTTTCAGAAAATGAAATTATAGATTCAGAAATTGCAATGGTATAACCTTATGGGCTTAGTTCATTACAAAAAAATCAACTCTCAAAGAAAATCTATTATTCAAATCCACAATATAAACTAATAGAGCCACCTATTGGTTCTTTTTGAAGAATGAGTCAAATTTCACCAAGTACCTATGAGCTTGCCAAACTCAATTCTTGAATACTTGAGAGATAGTTAGCCAAAGAATGAGATGAAACTATAATGCTTCTTCTTCAACACTTCATGCTCTACAACACCCAGGAGGGTGATCCCATAATGTAAATCCTACAATTGTTCTAAACAATCATCTCACACATTGTACAACAAAGCAGATATATTCCCATCACATGCTAGGTAGATGAAATCCTTCAAGAAATTGGCAATTCCTTAAAATAATTAAACGCCTAAAGTTGAGAATATCAAATAACACTAACCTCAACAAAGATAAATCAATTAAGAGTTTATTTATGAATAATTTTCTCAAATTAAAGATTAGACCATTAGGAAATACATTTATTACCTTTAGATTAGTGCCTTATCTTAGGGTAAGGAGTCAAAACAAAGAAAATTGAACTATAAGCTGACTTTAATTCCAAAAATCAATGATCTTAGTGAGACTGCATTACAATTCACACATATTAATATTCAAACACCATGACTGCTTATAAGATCCACTAAACATCCATGTGAATTCATGCTTCAATTAAGGTATTCTAACTGGTTCATTAAACTAGAGCCATAACTAAAACATATTTCATTGCAGAACAATAATGAAAACTAATGAAATGATATTTGATGGAATTCTCATTAATAATTCACATAAAGTGTATAGATGGAGAGAAAATGGACTCAAGAAATCAACATATTGGATTTAGATATGCTTGGAAACCATACAATTAACAAAATCTACTTGCTTAACTCATAGCCTAAGACATCGAATCAAAGTGTATTATCTTTATGCTTTCAATTTACATAACTCAGATCCTAAATTCAATAAAAGACCTATACTAATGGCCCTAAATTCCTTTTTATGATAACAACAGAAAAAAAAAATCTTCATGCCAAAAGTACACATGTCACATTTTAATTGATCGACTACAACATATATTTCTTTTGCAGTTATATTTACACTTTCAATTGGAGGGAACACGCATGAGACAGATTATTCATTTGCTAAAGAAAATAGAACTGCCTTCCAAAAGGATTTTTTTTGGAAATAAATAATCTTCTAACTGTTGTAGCATATTCATCCCCTCGAGAAAAATAAAAAAATTGAGTAACGATGACAAAGGTGAAAAAACATCCAAGTTAGCTTCAACATCAATCCAAATCATCATTAGTCCGTACCTATTTGTTATACCATGAATTAGGAAAAACATATATTTATGCATTGTAATTTTTGAGGCCAAAACAATACTATACTTAACCAAGTATATGTATTCTCCATCCATGTATTCACAAATCCAATTCATCAATAAATATTCTCTTCCACTACTCATACTCTGCATTAGATGGCCAATTGAAATCAATGATTTCATCCATCTTCTTTCTATATGGAGAGTACTTTGTCATTACCGAATCAGATTCCTTATCAAAGTCCTCTAGAAAGATGATGATGAAAGAAAATTTATCCAAAGCATCTTTCAGTATATCAATGTCAACCTTCTCACAAATAAGAGTTTCTTGAGAGACAATTGTAATGTCCACTTGGTTCTTCCACATTTGTAGGGATTTTACCTCATCATAGGTATTTTTAATATCAAGAAATAATGTCAAATCTGCCTCATCAAACTTTGCCTTCAATTCTCTTTTTTTCTATTCTAATGGGGCAGCATACCCTTGAAAATTTTAGTCATTAACCTCACTAACAAATTTATATGTTGGCACCACCCTCAAATATCTATCTTCCTACTGCCTAGCCCCAATTTCCATGAATGTCAAATTCTCAACCCAAGGAATCCATTTATCTAGGATTGGGGTAGCCAATTCCTTATCCCTCTGAGATAACTTTATTTCTTGTTGCATCAAAGAATAATTTGCATGAACACTATTTAACTTACTCTAAATTTTCTTATTTAAATGCTTCAAAATAGTATGAACAATGTTTGAATTTTTTTCATACATTGTGTCCTACACTTGCTCAAGCAATTTCTTGTACACAAAAATTTGCAGAAGTAGTTGCTCCCTCATAGGCTCATTAGATGGAGTTGCACCTGATGTGCCTATCTCCTCTACTACAAGTGGCTCTTGCCCCATATTGTAAGGAACAATTGTCAATGATTTCTTAGGTGGATGAGGAGGAGACTGAGGATGAGTCATAGGAGAAGTGGGAGCAACATGACTCGAACTAGCTAGTCCTTAAGACCTTAGTATTTCAACTTTAGTTTCCATAACACTAGCTTTGTTTCAAGTTCAACAACCTTTTTTTGACTTGTATTATATTCATCAATAGGCTTATTATACTTCTATGCATCTCTCTATGTTTAGTAAGGCCCTTAATTGTTTCCTTTGTGAGCTTAGCAACATTTATGGTCATGTTAGCTGCTTCTAACGTTGGACCATCAGAAACTCTTTTTATAATTAGTTGTCCACTAAAGTCAACCAGTTTTGCAATGTTGGGCTTCCTAGAACCAAGAGATAATGACCATATAGCCAAAGCATCCCATTCTTGACTAAAATTCAACCCTCAAAGTGCCAATTTGGCCTCTTCTTTAGTTTGGAATAGAGACTTTTCATCTCTCATTATAGTATCAAGTACAACTACATTGGTTATATCCCATTCAAGCAATAGTAAAACATCACTCTTTTGCACAAGTGTCCTTCCTTCCTCAACTATGATATTTTGAAATTTTTTCCTCATTTCCTTCCTCACATTAGCTTGACTAGTGATCTCAAATAATTTTGGATGTAAGCTTCTCTCATAGGCAACCTTCTCTGCATACTCTGAAGCTTTTTCTCTCCATACAAAATCTTTGAATGTTGTTGTTTCAATAAGCAAGTCATCCTCCATGAATTCCATAGAAGCCCCATGTCTTATGTCATCAATATTACTCAATCTGTAGACACCTAAAAATGACCTAGGCCTGCAAGCTTCATTTTTACCACTTTCGTCCTAGCATAATTATGACATTTAATTATGTCCTTGGTCCACATTCGACTATTGATTAAATAATTCATAATTATTTAATTAATTCATGTCATTTATTCTTCATGATTATTAAATAAATAAATTTCATTTATTTATTAAATCGTCATTAATTGTCTAAGTCTTCCCTTAATTAAATAAATTTATTAATTTATTTAATTCCCCTTCTTCATTAATTCTTCCGATTATTAAATAAATGAATTACATTTATTTATTTAATATGTCACTAATTGTCTTAATTAAATGAATTGATTAATTAATTTAATTAATTAGTCTTATCTGCTAAATTAAATAATTAAATTTAATTATTTAATTGCCAATGTCATATTCTTCTCATCTTAAATAAATTAAAATTATTTAAAATGTCATGTCAATCTTAACTGTCAGTCATTTTTGATAAATAATCTGAAAAAGATTATTTATTCTCTCAAAATCCATAATTTGAATTATTTTAATTCAAATTAGTAATTAATCTTCCAAAAATCAAGCAATCGGGTAGATTCTTGATTTTCCAAATCTTATCTTCAGTCCACATCTTATCTCTTTGATTTTTCGAATCTTGCAAATTAGGCAATCTTATCTTCTTGATTTTTCAAAAATCTTTATTTTCTAATTAATTTGACTCATTTATTCTCCACCGTCGATCTGATTTTATTCTGACTGTTTGATTAAAGATTTTGCCCTAACCCTAATTAGGGATTCTTAGGTTTAATTTGGATTGTTCATTTTAGGTTATCATCAATAATTTATCTCCTCCGTCCATTCAAAATGGCATTTTCTATAAAATTCCATCTTCTTCTCACTTTTCAAGGACAGGCTCATTTTGACATTTTGTGTAATTATTATAGGCATTTACTTAGTTTCACATTTATTGTCATAGGCAATTGTAGTATTTCAATATTGGCATTTGTTTTAAGCATAGGCATAGACATTGACTTTTAGACATAGGCATTTAGACATATCAAATCCTTCAAGACTTGTTGTAGGACTTAGGAATTTCTAGATTGCTCGAAAGATGAATCTGAGGGCAACATTTTCCAGCAAGCAAGAAGGTATTACGAAAGGGAATCATGGAGGTATCAACAATCAGGTATAATTGTTCTTTCGTTTACTTCCTTTGTGTTTCGTAAAATCTTTGGATTTCATTTTTTATTTATTGTTTATTGCTAACTCTCCTAATCTGAAGAAATCCCTTGATTACACAATCCACTTAATTCTATCATTCCTAATCTTAGGTTGCTTCCTCTAGAGCTTGATACAACTTACCTTGGGAGAGAAAGAATCCCATATTGCATATCTTTAGGTGTTATCAAAATGTCATCTTCATCAGTATTAGGGTAATCAACTACCCCACTTACCTTAGGTTTTTTTATTTTAGTTGGTAGCTAATCTAATGGAGGTGAATCTTCTAGAGTGGAATCAACATCAATCACAACCACTAGAGCCTATCTAGGAGGTGATGAAATTGATCCAGTTGGAGAAGTTTCCCTTGAGTCCTATGATATAACAGGTGTTAGCACTGTCTGTTGTTTCTTTACTATCTCCTTCTTCCTATAATATACTCAAATCTTCTTGGGTGGCTACTAAGAAGGAATTTCCTCCTCCTCCTGTATAAATGGTACTTCTATGGCCAATTCCTTCCCCTTACCTATAATTTTTTTCCTCTCTTAGCACACCAAGAACATTTTCAAAGTTTTCCAATGCATACATTACCCTATTCCATTCCCCCTGAATGTTGGGCAGAGGATCATAGTGAGGATCTAATTTCCTGACCTTTTCCACCACCTTAATAAAAGCAAGATACATGGATTTCTTTTCATCTTCCACCTAAAATTCCAAGATGTTTTTGATAACATCTTCGAGGTAGTACAAGTTATGAACAAATGTACCCAGTTTAATTCTTTCCTTTAATGCAACAATGAAACCTTCAAGATCATGGTTTTGATGGCACATTGTTCCCAATTTGTAGGGTCCTAGGATCTTATCAATGAACTTCCATCCTCCCTTAACCATCACAAAAATAGAAAATGTTTTCTACTCAGGGAAGAATGAACCCTTCATTTTATGTTCTAGCAGATGTACCATTTTTTCACCTCCTCGTTGTCTCATTATTTTGATAAATCCAATCCTCAGCATCACATCTCTTTGTAGCACAATAGGATAGATGTTCATCCCATATACCTTGAATACAATTGTATCTAAATACTGGATGATGTCTCCCCAATTATGAGTTGTCTTCAATTTTGGCCTCCTCTCCATGGGCCTTAAGAAATCATGAATTTCTTTTGGGATCCTTTGTGGATAAAAAATTAGTAATCTCCTCAATTTAGAGGAAAAAACATTGTGGAAGATCACATAATCAAAATTTTAAGCTCAAGTCACCCTCTATCTTATTCAATGAAAAGTAGATATTATTCTTGAAGTAGTTGGAAAAGTACCTCATAGGAAAATGCTCTTTCTCATCTTCGCCAATCTTTATCTATTTTCTGTTCTTTCCATATCCTATTGTGGCAATGTGCATTGGCAACATTGTGCTTCTAAACAGGACCTTACCATTCTAATATTCCTTCCTAAAGGAATCAAGGTCAATAGGGACCATATCTTGATTCCACTCAAGTAATTTAAAGATTTATGCAATCTCTTCCCTAGTGATCTTGAACATCTCAACACCATCAAATGCCCTAACTATTCTAGAAATAGGATCATACCTTGCTAGAATGTCCCTCAATAGATCTACATCCATATACACATTTGGGACCACTAATTTCCCCATGTCTAATCTATAAGTATTGAACTCCATAGTTCATATTTCCAAACCAATTATTGAACATTTTCCATCTAGTGAAAGGTAATTCAACAACCTTGATACAATGTTGTTTATCCAATAATCCTTCATGAATATTAGGGTCATAGTATATTACTACTCCTTCAACGTTCTTGTTAGTTGAGGGTTTGATTTTATTAATAATGTTCTGAGGGAGTGGCCTAGTTATGGTTTTAGAACTAGACCCTTGTATCTTGAGAGCCATGGATAAGTATGTAGGTTCAAACTAAACTATGGTTTCAACACAAAGAGGCTCAAAACCTAGTCCCTTCAAGTAAAATCCTGGGGTACAATTAGAAGATGAAATTTTGAAAAAGTTTGGCAAAAAACTACAATTTATGTGCAATAGCATGTAGGCCAATCCAATAGGAAGAAAAATATTCACAAATGTAAGGTAGGGGGACCGACCACGTTCAAGGCCACAGGTCATGGAGGGCCAAGAGTGCAGGGCTATGTTATCTTGCCTTAGCTAAAAGGGGTGTTAAGAAATATGGGACGAGAATGATGAGGACTTTAAGGACCTTCAATCACTCTATAGACTCGAGACTCAAAATGGGGCTAGGTGAGATAGTTTTCAAGTTCAACAATACACCTCAAAAATATCTTTGCTCGAGGACAAAAGCATACTCCAAGGATGACATCATAGCACATTGGCATCTCTCAAGTGTGTTGGCATCAGTATGACTAGAGGACTAAAGAGACAAAGTAAAACTCTATAAATGTACTCACAACCCAACTAACTACTTCCAAAGGGTGAAAAAAAAATTATGAAATAAACAAAGTATGCTCTAATATGATAAAGTAGAAAAACAAGAGTTAGGGTGCCAAGAATAATCTCACAAAGGAATTTGTTTGCTAGAAAGTTCCTAGTAGCACGGAAACCTACACTCAAAGAAGGGGAAATTTTGGTTGGGGCTGTTAAGGTGTGTGCCTCAGTCAGACCCCCACTTTGGTGTTCCCACCTCCGTGGACAACCAAGTTTGCAACGATGGAGAAATAGTATCATAAAGAAAGAAATGAAGTAATAATGCTAAAACACTACAAAACAATAATAGTGCTACTCAACCAGTGATAGGGGAGAGGAGTGGAAATACTAACACCTCCACCAAAGGAACTCAAGGCTAATGGGGGAGAACCTGATAGTACTCAAGCCTCTATAACTACAATGGTGTTATCCCATAGTTTCTCTATTGAAGTGATGGAGTGATGAAGTTGCTGCTATAGAGTGCAAAAGTGCTACTTGAACTACTTGAGAATGTTGGATTGAATTCTTAGAGAATGAAAAAGGATGTGAAGAGTTGCTAGAGCTTATGGAGAGATGAAATTATTTTTGAAGGAGTGAATTTGAAGGAGAGAATGAAGAAAATGACCATATTCGGGTTAGTCAACCAAAAAGGGTGTTACAAGTTGACTGCTAATGAGAAGTGTAACACCTCTATGACTCGAACCGCTTGAATCTGCCATGGACATAAGCATGCCATGCATGCATCCCCAATAGAAATTCCTCTATTGACACTCAAAATAGGTGCCAAGTGGGATGAAAGAAGTGGGCTTAGGTGAAATTTAGCCTATGAGCTTTGTTTTCTAAAGTGGAGAAGGGTAAAAGGGGAATTTGCACATGGGGTGAAAATTTACTACTATAAATTTTTCCCCCACTTAAATGAGCATGAATATTGATGAGTGCTCAATAAAGTAGATCAAAAAAGTAGTAGAGTGAGAAATGTATACCTAAACCGTCGAGGAAGCAGACCATGATATGACGAACTTGAAGGTGTAGGGAAAGCAAGGACTTGAAAGCTTCTCAGAACTATGAAGTTGAAGAATGAAAACATCTTACAAGCCCGTAGACCTACAAGGAGGAAAACCCCAAGATCTCTCTCATGGAAGAAGCCCCGAGAAGCAAGTGCCTCATAGACTCTCAGGCCTAAAATAAGGTATCCTCCAAGATATCTTGCATGAAGGAAACCCAAAAAAATCACCTTCCATACTGCCAGACCTATAAGGAGGTGTCCCACAATATATCTCACATGAAGCCAAGGAGGTACCTTACAAACCCATAGATCTGCAAGGAGGATATGATCCAAGATCTCTCACATGAAGAATACCCAAGGAAAGTGCCCTATAGACCTACAAACCTACAAGGGAGCAACCCCCAAGATTTCTCATATGGAGGAGGCTCAAAGGAAGCACTCTATAGGTTCTTAGACCCACAAGGAGGTATCCCCCAAGATCTCTCTAATGGAGAAAACCTAGGAAAGAGGACTCTATAGAGTTAGAAGCGGTGACACGTTTATCCTCGAATAGAATATTTTAGGAAGTAGCCATAAAGGCAAGTAAGTAAATAGTCACGTAGACTATCAAGTTGGAAAAATTTCAAAGGGGTCCCTCGGGAACCTGGCGTAAAGAAGGGGTCTAGTCAAGGGATGCACAGTTTGAAAGTTTGAAGAGATGCTTCTTTCTTGAATCGATTCATCATCAAGGAATCCTTTTGAAATATGTTCACTTCATCAAGGAATTTGAAAGGAAGAATATGCCCCCATTTGAGGGGAAGATTAAAGCTATTCACACTTCATAAGGAGGTTCTCAAGTTCTTTCTTTACGAATGCATGATAAAGTAAACACGTTCCCTTAGGGTTTCAAGTTGATAATGTGATTCTTGAAATAGTTTGTGAGGATATTTGAGAAAAGATTCATTTGGAAAAAAATGCATTTTTGGAGATCAAGATGTTAAATAAGTGGTTTTGTCACACATGAAAGGGGAAAATCAAGCAAACAAGAGAGAAAGATAAAGACAAAGAAAAAGAAAAAAACACAAACAAATGGTATAGGGGTAGCCTGATATTTTAAGATCAAAACTGCTCATAAATATATGTATAGTATAATAATGGTATATAAATGAACTATCATCAACCCCCTACTATATTAGGCCATGTTAAGAATGCATGGTTAGACAAAATTAAAAAAAAAATGGGTCAATATGGAAGGGAAGCCTAAATGCCCCCACTGCTTTTCATCATCCCCAATTTACTAAAAATCAAGCACAAACATGGAAGAACAATGATACAAATAGAGGAAGGTTTACGACACAAAAACCACACCTATATCCAAGCACCAATAGGGGTGACAAGAGTCATCCAGGAACACATAGCATGATCACATGGGAAACACATCACAACACACACAGGCACATCTAGTCTAAAGATTAAGAAGAGGCCCTCCCCTAACATTCATTGACTAAAAGGTCATCTGCTTCCCACTCTAAATCATCATAGGGGGAAAGAGGATGAGCCTACAATGAAGTAATGTTAAGGGGAGGAGCTTCTAGACCTCCCGCAACAAGGGCCAAGGAAGAGGGCCCCACAAGGCCCTCACCACCAAGCTCTTATGGAGCTAAGTTTAGAAATTTTGTGAAGATCACTAACAAGGCTATAACTTCATCCACAAAGTTAAACATGCATCTTATGGGAGTGCCATGCTTAACCTAAATGGATGGGGAAAGCTACACCTGAGAATCACTGCTAGGATTTTTGAATGACTCGGGAGTAGTGACGAACGTAGGTGAAGCTAGGACTGGTTCTATCACTAGGAAAAAACAAGTTAGCACAAGATCACCTTGTGAAGAAGGTGGGCTCCTCTTTCATTCCCCATTATAGGAGGAAGTACTCTCTACCTTTTGCTTTATCAGGGGATACGAGCTCCCCATAGACAAGCAAAGAGGTGTACAGGAAGAGGAGGAGGAGAAAACTATAGTAGACACCACCAAATTGTTCATCATTTCTATGGGTCATGGGAAAGGTGGGACATCTAGAACAAACATCAAAAAAAGTGGGTCTAATGAAGGAGTGATGAACACCTACACCCCATTGGGGTCAAGCTCATTCACATTTGCAGCGGAAGCTAGAAGCAATGTAGAACTAGGCTGAAGAGAATTAGAGGAAAGGAGATAGGAAGATGTTGTAGGAGGCCCTAAAGTAGTGGTGGTCATACCTTCTTCCTTCCTTTGTGAGGTGGCCTGCTCAATAAGATGAGCCTTTCACTAACACTTGTGCTCACATACAAGAAAATTTCTATGACTCTTTGAACTGGAGGCCAAAGAATACAAAGGAACAAAAGGCTCTTGCTCAACCATGGGAATGTCCACTACAGTTGTCTCTAGTAGAGGAATAGACTCCTGAACAAGAGTAGGAGTAGGTTAAGAGGCAGGAAGAAGAGTCAGTGCAAGGGCCTTGGCAATGGGCCTCTTCCTGCTTGTTGCTTTAGGAGCAGGAGTGGTAGGAGGTCATGGAGGCCAAGACATAGAGGACTCTCCATAGGGAACTTTCTTCTCGCTATACCAAATAGGCCTAGGCTTCGTAGGCAACACAAGAAGTTCAAATGTAGGATGCTTAGACTCTCGTTGGGCGAGCACAATAAGATTCTCCTAGTAATGTGGGGTGGAATCTAATGGCACCACAACAAAGCAAGAGGAAGTGCTAGACTAACTAGTTGAAGAGGAAGGAGGATCTTGGGACCACTTCTCTTCATTTCTCTTACATTCCTTCATGGAATTGATGTTAGCTTTTAGGCATTCCCTATGTGAAATAGCATAAGGAAAAGGTAGGTATCTCACTCTTAGTGCCAAACATCCTCTCTTATAATTTTGGTATGCTTAGTATAGAAGGTCCCTCTTATTGGCTCTTTTAAATACCAACTAGATCTTCAGGGAAGCGTTTGGGTTTTCCAATTCCAATGGTCAGCAACCTCAATGATGGTGGGCCAACAAATGAGAGAAAGCAATTAAGCTTTCCTCCTACACTTCAGGCTTTGTAAAACCCAGGAGGGTGATCCTACAATCCACTCACAACATTCCTCCATAAAATCTTCATGTACATTGCATATTAAGCAGATATATTCCCATTTATTACTGAATAGATGAAATCCTTTAAGAAATTGGCATTTCCTTAAGAGATTTTCAACATCTACGGCTAAGAATACCAAATAACACAATAGTAGATAGATTGAAAAGTGTATTTATGAAATTTCTTCCAAAATTGAAATACTAGAAGTGACAAAAGTGTATGAAACTATCAATACTAGTGCCATATCCAAGGGTCAGAAGTCAGAACATAATAAATTGAACTACAATGGAAATTTAATCATGAACATCCATAATATTTGCAATTTCCTTACATTTGACATATTAGCACCCAACCTTCTGTGACTACTTACCAAATCCACATGATACAAACATCAATTTATGACTTAACCAAAGAATTTAACCCAATTCATTAGATGGGAGCAACAATTAAATCATATATCATAGTGGAATAGAAATGAAAATTAATGGACAGACGCTTGATCCAAATCCATTAATAATTCATGCAAAATGTCAAGATGGAGAGACAATAGATTTGAGAGATTAAAATTTTTGTTCTAGTATGTTCAAAAACCACATAATTGACCAAATTTACTCATTCTACTCAAAACTCTAAAATATGGATTGTACATGCATTCTTAGTGTTCTTAATTTGCACCATTATGATCTAGACTCCAACCAAAGACCCTTGCCAAACAACCCTGAATTCCTTTTATATAAAAGGAGCAAACAAGCTTTAGGCTCTTTACAAAATTAATTTTCATTTTCCCTTTAATTTTCATTTTCCCTACAATTTAGAATAAATTTCAGTTGCATTTCATCCCTAGGTAGTTATATTTGCACCTCTATTTGCAACATAAAGTTTCCCACCAAATTGAAAATCTTCAGCTCCACGGGGAAAAAAAAAATTCCTCTATTTATTAATTACCCTGCCTCTATTTGTTGTAAAAAACCTCCCAAAAAATAATACTTTTTCCATAAATTAAATAATATATTCCCTTTATAATCCATTCCCCATGTCATTTTATTTCACATTTATTTAAATCTTCCCCCTTTGTGACTTTTCACCCGTGTATTGAAAACTAATATTTTAAAGGTAAAAACCTTTGAACAGTTTACCTTGGGCCTATAAAAACCATTTTCCCATCCATCCTTGATTTTTTACTTCAAAAAATTTTAAATGGTGAAAAATTAAAAATTTATTCACCTGGCAAAGTATTGCCCATGCAATTAAACTTTACCATTTATATTCTACTTTAATTTTTAAAAGCTCATTTTAAAAACCATCGGGCATTCACCTTTTTAAAATTTATTTCCTTGAACTCTCCTTGTCAGGCCCACCACATTCTCTAGCATCAATCCCTTCTTGTGCATCATTTGTTGAATGGAGGAAATGGGATATGAACCAATTATGGGCAATAAACACCATCGATGACCTACAATCCATCGTTGGTTTAGTTTGAAAAGGAAGTAAAGACAGATAATGGGCGACAGGGAAAAATAAAACCCTAACTCCTCTATTCATGTGTTTTACACTACACTCTCCTCTCTGAATCTTGATGGCGTCCAAACATTCTTGTAGTTTCTTCTTGTTTCTATGCTCAAATTTCATTTGCAACAATAAATTGCCTCCTCTTTTAGCAGGCTCGATGGAAGCCCATCTAGCAACATAGACATTGCTTGGTCTATGTACCACATTTTCACATTTCTCATAGACCTTTACTTATTATTTTGGCTTATTCAAAAAATCCTTCCTCTTGCTACACAGTTCTGGATATTTCTCCTTTCAAAAGATTGGTATATACACTACCAATGTTTGGGTTTCTCCTCTTTTTATTGCAAAGTGGTTACCCATGTAGAAATTTTGTTTTGAAATATTAAAATCTCCCCATTTTGGCTCAAATGATGTTGGAGCCTTGTCATCAACAAAGCATTTTCCCCTCTCTATTTTCTGTGCCAATTTCACAATGTTGCGCCAAAAGAAGTTGATTAAAAAATTTGATAGATTTTCATAGGCGTCACAAAAGATAAATATTTGATTGTTGGGCATTCTCCTTCCTCAATTCCTTGATGTAGATCTACACCATGCTCAAATGAAACTATCTCTCAAACAATAGCATCAATGGTTGCTTCCTCCAATCTCATTCAAAACTAGCGATGGGGATGGTTGTTTTGCCATGAAAACTTTGAAGATTTTCAATGTTTGTTTGAAAGCTTCCAACCAATGGGATGAAAGAAATAAAACTTATTTTTCCTCTTAATTAAATATTGAATAAATTAATGCCCTAATATCATTTTGAAATAATTCAAAATCTTTTAAACATAAACATTTAAAACATTAGAACTAGGCAAAAATTTAATTCCACCTGCAAGCCAAATGGAGAAATTTCACTGCGAGCAAACCAAGGCACCCAGAGCCATGAAAATTTGTGTGTAGACATAATAAATTATTTAGAGAAAACCCATTTCTTTATATTTTTCCTAGCCCTTAAAATTCAAGTAACTCCTTTGTAAACTAACCCCTAGAACATGTTTGTTGTAATAGAAGTATATTAAAATAATGTATCATATGACCTCTGATCTTGATGAAAATGGAGTTGTAGAAGTTTTAGACCAAAAAAAGGAATGGGTTGTCATTAGAATTGCAAAATTTAACAATTTTCAGAACATGATTTTGGCCATGTCGTGATCATAAAGCAATTAAATAACCCATCAGAACTTATCTTGGAGGTGTAAAACTGAGCAAGCATGTAGAAATTTTATCCAAGAATGTAATGCAACAAACATATTGGAAAAATGAATCTTGAAGTGAAAGATATTAATCAACAAAGTTGGACAGTAAGACATTTTTGCAATTATGCTTGTTCAGAACAAATCAGGGCTCTCAAAGTCACCACTTTGAAAAAATACCAAATCAAATTTTAGGGGGATGCCATTGGAAACACAAGCTCATTTGGGGACACTGAACACATGTGCAAGAGAGATTATCTTCAATCATCATTCTTCAAAAGACATTGAATGTCAAAGTTGACCTCTTTGAAACACTGTCAGCAATGCAGATGTAAAACTAAATAAATTACATATGTTTTTGCCCTGGAAAAAATAGAAAATCAGATCCTTAAGCTCTAAAATTGGACAAGAGAGCACATTTAGGTATGGATAATGGAGATAAGCAATCATTTTGACTTGATGATCATCCATTTGTGAAATGCAGGCTCGAATAGGAGGCTACTTTGCAAAACTAAAAGTTTCCAAACAACAAAACTATGTCAAAACCCTATACAAAATAATAATGGGAAGCTGAAAACTGACAAGCAGGCTCACATATGTGACATGAGTGGGTCTACAAAGGGGTTTTGCACAAAAAACAACAAGCTCCAAAATATGATCTTCCAAAGTAGGTCATTTAGGCAGATTCTTCAGGGGTGTTTTTGAGAATGCAAAGGAAATTTTTTGAAATGGGGACTTCAAATTTTTGAAATTTGATAGTCCCAACACCTCCTAGGTGGAAGAGGATCCATAGGCATAGGACAAGAGTAATCCAAGGAGTAGCTACCATGAGCAACCAATAGTCTATAACCGGTGTCATGTATTACATGCACGAAACCCTTGTGGATAAATTTTAAGCATTTATGCATGACCAAGGGAATGACACTCATACCCACTAACCAAGGGATACCCAGCTTTAACCTAAAGAGCTTAGATCTAGGGATTATGTTAAACAAGAGGTTCACAGATTTTATTCCAACTAAAATTGAAAGGACAATACTACCCAAGGGAGGTACAAAAAGTTTGTCATGTGTTTGAATAGTACTTACGGGTGCATCATACCCATCTTTACGTAAAAAATTGATAAGTATTATGTCCTTATTTATAATGTTTACTTAAGCTATTAGATCAACGACAACATCGGGTATGATGTTCATGTTGATTCTGTTGGAATGTGGAGAGGAGAGGGTTCCCTATTAAAACCCATCAGTAGGTCCTCTGAAGTGAAGGTTATACCATTGTCATTTTCCATAGGCTGCACAAAGGGGATAGGTTGATGCAATAACAAAGCCATCACACACACTAGACAATACTTTCATAGAGCCCCCAATAGGTGATAGGACAAGATAGTGACCCAACTATGGTTTCGTCACATAATACTTTTGGAACCTTCCAACTACACATGCTAGGGGTCACAGGTTGGGTTGCAAGGTGAAATTCCCCACAATGCTCACACTTACAACTCTCCTAGAATACAAGGAAAGGATCTTTCAATATCGCAAAACAAAACCAAGATGGTTCACATCAGGTTCACCAAAAATGTAAGGTAGGTGGACTGGCCATGTTTAAGGCTCGAGGTCATAGAGGCCCAAGAGCAGAGGGTTGCCCTATCTTACCTCAACTAATAGGGATGTTAGGAAATGCAAGATGAGAATGATGAAGACTTTAAGGCCCTTAGATCACTCTATAGACCTGAGACTCAAAATGGGGCTAGGAAAGCCATTTTTTGGGTTCAACACTGCACCTCAGAAAGCTCTCTACCCAAGGATGAAAGTGTGACATGCTGGCATCTCTCAAGTACACTAGTGTCCATACAACTAGAGGACTAAAGAGACAAGGTAAAACTATAGAAAACTAACGGCCCAACTAACTACTTCCAAAGGGAAAAAACAACATTATGACATAAACAAAGTATGCTCTAATATGATAAAGTAGAAAAATAAGAGTTAGGGTGGCAAGAATAGTCTCACAAAGGATTTTTTTTGCTAGCTAGCTCCCAGTAGCACGTACACCTACACACAAGAAAGAGGGAAATTTGGTTGGGTTTGTTAAGGGGTTTACCTTAGTTAGACCCCTACTCTGGTGTTCCCACCTCCACGGACAACCAAGTTTGCAACGATGGAGAAACAATATGATAAAGAAAGAAATGAAGTAAGAACAATAAAACACTACAAAAGAGTAATAGTGCTACTCAACCAAGTGATAGAGTAGAGGAGTGGAAAGCTTACCACCTCCACCAAAAGCACTCAAGGCTAATGGTGGATAAAATGACAGTACTCAAGCCTTTGCTACAATGGTGTTATCCCACACTTTCTCTACCAAAGTGATGGAGTAAAGAATTTGTTGCTATGGAGTGCAAAAGTGCTACTTGAAGTAATTGAGAATGTTGGATTGAATGCTTAGAGGATGAAAAAGGATGTGAAGAGTTACTAGAGCTTGTGGAGAGATTAAATTCTTGTTGGAGTAAATTTGAAGGAGAGAATGAAGAAAATGGTCATATTCAAGTCGGTCAGTTGAAGAGGGTGTTACAAGTTGATTGCCAATGAGAAGTGTAATTCCTTTGTAGCTCCAACCATAGGAATCTATCAGGGATGTAAGCACACCATGCAGGCATCCCTAGCAAAAATTCCTCTATTGATGCTCAAAATAGGTGCCAAGTGGGATGAAATCAGTGGGCTTAGGTGGAATTTAGCCTTTGAGCTTGGTTTTTCAATGTGGAGAAGGGAAAAAGAGGAATTTGCACATGGGGTTAAAGTTTACTCCTATACAACAACTTGCCCTAATTAAGGATTATTTAAATAAAGCATAGGATACAACTTTAATTTTACTTATAGCTTTTTACATTTGCAAGAAACCCTAATTTGTTCGCAATTTAGTTTGAAAAACTTTGATTAATCTCCTAAATGCTCTGCATTCATTTGTAATCTTCAATTGTGTGAAAAATCAACTTTTATGTTCCTTTATGGCCAAATTATGGTGGTTATAAGTGTCTTTTCCACCACTACTACTCACTCATGCAAAGAAAAATAGCTCTAATCTTTGTGCATTTTATTTTAAATAGTAGCCATTAATCTTCCTCTAAGTTGGCATGCTGAATGACTAAGATTGAGTTAGGATGATTTGAATTCTTGTCACCATTGTTCACTAATTCATTAGTCTATGAGAACATGCTAGTTGGAGGCCACATCATTCCTTCCTATGGGCTCCATGCTTTCCTCCAAACGGGTGAAACAATCCATGTGTTGTTCAATCACAAACCTCACAAATCTCTGACAAGCATTATTTTAATCTTCCAATCTAAGCAATAAATGGTTGAGATTTATTCTTGGCATTGCATATCAACTGTCGATCTTAGAACCTTTGAGCATTGGGTGTTTGAAAGTAGACTAGGCCCCATTTCTGTGAGTACATGCATCAAGCAATCACAAACCTCACAACATCTTGAAATCCATTATTTTAATCCCACGAGGTATGTGAGCAATGGCTAGGATTTGATCTCTAGATCCGACGAGAGGGATTTTTGCACATGTGAATAAAGTTAGTCATAAAATGGGGACCCAACTAGGTCGATGGGATTATAACCCTCAAGGTGAATACTTAGACTTAAACCCCCTTTAATATAAAATAATTTTTATTGAGATAGGAAAAATTTAAAAAAATGATATAGCATTGGGAAATCAAAAAACCTAGGAAAAAGGGTTGGTAAAGGTATGTTTTTATGTCTTGAGTTATAACTTAAATAACTAGAAATAGGTGAAATAGGTCAATAGAGAATTAAAACACCAAGGATTTAATATTTAAGAAATTTGAAAGAGGTTTTAGAACTAAAACCCTCAACCCTACCCTTGGGCATAGATGCAACAAACCATTATAGGGTATAGAACAAGCTCAAATTTTCAAAATTATAGGAGTTCTACCAGTGTCTCATGCTCATGGAAATATACCCCTAGTAGGTATGGCGACAATCTAGATCTCTTGGTGAAGCAAACCAACACAAAGAGACAAAGCACCCAGGAGCTTGCTCAGATAAGGCAAGATGATGTAACAAAAAGAAAACACACCAAACCTATATACACTAATTACAATGATATACAATGTACATGGAAAATAACCTATTTAATGAGAAATAGGACTTCAAGAACTTTCCTGATAGTTCTAGAACTTCACCTGTCAAGGACTATAAAAAGTATGAGTCCTCCCCATGCATACTTTTAATCAAATAGGGCCCAATCCATAAAGGATAAAACTTCCCACATTTTCCTTTGTCTTCCATCCTTTCATTCCACATTAATACCATGCATACAACTTCAAATTTCCTTTCAATGGCCTTCTTTTCATACAAGTTTTTGACTTGAGGTTCCAGCCTCTCATTTCTTTTATGAGCTTCTCTTCTAGTTTTGTCAAGATCAATTAGCTCTTCCATCCTATGTTGCATCTCATCATAGATGTCATCATAATATTCTTGAACAAATTTTTACATCTTTATTAAGTTATTATGAGGTATCCTTGCTTCCAACACATATACCATGTTAAATGGTAACTATCCAAATGACCTTTTTAACTGTAGTCCTATCTACCCATAATGAAAGTTGCAGTTTTGAATCCCATGCCTTCTTGTTCTTCTCAGTCATCTGTTTAATGATCTTCATCAATCTCTTGTTACTAGATTCTACTCATCCATTCACTTTTTTATGATAAGAAGATGAGTAAGAAATACGTATTCCATGTTTATTGCAAAAGTTAGTAAAATCTTTAGATCTAAAGCACATGGCATTATCAACAATAATTCTTTCTAGGACTCCAAATCTAATCAATATATTATTCATTAAAAAATAAATTACCACTTTGCTTGTTTCCTTTCTAGTATGAATAGCTTCTACCCACTTTGTAAAAATATCTATGGCAACAAGGATCTAGGAGTGACCCCCACTTGACTTTTCTGACATCTCTTCAATAAAATCAATGCCCCATTGTTGAAAAGGGGCCTAGACTGAAACTAGTTTAAGAGGAAGGTTACCAATTTTTTTTAACTTACAAGTGAATCTTTGGAAAGCATCACATATTTTAACAAACCTGTGAGCATCTTTAAACACTGTTGGCCACTAGAAGCCTACTATCAATATCTTTAAACTCCCTTATGCATTTCAATCAAAAGGTCTTATGCCTAATCTCCATCTATACATTTGAGTAACACACCCTTTAGGATTCTCCACCAGATTTCACCATCAATAATAATGTATTTTATGGCCTAGAGTTCTCCTTTCATTGTTGGGCATGCCTTCAAGGCATTGCATAGTTTCTAGATACTCTACAATTCTTTTGTACCATCTATAGGTCTGCATGTCACATATGGGTGCAACATTCTCATATTCAACTTGATTGATCTGATTAGCTTCTAAATTGGTCTCAACCATCAACTTAGCCAAAGCTTCACCTCTCACTAGCTTTGTAATTTGGATGTCTATATTGAAATCTTGGATCTTATTGATCCACTTGCATCTCTGACCTGTGGTCTCTTGTTGAGTAAAAATATCCTTGACTGTTGCACTTGGAACATATGCAACAATAGTCACTCTAGTTAGACATGGTCTAAAATTTTTAACAACCTTTACTAGGGAATATTCTTTCTTTTCTATCACATTGTATTTGAACTGCAAAGACTTGTTGAAGAATGCAATAGGCTACTCAAAACCTTCATCATTCTTTTGCAGCAATACCCTTAGCACCACTGTGTGAAATGAAGCAAAGGTAAATAGCTAAAATGACTTTGAATAATTAAGGGATTTGGAGACATGCACTTCTTTTATGGCACCTAAATTATGGCTTGGAAAGCTTTGGTAGTCTCCTTTTTCCATGCTACCTTTTCTCCTTTCTTTAGCATTTTAGAACTAGGCCTAACAATTTCAGCAAAATTAGTAACAAATCTTCTCACAAAGTTAATTTTCTCGAAGAAAGATTGATTCCCTTGACATTTCTAGGTAGTGGGATCTTGTCTATTGCTATCACAAGTTTAGGGTCAATCCTAACCCAATTCTCTAAGACAATATGCCCTAATAACGTTCCTTCCTTAACCCCAAAAGCACATTTCTTAGGGTTCAAAGATATCACATACCCCAAGGCTCAGACAAATATTTTCTCCAAGTGAGAACATTGATCTTCTTCCTTTTTGCTATGAGCAGTCAAGTCATCCTAATACATAGCTAGGAAGAGATCAATAAAATATGCAAAGGCCACATCCATGGCTCTTTGAAATGTTGCACCAGCATTGATCAAGCCAAATGGCATTCTCATGTACACATAGGTTCCCCATGGTGTAGTGAATGTAGTTTTGTACTATTCAGATTCTCTCACCATGACTTGATTATGCCCTAAGAACCCTTCCATCATTGAGAGAAATTCACACCCTTTCACCTTTTGCAACATAGCCTCCATGTTAGGAAAATGGTAGATGTATTTCAAGGATGCTACATTTAGATTCCTAAAATCTACACAAACCTCAGGTCCCAATTCTTTTTCCTGACTAGAACCAAGTTTGAAACCCATGAAGAATGCCTAATAGGCTTAATAATCCCAACATCTATTAACTTTGTGAGCTCATCTTGCATTTTGGGGTGTAGAGTGGGATTTATTGGACTCTTCTTCTACCTAAAAGGTTTTACATTAAGCTTCAAAGGTATCTCATGTTGAAATAGATCATCCCTGTAGGCCTTTAGGTCATCATATGACAATGCAAACACATGTTTTTACTTCATCAATAGGGAAATCAACATGGTTCTAACATGAGGTTTTATCTTCTTCCCTATGTACGCCTTTCTGAGGGAATTCTTCATTCCAAGATTTATTTCTTCCAAATCTTCCTTATGCGAAGATGATTGCTTAACATTTGATTTATCAAGGCCATCGAAGACCCTCTCTAATGCAACCAATCCTTTTGGAATCTTGTTGGTTTTCAATTGGATCACCTCATTCCCAAATAATGTTTCTCTTCCATCAACCTCCACCACTAATTAGCTAAAATCAATTTCTTGGCTTTCATATTAATTAATATAGTGCATAAACTTCAAAATATCATTTTCATCATCAAAAACTTTCTAGTTATAGATATTTTTAGGCACTGCAGGTTGATTTTGTACTTCTATTTTTGAGACGCCATCAAAAGTGACATTAGCTAATTTGACAACAATATTGGCTAATGAATTTTCCCTGACATTCATTTCCCTTTCTATCAAATCTATGTTAAAAGCATAAAAGGCCTGAATAGTATCTCAAACTATATTCCTATATTGCTTAAGCCTTTTATTTTTGGAAACAAATTTGGATCTAACTTGAGAAACAACTAAGTCAGAATCTCCCAACAATTTTAACATCTTAATACCATGCTTTGAAGCTAATTTCAGACCAAGCAAAGGAGCCCCATATTCAACCACATTATTTTTACAAGCAAATTTTAACAAGGAGTACTTGAATGTTTTACCTTGTGGGGAAATGAGAATAACTCCTGCACTAGACTCTTCCTTGGAACAAGCTCCATCAAAATACATGGTCTAGAGAGAATCTTCTTATGTTGCATCCAAGACCTCCCTATCAATTAGTGCAAGCTTTAATTCTTCTTCTTGTTTCAATTCTTCAACCTGAAAAGTGTCTAGACTAGTATCTACAAAATTGATTATCACTGGTTCTTTTGGCTCCTCTACATATTCAATCATGTGGTGAACTCTTGGTTCTCTGGAAATCTTAGCATCCTTTTGGTCAATTGAGAAAGTGGAAAATGATAGATCACACTGTATACTTCCACTCATGGATGCACTCCATTGTCTTGACAATAACATCCCATAAGTTGGTGGAATTCCCACAACTATGATACTCATAAACAACTCCTTCTTATGGAATGTTGCCAACTTGTATGAAATTCTATTAATTACTCCTATAATAGGAACGTGTCTCAACTCCATAACATAACACTTCCCATAAGTGCTATCAACCTTCAAACCCATTTCTTCAATGATTTTTATTGGGATGACATTTTTTGAGGTTTCTAAATCAATCATGCAATTCCTAAGAAACTTCCCATCAATAATCAAGCTTAGAAAAATGGATTGACTTGGCTTGGGTTTGTAGTAACTGTAGTTCTCAAATATGTTTCAAGATTTTCATTGAACACAACTTGCACCTTAGTATTCTTCTCTTGACTTTTTCTTGATTTAGGTTGATCAGTCACCACTTTATCCTTACCACCCATAGCAACACTATTGATGAAAGCAACTATCTTATTCTTATGCTCATCAATTCTCATCATTTCTAATAGTGGGACTGTGACTTTAACCTGAGACAATAATTGGAACATATCTATGGGAAAATACTTTGGTAACTTAGGGAGTATAAATTCCTTAGAAATTAGCTTGTCATCTTATCTTTCAGCCTTTTTAGCACTTGAGTTTAGATCCTTGGCCTTCATGGCCTAAGAAATAGCTTCACCATCAATCTTATCCTTACTACCCTTTTTAGCCCAAATTCTCATCTCCTTACCTTCTTTAGGCTTTGCCTCTTCCTTCGTATTTTTTGTCTTAGTCCCTTTATTTTGTACATTGTTCTCCTTGATAAACATGTTGCTAGGGTTACCCTGATTACCATTCACAATCCTATTTCTCAAATGAAGATTGATTCTTGCTTGAACAACCAATGCAATGGTGTAATTTTCAATTTATTCATTTGAAGGTCTTCTCAAAGCAATATTGTCTGATGCAAGAGTGTAAATATTGCAGTTATTCTCTTGTTCTTCATCTAAATATACTTATTGATGGTAAGAAATGGCCTCCCACCTCTAAACATATAGATCACTTCTATTAGGCTCATCATCAAAGGAATATTCATCACAAGCAAAATTTTATTTGGTCATAAGCACATTCACAATTTCATCATGATCATGAGGAAGATCATAACCTCCCTGATCATCTTGTGACTCTTCTACCGATCTTGCAATAACACACTATTGTGCAAAATGATGCATTTGACATACTCCACACCATGGAAAATCTTAAGTGACATTTGTGGAATGCTTTTGTAGTGGATCAGGTGTGCTTTGAACATTTTTCTAATTATTGTTAACTGGCTTCCCATTGTGCCAGTTAGTATGGTAAGGGTGGTCTTGCAATCTTGGTGGGCTTTCATTTCTTTAGAATTGTGGTTTATCATTCTTTGTCACCTTCTACAACAAACTAAGAGCCTGATCCAACTTTTCATCATGATCTATAACATTACCAACCTTTTCATTTTGAGCTCTTGGATTCTTCAAGGGTTTAGGATCATCCCTTCTTACCACTTTACCTGATGATCTCCTATTGTTTTCTATATTGAATGCCATTTTGTAGGCTTCTCTCAGGTTCTATGGATTCTTATCTTTGAGAAGGTAACACATTTTTGAATCATATGCATTGTAGTATACCACTAGACATGCATTTGCATTGAGCCTCAAATAACTAGGGACTTTATACATAGCCTTTTGGAACCTTGCATTGAACTTGGTTTCCATTTCATTATCCCTTTGTGATAATGTTAAAATCATTTAACCTAAACCTAGGATTGGTTTGGTTTCCATACTATTCTTTGAATATTATATATGAAGCATCCTTAGAATCAATTCTTGCATCAGAAAAGCTCTTGTACCAATCCCTAGCATATTCAGTTAAGGATTGCATAAAATATTTCATATCAACATCATCGACTCATAGCTCAAAATCTTCTACAAAAATTTGAAAGGCTTTCAAATGATCCTCACCACTGATAGCAATATTACCAATAAATTTGGGTACATGTTTCCTTGCATTATCTGGAATAGGATTTGGGTATCTTGGGATGTGCTTAAAACATAGTTTCCTATCTCTCTTAGTGTGTAATAATCTCCTTCCAAAGGGTACCTTCTTCTCATTCTAGTTACCATGGTCCCTCCTATCATATATTTTTTTTGACCTTCTTGATTGGGAATCATATTGGTCATTATGCTAGGTTGTCCTAGCCTTGTCTTCTAGTTGTGAGGATGAATTGGAAGTATTTGTGCTAAACGATGGTTTTTCATTTAAATGAGGACTTGAAGATGATATGCGGGCTTGAGGGATTTGAGTCTTAGGGATAGAAACCTTTATAGTGGATTCTGAGAAATGTAGTTTCCTTTTCATCTTAGTGCTTACAACTAGTAGTTTCATCTCTTTCACTCTATTCTCCAACTCTTCATTTTCTTTTATTAACTTATCATCCAATGAGATAGAATCATTCTATGAAGGACGTGACTCATTTATCATTACCACCCCATGGGTTACTTTCCCTTATCAACATTTTGGGAGGCAACATTTGTATTATTAGAGGGAGGATTAACTAGAATGGGAGACTTTACAATAGCATTGTTCCATGTATTTACACAAGCATTATCAGCTAAGATAGTTATGGGCTCCCTTGTTACAATCTATGTAACAATAGAACCAGTTGCTTGGGTATATTGAGTTGCTAATCATTCTATTTCTTCCATCTACTAAAATTTCCTTTGTAACATCTCTCTCTCCACCATAGCTTCCCTTATCCTTTTTTCCTTCTCCTCATCCCTCTCCTTTCTCACCACATCACACCTCAATGCTCTTTTTGTAAGTTGTTGAACATCATTGAAAATTTCCTCCTCATCTAGTAATGTGGTATCAACATCAGAGGTTATTACAACTTCAACATTACTAGAAGCATTTTCATGGGCATACTCATCAAAACCAATTAGTAATTCACAAGGAAGGGGAGTATTGGTGTTAGCACCTGGGGTAAAGAACCCTACAGCTCTAGCACGACTAGCATTTACATTATCTTGTATTCTATCTCTCTTCCTCCTCTATATGGCTCTTAAGCTTTCATCTAAACATTTTTCATTCACAACATTCTTCTTTATAACTTCCCCTCTTTCATGAGAATTATTATCACTAAAATCTAACAAGTTCCTCTCACAATTAGAACTAGAACTAGATTGAATTTTACATTCAAGCATTGGATGAGGGGTAGAATTACTTTTTCTTGTGTCCTTTCTTTGACCCATTTCTCTCAAATATTCTTAGGCAATTCTCCCACCAGCTCTTGCTCTAGATATTTCTTCATGTGGCCATGAGTTCCTCATATTTTTTCTTGAATGTTCTTTTCCTTTATCAACTTCTTGAATTTTCTTCTATTCTTCTTCTTCACTTCTTTGAGATCTTCAAATATTGGCACACACTAGTGCAGAGATTTTAGAGTCGCCACCCAAATTGATTGGGACCAATTTGTAGCAATTGTGTTGCAATTTATGCAAATTTCACAAGATCCTTATAGACTCATACAAGCTTTGACAATTGTGAAGTGATTTTAAGTGAACCTTAAGAAAAATCCTCTTAATACACAAAAATGGTGGGAAACTTAACATAAACTTTGGTGGGACAATTAGCAAAGAATCAACCAATGGTTACCAAAAAATTCAAATTGACTAATTCTATAGATAAGCATCACCATATACTATAGTGATCTTTGATAAGGCACTCTAGAGAACAAATATTTACCAAACTTACATCCCCAATAGAGTTACCAATCTGTTGGTTGTTTTTAAAGAACCAATCAGATCTCACCAAGTACCTATAAGCTTACCAAACTCAATTCTAAAATACTTGAGAGATAGTTGGCCAATGAATGAGATGAAGCTAAAATGCTTCTTCTCCTACACTTTAGGCTCTATAAGACCTGAGAGTTTGATTCCACATTGTAAATCCTACAATTCTTCTAAACAATCATCTCACACATTGTACAACAAAGAAGATGTATTCCCATCAAAGGCTAGGTAGATGAAATCCTTCAAGAAATTGGCAATTCGTTAAAAAAATTAGACACCTACAACCAAGAATATCAAATAACACTAACCTCAACAAAGGTAAATAAATTAAGATTTTGAAGGAATTCATACTTGGAGAAAGAAATTTTTTTAGTAAACTTGAAAGTTTCATGAGCTGTAGTGCTTTGTTGGTGAACGAGACTCAAAAGGATATTTATCTTTGAAAGACCTTCATACTACTTGAATTTTAGTTCTCTATGTAGAGATGTGGTGAATCTATATAAAGAACCTACTGAAGATGTGATTAAAGTTTTAGACTTAAAAATATTTCTAGTTAGGTAGGAGAATTTGTAGTAGTTGCAACATTTCTAGGTATTCTTCACTTTTTGGTTTTCAAGAAATTTGTGTCTGAAAACCATATTTTAGAGTCTTGAAAGAACTTTGGTTCCCCATTAGTGAAATAGCACTAAGAAAGGGAAAGGATAGTAACACAGAGTTTGCACACTTCTAAATTATAATTTACAGCCTATATATTATGTTGAAGAAGTATGTTTGTTCTTGAAATATACCCACTAAATAGATATTAGGTGTAGATGCATTTGAATTATCCATTGTGGTATTCTAAGGTCATGATGAAAGCTAGAATTAGGGTAGTGAATGATCAACTATAGAGTTGATATTTGAATTTTGAAACATGTTTGTCAAAATGCACCAATATATGCATCTTGGTTTGGTTCCTAGTGAAACCATGGTTTGTGATCAACCCCAGCAAGGTTTTCAAAGAGGTTTTAACACTAAAAGATATAGACCCCATGATTTCAGTGGTATTAATGGCTACCCAAATGTTATCCCATCTAAAATCATCAATAAGATACCACGGTTCAATGGTGAGAAGTCTAAATCAACATCACAACATTTACAAATTTTCATTAATTTGATAGATCACAATCAAATAGGTCATGAGGATGCTATCATAAGTTTCTTGTGAGAACTTTAGAAAATGTTGCAAAACACTAGTTTTATAGCTTTCTAGGGCATTCCATGGTTTTTAATTGATCGATTTGAAGGAATATCAGTAGACAATGTGTGCTTGTTGGACCATAAACATTTGCATATCCAACAAGCATCTGGAGAGAAATCTAAAGGAAAAGTTGAATCCATGTCACCTATTGATGCACTGTGTGATATAAAGAGATCTACGGATGAATTCCCCCATGACTTTCATGATAGATTCATGGAATTTATGTTTTCTATACAAGAGTCAAAAAGAATTGATGAATCATTTTGCATTGATTTATTTTGTGAGAATTGTGAGCCAAGTTTAGTACCATACCAACTAACTTGAAGCCCCCTAGCCTTAAGTGTTTTTATCAATGGATTTTAGTGATTGGAGAAATGATAGAACAATTTGAAAGTGGTTTCCTAACTAACCTATGTGATGGTACCTTTTCTATACTTTATCAAATAGATCTAGATGGTATAGAAAAAGACAATGATAATGCAACATGTAGTGATGAAGACTCTTTTTCGGATCAGCCCATATGAGAAACAAACCCAAGTGAAGATTGTAGCCATAATAGACATGATGAAATGAATGAAACATATAAATTTTCTTCTATTTTCTCTAGAAATATAGAAATAGAGAGCCACTTTTCTATATCAGATGAAGGTTGTGATGATGCAAATGATATTTTGAATGATCATCTCAATTAAAACTATGTTGATGATATTTTCCATTCAAGAAATGAGTGTGATGTTGTGAAGACCAATTAGATTTGAAGTGAGCGTAGCTTTTATGCAAGTCTTCATGATGAGACAAAGGAGTTTTCTGATTAAGGGAATGCTTTTGAGAATGTTAGTGTATTGAATACAAATGACAAAGTGTGCAATGGGTTTCAGTTGGAGATAAAATCTACAAGTAGCTACAATCAAGAAATGAATGATGATTTTTAGTTTGACAGTGAGGAATGTGACCCTACTGATTGTTCTAGTCATATGGACAAAGAAGAAGCTATGTGTGCAAGAGATTCATTGTATGAATCAGTTCAGGTAGTTGATTATAATGATCATGCATATGTTGGTAATGTAAGTGATGAACAAGGAACTCTTTTCCTATTTGATTCTTCACCTTCTTCCATTCATTTTGTTGGTTTTGAAGTTATCACTAAATGTTTGCATGAGAATAGTACAAATGTGGTTGTTTATGAAAGTGAAAAGGTAGAAACAAATATTGGTACAACTGATAAAGCTCTTTGTGATGAGTCTGCACATGAAGAATATGATTGTGTTTATCACAGATGCATATGAGAACCTTTTTTCTAGATTTGCAACTCATAGTTCTTCTCATGAGCAATATCCTTTAGATTTTCATGTTGGAACAATAGGAGATAATTTTGAGTGTCATACTCTTTGCAATAGTGAATGTGTTTTGAACACTCACTATGATGAATTTATTGCAAATGAAAGTTTTGAGTCATATGAACCTATATTTAAAGCTTCTCTTTGTGATAACATATTGAATGCTAGCAATCTCATCTTTGAACCTAAGATAGGAAACATTTTTTGGGATGTTGAAATTTCTTCTAAATGCCATGATTTAAATGAAGAAGAAGGTACTATGGGTGTTGATAAATCTGATTTTTAAGACCTTGAGGAAAGTAACAATGTACTTGGGATGTGTTGCTGGGATGATGGTAAACTGACTTATGATGCAACCCAATTTAAGAAGTTACAAATGAGCGAGCATTCTCTGTTCACCACACAAGAGGATTGCACATTATTTTTGGGGCATGATATCTTCTTTGAGCATAATCAGTATGAGGGGGTTAGTAAATGTGATAAGACCATGTTTTCATGTGGTCTTGATCACTATCCTCATATGTTTCCACTTGATAAAAAATTAGAAAATGAAGAGAGTGGAAATGATGTGGCCTATGTGATTTGGTTGCCATGTGATAGTAAAACTAAATAGGGATCAAGTTCCCACTTGCACAAGGGCATCTTGACACTTGTGTTTGTAGAAATGTAGTCACTCATGTTGTTGTGGTGTGACAGAGGCAAGCATGGGTTGAGGGAGATCATCTCCTTTAATAGATTGGTATTTGATAGGGGTCAAAATTGACTCCCCTTTTTTCATTTGGTGGCTTGGGGTCATCAAATGAGCTAAAAAAAGAGGTTGAATAAAGTAGCAGTTTTAGAGTGCCTAAAAGACTTGGCATTTGCTCTACTTCCCAGAGAACTAAATTTTTGATATGCATATAGGGGACATACATCCTCAATTGGAGCCACTAGTGGAATCTTCAAATTTTGCAAATTTGAAGTGCCCTTATTGAGAATATTTCCTTTGCACACTCAGAAGTGCACCTAAAAAATCTTCCCAAATGACCTAGTTTAGAGGGTCATAATTTGGAGCCAATTTATTTTCATGCCAAACCCCTTGATGGAAATATTAATTTGACATATGTGAATATGAATTTCAATTTTTAGCTTTCCATGATGAGTTTTGATAGGGTTTTGAAATGTAAAGCTGGAGGGTTCTAGGACTATTTTGTTGTTTGCAAACTCTTTGTCCTACAAACTGGCCTCCTATTCAAGTTGATATTTCACAGCTAGATGATTTTCATGACAAATATATTGTTTCCTTGCATTCCTCCCACATCCATTTGCTCCCTGGTCTAGTTTTAGAGCCTTAGGATTATATTTGATATTTTTCTAAGATCAAAAGCAAATGTAGTTTGTTCTACTTTTACATCTACATTTTCAACATGTTTCAAGGTGGTCAACTTTGACCCCTAGTATATCGTGAAGAATAATTATTGAAGGAAATACCTCTTGTGAAAATTCTTAATGGACCTAAATGAGATTTTGTTTCCATTTCCAGCTTCCTACGATTTGATTTGGTATTTTTTTGAAGTGGTGACTTGGTGAGCCATAATTGGTTTTTGAGAAGTTCAATTGCAGAAAAATCTAAGTGGGCTACTTTGACATTGAATATCTTCCAGCTTGAGATCTCTTTTTCCAAACCATTTGTTGCATTATCTTCTCAGGTCAATTTTTTACATGATTGTTCATTTTAATGGCTCTAGGAGGTTGTTTGACTAGCTTTCTAGGGAAATTCTAAAGGCTACTTGACCAGTTTTGATCACTATGCAAACATGCTAGAAAGAAAATTCTAACGATAACCCATTTCATTTTTTCATGCCAAGTACATTTAAAGGTAACCTCATATCAATTGAGGATAGAACTGGTTTCAAAATGATTTTTTTTTTTGTTGGGCCCACAGGGGGACCTGACATCTATCACAAAACTTGAGGAAAACAATGTTATGTTTGTTATTTGCATTTGATGTTCAAAATGGACTAATGGCTAAGAAGTTCATTAGGGATGCCACCTCAAAATTCTCTATTCTAAGACTACTATGCTTCATATTAAGTAACCTCTTTGCAACAAAATATGATCCTTAGCATTTTAGAGAGAAACATGTCAAGTTAAGTAATGAAAACAATCACTGTGCATGAACAAAATTTTAGAGAGAAACATGTCAAGTTAAGTAATGAAAACAATCACTGTGCATGAACAAAATTTACCACCGGATGTACTTGGATTCATTGGGCCCCCACCATTTACTCAGCATGAGGATCAAGTGGTTTCAAGAACAATATCAATTGATAAGTGAAAGCACCATGGAATAAGAGGAAAATGTTTTAAATAATGGATCTTGAACACAAATTTTGGATGCAACAAAAGTGATCCAAATGTTTTATTTTTAGAAGCCAAAGAATGTCATTATTCACAAAAGCTTCTATGCACTACACATGCTCTTAAATAGAACAACAGTTCCTTTTTCAAGGAAATCAAAAGTTAGTTCATGACATAGCATTTTTGGTGATCAAGTGGGCCTTTTAGAAAGTGAAAGCTTAGATGGATATGTTTTCATTTGGAGCATCAAAGAATCAACTATTTAAAGAATTTGAAATAAAAGGGGATAAATTGTTTTATATTATAAGGAGCCTTGAGGCTTGTTGTTATGACTGTGAACTATGGGATTTGATGTTAGAAAGTCTAGTGCTTTAAAATTTATTGAAGATAGAAATATGCTTCATGGAACAAAATGTATTAGACACGGGGGATTCTTGGTAGGACTTATTTGATGTTGTCATTGCACTTGCTGATAAGCCAAACTTCTATATGTCAGATCGTACTTTCAAGTAATACAATAAAGAGGTGGATTATTTAACATTTTCAAAGGTTGATGCATTTGAACCTCATAAAACATACTATCATGGATGCTTGAAGTCATTTCCAGAAATAACAAAATGGAAAGAAAATGAGGTGATGTATTTCAGTAGCCATCATCCAAGTTGAATGAGTAAACTCTAATATTGCAAGGGAAATCTGCCTTGCAGGATCTTAGCAATGAATTTGAGTTACTTCAAAGGGTGGTTTGCTAGGGATACAAGTGTTCCTTGTCATGTTGATCATGTCCTACAACCGCTACCAATGGTAGATTTCAGATGACCAAGGACTATGTTAATTGTTGATGACTGTTTTGGCTATCCAAGACCCCAAAAGAGAAGATTGTTAAAGTTGTTTGATCTATACAAGATTTTCCTAGGTGCCAAGTTGTGAATCATGAGAACATGGGTTAGTATATCACATCCAAAGTTCCAAGTCTCAATATTTTTAGAAATGAAGACTAGGCAACCAGTGTTTATAAGAAAATGTATCAATTTTTTTTTAAGGAAATGGTGAATGCAGATGGGACATCATCGTACTAGCAATGGCTAAAAGGCATCAGTTTAATATTGTAATGAAATTTTACACATATATAAGAGGCATTCACTTGTAGTGAAAATTATGAATTTTTTTTTATGAAATTCTCTATTGGTGCACAGACTAGGGACAACTTGCACTTGTTGAGGAAAGAATCTCATCTTTGATGGAAGATTGAGATGCATCATGACTACTGTAAACTTGTGTTTGCTTGCCACCATGTCTATGATGACTAGGAACAAAGGAATTAGGGCAATGCTTGATTAAAATTTGGCATCAAATGAGAGGTGTGGGTGGATCTCCGCTGTCACTCACTAGCCTCACAATATTGGAAATGGTGTCAAAGCAAGGGCTATGAGGTGGACAAATTCTTGTCATGTGGTAGGGTGGGCCCCATGAGTTTTTTTAAAAAGCGTAGGAAAAGGTATTTTTAAAGCCCAATAGCATAGTATTTTAAAGCCTTCATTTTACTTTACTTTAAAGAGTGAAGTAAAATAAATGTTTCCCAAAATTAGATGGGGTTTGCACCTTTTTAAAAAAAGGAAAAAATTTCAAATAGAAAATGAAGGTGAATAGAAGCACAGGTAAAATTAATTTTTTCTAAAGAAAATTTTATATACACAAATATTTTAAATGAATATTTAAAATATTATAGGCACGAGTGAAATTTATATATAACATAGTGAATATTAGGAATTAAAAGCCTCCACTATAAATTTATAATATTCTTTGTTGGGAGGTGCAATTATGAAATGTGCAGCAAAACAAGGGCTTTGGGTGAAAATTTTATTTTTTCCAAAGAGTGAATTAAATATTCACTGTATAAGCAAAATACATTTTTGTTGGGAAGTAAAAGATAGACATACAGGTAAATGAATTTTCTATAACACATAATGAAAGAATGTGGGTCTTCTTTCAGTGGAGGAATGAAAGTGTTTCCACTACAAGGAAAAATCAAAAGGTGAAGTAAAGCACAATATAAAAGTGGTTTTATTGCAAATGAGGAGGAAAGAGAGAGGATTTGTTCAGTTTCTTGTTGTAATCAATGGAGGATGAAGCTTCTAGGAGTCTTCAATGGATTAATTTTTGGGCTCTTATTCCTTCTATATCTTCTCATTCCTTCTCATTTTGGAGGGGTTCTGAATTCTTGTATGCGTTGGGTAGATAGAGAAATGTTGATTCTGAGTCATGAATTGAGTATGTAAATTGTAATAGTTGAGTTTCATGAGTAAATGTCAATCAGTTTGTGCAAACAAAACATGACTATCATCAAATTGTCTCCAAATTTGTACACTTTAAGTCATATGAATTTAATATGCAAGGTATGTTGAATTTTTCATCTTAATTCCCCTGATATTATGTTGTGTGTTCATGGTTCTATTTCAAAGAAATAGTTAAATTACTTTGAGAAGATAATTGTGATTTCAAGTGTGAAGGGTGGATCTGTAAGAAGAATTTGGATGACAACAAGAGTGGATTTGTTGGTGTAATGGATTAGTAATTTTCAATCCACTGGTTGAAGTTTATTTGTTGATGATATTTTCTTTATTATTATATATTTGACTCCATGGCCCAAAATTAGGCACTAATTTGTTATTCAACTAAATGCATTTTCATAAAAAAATTATTAAATCAAAATCATTTAATTTGGAATCCCAATTGTTGAGTGAGTGTTGAGATACCAAAAATATAGCCAAATTTGAGGTTGTCAAGGCTTTCCTTGGTATAATTTAATTTTGAATTATTTGCTATAGAATTAAAATAAGTCTTTAGGCATTGTGAAGGGAGACCCACCTTGGTCCTACAAAGCCAAAAGTATAGGAGATTTCAGTCATTTTGACTAAATCTTGTTAGTTGGCCAAATCCATCTTTGAGTCTGAGCATTAGAAAGTGGCTATTATGTAGGACTCATTAGATCTATTGATTGGGGAAACCAACACCACCTTCTACAACTCCCACTTATCCCTTTTATTTTACCCAATAACTACTCTAGAATGTTCTAGAAAGTGTACTTTCCCTTTTGTTTTGGTACCAAAAGTCTCATTGTTTGATTTATTTCCTAAGATATTTTAATGAAACTCACTTTTTAGTGGGGCAAATTCTTGGGGCCATAACTTTTGATCTGACCGTTAGATTTTCAATTGTAATATATCATTGGAAAGCTTGTGAAGATATCTACAACCATATTTTGTTAGATCTAAAAGTAAAAGCACCTTGTTCTGGGGCTCCAAAGGGCCTCAATTTTTAGTTTTACACTTCATTAGATAAATTCCTTGAGATGAAATTTTAATATCTTCCAAACGATACATGATTTTGAGATGATTCTTTCAACAAAAATCTTATTTTTTATTTCACTTCATGGGGTCAATTTTATTATCCATACGACCTAAATAGGTCAACTTACTAAAAATAGTAGGTGACTATTTCTGGTTGTTTCAAAATTTTAGCTATCCTAAAGACTGTATGAGTCACCATGGGTCCCAAGACAACTAATAAAACTATAAGCAAATTAAAATACAAAATTTTTGGGTCATACAAGATTTCCCTTACACCATTGGATGCTCTTGCATTAGACACCCATGGTAATTTGAAAAGTGTCCCTATCAGTTCCTAGGTCTTAGAGGGAAACCAAGCTAGTTAACCTCAACTTCAGATAACCATGATGAATCTTCAATAGGTACTCCTATCCATTTCACCAAGTACTCTACATTTTTCCTATTTCTTGTGCTTCTACCCATATGACTATCCAAAATTTCTTCTATCTCTTCCCTTTCTAACATAGGTGTCAAAATGTTGCATTGTGCCTCTGTCAATTCATTCTCCTTAACTACTTCGTGATATTCTATAAAATTAGAAATGTTAAACATAGGTGAAACATGAATCTCACTTAGAAACTCTACCTCATATGTATTTCCTAAATAATGCTTCTTCAAGATCTTGCATGGTCCAATCTTCTTCATCTTTAACTTATTGTATGTACCAATTAGAAACCTCTCCTTTCTCAAATGAACCTTGAATTCATCTCCTACTTGAAATTCCTTATGCCTCCTTTTCTGATCTTCCTTAGCCTTATACTAAGAGTTCATCTGATTGATATGATTCTTCACGTCATCATACAAATTCTTTAGTTGATCAGCAAAATCTTTAGCTTCAACACTACACTTCTCTCCTTTATCCATATTTCTTAGTTTAGAAGCATTCCCTAGACTACTCCCATTTACAATCTAGAATTTGGTGATTTACCAATGCTCCTATTGATAGAATTGTTATAAGAAAATTCCTCCTATGGAAAAATCAAATCCCATCCATTTGGCTTATCTCCTACTAAGCATCTTAGCAGGTTACCCAAACTCTGATTCACCACCTATGTCCATTAGTTTGTGGATGGTGTGTAAAACTAAACTTCAAATCTATCTTCAATTTCTTCCATAATGTCCTCTAGAAATAACCAACAAATTTGGTATCTCTATCTGAAACTATACTCTTTGGTAGACCATGTATTATGACCACCTCTATGAAGAATAACTCTGCAATATGAACAACATCACTGGTCTTATTACACTAAATGAAATGTGCCATATTTGAAAATCTATCCACCACCACAAATATGGAATCATTCCCTCTCTGTGTCCTCGGCAATCCAAGGACAAAATCCATACTAATCTCCTCCAAAGGCCTCTCATGTACAGGTAATGGCTGATACAATCTATTATTCTGACTTGTTCCTTTTGCCATTTGACATAGTCTACAACTTTGTACAAACTTCTTCACATCTTTTTATAACTATATCGAGTAATAATTCTCAGTAATAAGAGAAATGGTATCATCTCGACGGAAATGTCTAGCCAATCATCCACTGTGCTTCTCGTTGATTACATTATCTCTCATAGAACTCCATGGAATGCACAATTGGATTCCTCTAAACATCATCCCATCTTGGATTAGGAAATCCAACCATCTTGTCCTATCCAATGTAATAGGTTCCAAACAAGCCTTCCAATCTTTTGCAAAGTCTCGATCTTTAGGATACAAACTATTGAGTTCATTGAACCTAAAAACATCTATATTAATCTCTATCAACATTTTTTTCCTTCTCCTCAAGGTATCTAAAACTCTATTTGACCTTCCACTCCTATTCTTCAAAACAAAAGTATAAATCTGCAAAAACTAAACCCATTTATGTGTCTTTGATTTAACTTTCCTTGACTATTGAAATACTACAAAGCCTGGTGATTAGTATATAAAACAAATTCTTTTGGCAACAAATAGTGTCTCAATTTATTCAAATCCTACAATAAAGCATAAAACATCTGATCATAGACAAAATATTTCTTCTTAGCATCATTCAAATTCTCACTAAAATAGGCAATAGGCTTACCTTCTTGACTCAAAACAACTCCAATGACACTACTGCTAGCATCATAACCTACTTGAAATACCTTGTTGAAATTTGGAAGTGCCAAAATAGGTTGATCTAGAACTTTCTTCTTCAACATATCAAAACCTTTTACTGCTCCTATAGCCCACTTAAACTCTTTTCTATCCCCTCTCATTTTTTTTATTAGAGATGCACAAATACTACTAAAACCTTTGATAAAATTTCTATAAAAACTAGCCAAACCATGAAAATATCTCACCTTGGTAGAACTCCTTGGTGTAGGCCATTCAATGATAGCTTTCACCTTCTTTGGGTCCATCTTAAGACCTTCTAGTGAGACAACAAATCCCAAGTATACAAAATCTCTTTTTACAAAACTACATTTCTTCAAATTGGTCGACAACTTCTCTTTTAGCTTCTCAAAAACCTTTCTAATATGCATCAAATGCTCCTCCAATGTCTTGCTAAAAATTAAATTTTATCCAAATAAACAATGAAAAATTTACCCAAAAAATCTTTCAATACCTCATTCATGAGCCGCATGAAGGTTTTCAATGCTTTGGTTATCCCAAAGGGTATGACTAACCACTCGTACAAGCCCTCTTTGGTCTTGAAGGTTGTCTTCCATTCATCTGCTTCTCTAATTCAAATATGGTGATAACCACTCTTTAGATCTATCTTCTAATAATAAGGACCTCTCCTCTTTCTACATCCTCGAAATGTGAAGACTCAACATCTTCATCTACATGTGCAACTCGTGCATTACCCTTAGGTCATCTATTTTTCCTTCCTTGATGTTGAGGAAACTCATAGGCCCTATGTCCTTCTCCACACTAGAAATAGATTCCATGAAAGCCTCCTTTTCTTGGCCCTCTTCCAAATCTTCCTCTTCCTCTTTGGTATCCATTATTTTGATCATGAGAGTGATAGGTGTTATCTCCTTTTTTGTTTTGGCTTCTATTGGATCCTTCACCCTTCTTTTGATCTTCATTTTGACCTCCTTATGACCGTTGACTAGTCTTTCCACCATGACCCCAATCTTTTTGCTTGCTTTCAAACATTCTATTCAACTTTTCTTCTACTTTGAAAGAAAATCGATATTCATCTTCAATGGTAGACATTCTTATCAGACCAAACTCTTCTTGAATACTTGGATTCAACCCATTTATGTAATGAGAAAATTTTTCCTTGTTGGCCTCAGAATGGCTTGTTCTAATCAGGTCATAGTAGAATTCTTTTCTATACTCCTTGATAGATTTTTCTGCTTGTTTCAACCCCTACATCTTCTTCAAAAAATCTAGCTCATAGTCCATAGGAATGAAATATCTTTTTAATTTGTCTACCCATCTAGTCCCATCTGGTTATTTTCTCTTTCCCTCTTCTATTTCTTTCTAGTTGTATCTCTTTCCACCAAATATTCGCATGACCCTTTAGCTTGGTGTTTGCAAATTTGACCCTCTCAGGATCTTCCACCTCCTCATACTCAAAGTACTCCTCCATATCATTGATCTAATCAATCAAATCTTCTAGGTTAAGATTTCCAAAAGATGTACACATCAATCTTTAGCCTTTTCCCAATCTTAGAGATGGACTTAAATAATCTAACTTGCTATGGATCTATTGCATCTTGCCCTTCTTTGAATTGTTCCACATTTTTAGCTTCATCTTCACTTTCATCTCCTCTTGTTGGCTCAAACCCTCAACATAGCTCCTTTTGTAGTGCTTGAAATTGTCTCTACAAGGCTCTAAATCCCTCTTCTAGTACAATAGCATTTCTTCCACCACCATGGTTTCATCACAAAGGCATTTTGATCACTTTTCTCAAAAACTGACAATCATAAGTCCTAGTGTAAACTACATCACATTTGGTGATTTGTTTACTCACTTAGGAAAACCTTCTCTGATATTGCTTGTTGGGCTACACAGCCAAAAAACCACACAAAACACAACAATAGATACCAACAAAAAAGCTGCTAGATAGAAAATAACTCACTTTCATTTATTTTTAGAAAATGAAATTACAGATTTAAAAATTACAATGCTACAGCCTCATGGGCTTGGTTCATTACAACAAAATCAACTCTCAAAGAAAATCTATTATTCAGAGTTGCAATCTACACTAATGGAGCCACCTTCAACAACCCCCAGTTAACCCTTTTATTTTACCTAATAACCATACTAGAATGTTCTAGAAAGTGTATTTTCCCTTTTTTTTTGGCACCAAAATTCCCACCATTTGATTTCTTTCCTAGGAATATATTTTATTGAAATTCACTTTTTAGTCAAGTAGCTTCTCAAGGCCATAAATTTTGATTTGGATGTCAAATTTTCATTTGTAATATATCATTGGAAAGCTTTTGAATAGATCTACAACCATCTTTTTCTAGATCTAAAAGATCAAAGATTTTGTACCCTATTTTGGGGCTCTAGAGGGCCTCAATCTTCAATTTCAAACTTCATTAGAGAAATTCCCTGGGATGAAATTTTAGTATCTTCCAAACGGTATAAGATTTTGAGATGATTCTTTCACCAAAAATCTTATTTTCTGATTTCACTCCTTGGGGTCAATTTTTCTGTCCATACAACCCAAATATGACAACTTACTAAAAATTGCAAGTGATTATTTCTAGTTGTTTCAAACTTCTAGCTATCCCAAAGACTACATGAGTTGTCATGGGCCCCAAGACAACTAAGGAAACCACAAAAAAATGAAAATGCAATATTTTTGGGTGATGCAATATTTCCCTTACACCACTAGATGCTCCTGCATCAGGCCTCAATTCCCTCATCATGACTGGTTGCCACAAAAAGATAATATGAATATCATTCCATAATGTAGACACATATTCTGCTCTTATATATTAAATTAGTGACATATATCCATTATTCATATTTTGTAATAATTGATAACTCATATTTATGAAAATATACAAATTTGTTATCATCATGACTAATAATATATATAATTCCATACCATAGTAAGATATAACATACTAAAAGAATAATAAACATAAATCACAGAATATATATCTACATACAATAGTTAGATAGGGTGTATCATAGGAAGAATAAATATAAATAACCAAACATAAAATAACTACGATAGACATACCACAATCCATTGCTATTCTTAATGGTTATATTTTCAAACAATATCTTCTATTAAATGATTCTTTGTTCTAGTGTAGAGCAGGGGGATTTGCTACTCAAAAGTCTATTTTTTATTAAGAGATTCCTAGGGAATGAACTACCCTACAATACCTTAAGGAATAAAGCTTAAGTGACGGGGTAAAAAGGTGAGAGTTCCAAAATGAGAGAGAGTAGATCACAAAGGTTTTTTAGAAAAAAATAATGGGATATCAGCCAAAGGATGATAATGCAGAACAAGGACAAAAATGTGGCACACTAGTGTCCTAGAGGTACACCAACATCTCATACAAACTGAAACCCAATATTATCATAGAAAAAAATGATATGACTATTTACAATTAGATTGCTAGCAACTTTTACGAATATAAAGAAATAATAGAGTGTAATAGAACTAAAAGAGACTAAAGTAAACTAAGTAAAACAAAATAATAAAGTCTAGGAGAAGAAAGAAATTCTTACAATAGCTTAAGTAAGAAGCCTCCAATACATGAATGTATTCAATACCTGCACACATAAGAATGAGGAAAAATGTTGGGGCTATGTAGGGGCTTGCCGCAATCAAATGCCCATTTTGGTGTTCCAACCTTCATAGACAACTAGATAGATAGAGAATGTAAAACAAAAACTATGCAATGACTAATAAAAGAAAACCCTACTCAAGGAGGAAAACCTATATAATGAGATAGATAGAAATATAAATAGACAAGATAATAATATGTATAGAAAAGGGATGTGAGAAATCCAAAGATGCTCAAAGACACAAGATAAGAGATTAATCACCTCCAAGGCTTGAGAAAGCCAAAAAGATAATGAGAGAAAAAGATAGGTGTGAGAGTTTCGAGAGCAATATAGTGTTGTAAGAACATGAGAATATTGTGAGAGCTTGAGAATTTTGTAGCAAGCAAGAGAGAAAGAAAAGAGAATGTTCAAGAGAGAAGCTAAGAAACTAGATCAAGAGACTAAGAAGTCTAAATGAATTGAAAAGATAGCATTTAAAGAGAGAATAGGAGGGAAAATAAGGTTCCTAAGCTATTACAATGCATCCCACATCGTTACCACTGATAAAAGTAGTTGAAAAGTGGCAAGGAACTCAAAAATGGTCATTTTAATGTTGAAATGTCACAAGATGCTAGTATGGTTCATGGATGTCCACATGTGGTAGTGTCTAGACACATCACGCTACAAAAGGATGAGAATGGGAAAAGCACAAGTTTTGATGCTATGCTAACACACAAAGGTAGCTATTTAAAAGAGGATCCTGAGCATCTTGAAAGGGAAAAAGGTTGATGCAGGGGCTAAAATGAGCCTACACAAATGCTAAGGGAGTGGACACAAAAGTGGATACAAAAATGTATATGAAATTTGAAGGGGTGCAATTTTACAACATTACATTTTGTCCCAACTTTAGCAGGCTTATGAATCAACATGAATATGCATGCTAAAGGAAATATAGTAAACATAATTAACATCATGGTACCAAAAGGATACTATAGATGAATCAAATAACCCTTCAAACCAAGGAAACATGCCGCTAGGCTAAAGACCTAAAAAAAAACATGTTAGACAAGAAAATCTACGCAAGACAACAAGGTTACAACATAAAAAGCCATTACATCATAGGGTTAGAACATATACATGGATAACACATACACAAAGGAACATAACAAACTAGCATTGATTTGAGGAAACAAAATAAAAGAGAACTTGACGTAGAAGATTGTCTCAGTATCATGTGTCATCCCTAAATTAAGAAATAACACAAAGAAATTCTTAAATGGAGAGAAGAATGTAAGGATTTATTGCTTTGAGAGAAGAATACATAGAAAAGATGGGGAATAAATCAATGCTAAAGAGAGAAAGAAGTATATACTTAGGATGAAGAAGATGTAAGTCTTCAATCCAATATATACCTAGATGTGAAGAGAAGATAGATTACTCCAGAAGTACTTGATTTTGCAAAAAATGAACAAAGGCTCTACAAATTCTCGGTCCTACAAAATTGGCTCCATGGGTTCTTGGTCTTACAAAATTTGAACAAAGGTCCTACAGGTTCTTGGTGCTACAAGAATAAAGAGCTTCACAAGTTCTCATCCCTACAAAGGGAGTACCATAGGTGCTCAGTCCTATGGGTCCCAACATGAAAGGACTCCATAGGTTCTTGGTCTTGAAGAGTTTGATGTGAAAGGCTCTTATAGGTGCTTGGTCCTACAAGGAAATCTTCATGAGGGGCTCTATCTTGCTAGGAAAGCTTGATGCAAAGGAGCTCTATAGGCTCTCAATCCTACAAAGAAAAACTGATCAAATATGCCTTTGGTTGCTGCAAACTATATTACAAGATGGTCACATAAAAGATAAGTATAGTCAGGTTGTCCCTAAGCTAGACACAAAGATATAAGACAGTTCTAGTTGGGTTGTCCCAAAGCTAGACATAGTGACATCAAATATCAAATATTGCAAGACACTCAAGAATTGTATTAAAAAAAGGCTTTCAAAGGGGGTTCCTTTAGCAAGGAACCCTTCAAGACACCAAGGGGCCCATTTAAAGGAACGCTCCAATTGAAAGATAGAGAGAAGAGAGGGGGTTGTGAAGAAGGATGCACATCTCTAAAAAAAGTTATCACTGCCCCCATCATATAGGGGAGGAGAATAACGCAACATAATATTGTTTCACCACCACAGAAAGAGTATGGTTGCACACAATAGTCTATGACCATGAATGGCAATGATTAAGTAAAGCTACATGTACCATGTAACTAATAGCAACACCGTAGCAGGGAGGTGTAAGAACCTCATGAGAAGACACTTAGAATAGAAAGCATAGAGGTAGAGCCCAATATCATTTGTCATATGAAGAAGAGATAGGTACATCAAAAAATGAAAGAGTGATGGCACCAGAATATAGAATTTATTGTATTTTATCCTTTAAGGCCTTAAATTCACTAGTGGAATGACTAGGAACTTGATGCTTTGCATAGAAATAATTTTTTACTTTATCATTCTTATGAAATTTCTTGTGTGTAGGAGGAGGAAGAGTAATCAAGTGGGCTTTGAGAAGCCTCAACAAGATACACTCTTTCTTAGATTGAAGATGAGGGGCATGAAGCAACCCTTTCTCTTGTGAAGAAGAGAGTGACTACTCAAAAGAAGAAGACATGAAGATAGTAGACAATGGAGGATGAATCAATTCAAGAGAATGAGTTTGAGTAGAAACCATGTTGAAATTCTACCATGGTTTTTATTTAGACTATTAATATGAGCAACCAAGCCCAAAATTATGTTTATGAGGAACACATTCTATGGGGACTTGAATGACTTGTTTTTCACACCCATAGCTATATTTAAAGACAAGTTTAAAGCAAGGGCCATAATGGGTTTGCAAATCCTGAGAAGGATGTGGATCTTCATAGAGAGCATTACTCTAGCAATCGGGATTATACTCCTCTATGGGATCACCATCATCCTTCTTGATAAGACTACCAACATTAGCCTCTTTTTAAAAAGTGTGACCATCTTCCTCAAAAGGGGGAGGATCAACATGAAGAATATTACAATTTGTGCTCACATTATCCCATGATATAAAAGAATAATCATCTTTGATAGTGGGTTTGGATGATCTTATCAGGAGGTCTAAGTGGATAAGGTCAAATTTATATTCCCCAATGATGGATTTTATAAAGTATAAGGAGCAAAAATCACCACCAAGGCATGCATTTTGTTAAGAATTAGTAGAAGTAGACTAAAAATTTCCTAGTTTAAGAGGATCTTCTTCAAGGACATCTACTTCAAGAGTATCCTTTGTAATAGGTACTACTAGAGTAGACATCAACACATTCAAATATATTGAAGGGATAATTTTTTTAAGAGTAGGTGATAAGGAAACTTGACTAGAAAGTGTCATCTCACATAAGTACTACAACATTAGGGTCAGCCCTAATTGTGACTACTTTATTATTATGAATAAATTTAATATATTTATGTAAGGTAGATGAGACTACACCCATAGCTTGAATCCATGGTCTAATGAGAAGTAGATTATATGGTAATTTTTCTAACATAACATATCCAAGGGTGGGTATAATAATAGGTCCCAACCTCAAGGGAGAAACTATCATACCTAGGGCTTGTTGATCAACATTATCAAACCCACAAATGCATAAGGAAGAAGTTGCAAGAGAAGATGAATCAATTTTAATTTTATGCAATAGATCAATGATACATGAATTGAGAATTGAATTAGTCTTTGTGAGAGTACATCTAATTTCAATATTATTAATGCCAACTATTTTCATCAAAGGATATTCTTGCTTCTATAATTTTGGAGGTGAGAGTTCCTATTGATAGAATGCAATATTTAGAAAATTGACACAAATATGAGTTGTCAAAGCATTAACATCCACTAAACTAGCAGAAGAAGGAAAGAGAATATTTTTCAAGGATTCCTAAGGCATACCTTGATAAACTAGTGTAGATTGAAGAAAATACCATAATGAGATCTTAGCTAGAGTAACATGGAGTTGGTCGACAACATCGTAATCACTAGGAACTTTAGTCATGGGTTTAGGTCCTTTTGGAAGGCTTGGTTGAGAAGGTGGAAAGTATTAGGTTGATGGACAATCATTTTATTCCTTCTAGTATTATAAGTATGGGCTACCACTCTATAAGAGGGGCCATTCATGCAAGGATCTAGAGAATCATTGCAAAATATAACACCATTAATAGAACAAATCTTTGTAGGAGAATGATTATCTGGAGTCACATAAGTGACCAGTCTCTTACACCATTGAGGAGTGACACAGACATAGATTACATTTACAGATTCATACAACTAATGGGGAAATCATTTGAAGGAAGATGCTCAACATCTATCCTTGGAGGATCTGATGTGATAGGAGATTCATCATTCACTAATGCATCATATCTAGAAGAAAGTGCATTGGAATGAAGAGAAGGTAGATTAATGTTAAGAAAAGTATCAATGATTTCATCTTCTTGAAACAAAATATCCTTAGAAATGAGGAATTTCATGAGAAGGATCAAAAATACCAAGTGACATGAGTAAAGCCAAGTCACCATCACATGCATGAAATGGAACATCATTAACACTTTCAATAAAATTAGAAACTAAACTAATAAAAGAAGATAGAAAATGCATTTTGATAATAGTAAGTTCACTAGTATAATTTGGCAAATAAATGACTAGGTAACTAAAAAATTTAGTCACAACAACAAAAAATGAGTAAATTCTACTCATTTTTTAAAACTCGGCTATAAATGAGTAAATAAATGACTAATTTGGTCATTGACTAAAAATTATTTAGTCACACAAATTAAAATGACTAAATAATTAGTCATTTATTTAGTCACAATCCATTTCAATAAATCATTTAAGGAATCAAGAATATAGCCCACCAGAATACTCTAAAAATTTCATTGAAATCTTATTTTCAAGCATAGCCTGCCAAATCAAGTTTTCATTTTAATAAACATACTCTAAAACCTTCGTTGAAACATTATTATTAGGTGTAGCCCACCAAAATAGAGAAGTGTTATAGTAAAGTACAATAGAGAATGGTAAGGAGATGTGTGTGACAAGAGGCATAGGATTCATTGTTTCTTATCTCATTCCTACTTTGCTCAACAAGGGTTACATTGTTCACACTAGAGTTTGTAATCTAGGTTTTTAATTGGCATATATTTGCACAATCTCAAATTCTTTCAGATGCTTTTGAAGTATCAATGTATCCTATATAGGGTTTAGAATGATTTCTTTTAATTTAAATAAATAAATAAATGATGTATTTTCTTGTGATTACATAATGTGGATATCTCCTTAATCTTCCCCAGCACACTGTCCTCTTTGGCACTATATTCATTACTACAACTATTAGGGTTTTGCATGTGACATCTTTAATATCTTCATGACTGTGGATTTTAAATAGATCTTAGTATTCTCTTTAATCCTTATCATGGCAACCCTTGAGTTCCATAAGCCACCTTCAATCTCTTCTAAGAATGTTGTCTTAAGTTAGATTGCATAGTATGCATATAAAGAAAGTCCTTCATACCTACCATTGTTCCAAACCACCACTCATTGCCTTGATTAAAATGTTGCCTCCATAAGCATAATAGTATGTTTTAAAATCATGGCTGCTAGTGATTGACAATTAAGGTCACTACTTTCATCAAGATACTATGAGATTTTTTCCTTCAAACTCAAGGAATTATGCAAGATAACATTACAAATTGTTTGATGTGTATGATTTTATTTTCTTGCACATTTACTACTTTTTTAACTTCCTTTATGTTTGGATATTACACCCTCAACTACAATCTCAAATAGCTCACTCACTGTGTAACGCCCCGTCGCGCGAACCCCAAAGGACAATTAAACAATAATTACTGCAATTTTTTTTTTTTTAAGTTAACATAACATACATGTAATACACATTAAGTCATGACATGAATTTCATTTAAGTAGATTCACTAACACATACATCCCTTGGGGTACACGAGGAGTCATTACGAGACTAAGATCCACACAATGACAATAAGGAATAAAAGTCAAAGATATAATCCATAACAAAGTAAACATTAACAAATGTAACACATACATGAAAATTCATTGATAAGAAACCATCTGTGTACATAAATACAACATATGCATGATTAACTTAACACATTGAATAACAAATTTCATGGCCAATATCCACACAAGGTTTAACGTTACATTATAGTACAATGTTCAAGAGGTACAATGACACAAAAGTGTTTCCAACATAAATGGAAACCATACACAAGATAACATGATATAAATAAACAGATGAATACAAAGTATCATAATTGGCTCCAAGACAAATACAACTCTGGAGTCACTGCAACATCACCAATCTGCACCTCTTGATCCTCGACTGGGGACCCAATGGGGTGCTTAGCACGTTCCACCTGACCACGTGGTTCCAAAGACCCACCCCCCATGCTAAGGAGTTGACAAGAAGAGACCTCAACCAAGAACATCCAAATAGGGAACCACAAGACTCAAAGTCATACAAAAGTATCATAAAACTCAAGGATTACAATGACATAATCAACAACATCCAAGAGTCAACATAATAAATTAAAGTCATAAATCTCATCACATAAATCAAAGAAATGACCAGTAAATAAGTAATCAAATGATGATCATGAAATACTTCCAAATCAAACTAAATTAATAAACATAATAAAATTCCAAATTGCAATTAAACAATACAATAACATCATATCACAGTACCATAAGAGTACAAGGTCATAACTCAAATATCAATGAGATCATACAAGACCACAAAGTACACGAAAGATGTATCAAGGCAATACTCCATAACTCAATATAAGTCCATTCAACCACAATCTAAACCAACTCCCATAACATACTTCCAGAGGAACTCAATAAAGTGAAACACCTAGGCAACTAGGGGAGAGTGTCATCACATGGCTTAACATGGATTTTCCAGGCTACCTGTTGCAAGGTACCACCTCCATCTATTGATGGATTATCCAAGAAACCAAGAACTAGGAACTGCCTCCATCTATGGTTTGCTAGGCTACCTATCTCAAGGAACCACCCCATAGGGTTGCTAATGCGAAACCGTTACCTTCCGTGAAGTCAAGGCAACGATCATGCCAACCACGACCTTCTCAATCCCCTTTAATTTGTGGTAGCACTAAAAGGTGGATGAGGCAACAATTATCTTTTTAGTGTATTACTAGCCAACCCCCCTAAGTTAATTATTAGGTTTTCCCTTGATTACTAACTCACTCGTGGATTATCCTGTGCCCTTACCCTTAAACGGGGCGCCGACCCCCACGGGGAGCCACTCTCCCTAGAGACCCAAACAAAACCAAAAAGTAACAGGGGTTGTACCATTCCAATCATGAACATCGAAATGAAACAATAAAAAAAATAATACACGAGGCATAACCCATCTTGCAAATAAATACCAAACAAAGTCTCAACAATTATGGTACAATCCTTTCAAAATCTTGATTCCAAACAACTTTGTCATAGTAAGAGAAAAAAAATGGAGGATAAAACACCATTCACAAATATCTCATGCCTCTGGAAGTCTAAGAAAAGAATGGCTACTCAAAAATCCCGCAACAAGAGTAAGTCAACGATATGGCTTTCAAGCCAATTTTAACACCAACCCAATGAATAAAAGCTCCTCAAATCAAAATAAACTAAGGTCATACTCATCAGAACATCAAGGACTTTAAGATATTCAAAAGAATCCCAACCAAAATCAACTCAAGGAAAAGTCACCTTAAGATGAAACATCAAATCATATAATAACCAACATGAACAAGCAACTACAACATCCATGGATTTCACTTTTCGAAGCAACCTCCCATTATCAACCAAACAATGAGACATTCCTTGTATGTGTAAACACTAAGTCATCTACCAATAACTCAAAGTGTTTTAAGTTAAATAATCTATCAATTCCTTATTAGCTTGCTCATGTAAAAGACCATATTTATTAATTCACATACTACTTTCTTCTAATCTACATAAAGTGATAACATTAAACTAGCATTTAAGGCTTCCCTTATATCCTATCTCTTCAATTATTGAGACATCATTTATGTCAATTTAAAGAAAATGAAGAGACATATTTTAATATCTATCTCCCTACACATTTATCACAATAGTGACTCCATTCCCCTATAGCTATATGCATATAACATTCAACCTCTAATTCTATGAACACACAACTTCCACATATTTCACCTAAAGCCACGAGACACAATGATTCCAAGAACTACCAAAGTGACATTTATACCAAAATAATTCACATTAAGATTTACAAAGGTAACCTTAGCCTCCTTATTTAATCAATTTTAAAACAAAGTGAAAACACAATAACCAAACCCACTCTATACAACAATTATCATGTAAGAATGACATACATCCATTAAATGGCTTAAAGGATTTCAACAATAATGGAAATTATCTAATTGAAGAAAGAGTCCTCCAACTACCTAACACAATGGAATCCGAGAGGCTATTTAATTTACTACAACTTTGTCAGTCTAAAATTTGAAGCTGTGATAGGTTGCCAAGAATATTAGAAAGTGAATGATGGAATTTGGAAATAACACTATCTACTTGCATTATTATCATATCCCAACTGTTATCCACAAAATTGAAGGGAAGGAGATAGGTGAGGTGCAAATACGTGACTTAAGAGTAGAGGAAATACTGTACAACTTTTTCTTTTCAGAACTGGACGCTTTGCTGTTTGGTGGCAAGTTTCCAGAGACGCACTAAAATTTGAAGTTTGGAAGTTAAACTTCACCACAATCAAAGGTGAGCTCTCTATTATGTTAATACATTAACAATATTCATTTTCAAGTGTTGCGACTGCGATAGATTGACAGAGAAAACAGCGGGATTACTCAAACCTTTAAAAATTTCTTGTTATGGCCAAGCGCCATGGCTAAGACAGATTGACAATGAAATTAAGGAGATTATTTAAACTTTTAAACTTCCTATTAAGTTCAGGTGCGATAGCTGAAATAGGTTGCAAAAAGAATTAGAGATTTTATTTAAAACTATACACCCTACCATGTACAAGTGCGGCAACCCTATAGCAGATTGCTAATGAATTCAAGGAGGTTATTTATAGTGTGACAATATTTTGTTTTATTTAAGTGCAGCAGTTGAGGTAGATTTTCAATAGATTCCAAGGAGATTTCTTAAAACTTAAAACTTATTCTGAACGCTTGATCTAGACAGCGAACTATTTGTCAAGATGCCATAGAGGAAAGTTATGATTGTAGGATATGCACAATTGGTATATCATGGGTAGAATTTAGAAACTCTCAAATAACATACGATAGGTAGGTGCAAGGCAAATCATGGAGAAGCTCCCAATTCAATGCTTTAATTGCATGAAACTTTATCTGATTGTATATCGACCTACAGGGCCAGAAAATGCAACTAGAGTTAGCTCGAGAGAATACACTAATGTTACGTCCTCATTTGACGCCGATGACAAAGACGAGAGGGTGACAATAAAACCAAGGCTGAGGTAATTGGAAAATGGACTATAGTTAAAACCTTGTTTCCTAAACATGAATCCCATCTCCCAGTAATCAAACCGATTGCATGAGAGTGCAGATTAAATGAATAAATTAATATGCTCGGAAACAAATTAATATCGATGTTAGGGATGATTTAAATAGCATGCAAGAGGGCGTAGGACCTTCGACACATCCATCTGACCACCGGTGAGTGAATATCTAAGCGATATCTAATGATTTCGTTGCGGGTTCATCCTAATTGATTCTAAATAAGAAGGATCAATATCTGGTTTCAAGCAACAAGCATGATGGTTAAAAGCAAGGATGCATTGTATCCATAACAGGTTTTTACTGTATTCAGCCTTAAGAAAGAAATGGCTTCTATAGGGAAATATCACTCCACATTCAATGACTTTTAGAGTGGTGTTTAGAACTAGCCATCAAATAATCAGCAAATTACCACATAAATTAAAGAGAAACTGCCCATTGTATGCACATATATAACACCTGATTATTTTACTATTTGGCTGATGCATAATACACTTCAACTACACATTTCTATAGTCTCAAAGCATGTTTTGACACACCAATTCCATAGATATTAACACCCTTCAGAAATAGATTCATAACATTTACTAGAGTACCGAGTACTGTCTACAATCCACCTATAATTGTTATTATACGAAAACTTATAATTAAAATAGAAAAGGAAAAAATAGTGCAACCATTAAATGTTACAGACACAATCTAATAAGATAATAGCAATAAAACCTCTTTGATGCACTTGACAGAATAGGAATCTTGACACACAGCTCTTCCCAAATTCCAATTTTTTTCGTGCCCTCATTCTACCCCTTCCATAAGCTAAATATAGTTATTATTTATTTTTCATATTCTACAGTTCTCTTCAACTTCCAATTGCTCTATAAGTGTAGTTTCTTTCCAGATTTTCTTGTTTTAAAACACTTCAGCTTCCTATCTCCTTATCCATTTAAATTTCTTATTATAATAATTATCTTTTCAAGATTATTTTGTTCATAATTATTATTAACTTCAATTTAACACAACAATTTAAATCAATTTATCTAATAATATCACTTTTACTTTTAACGAATTAGTTTAATTTGATCATTTGTTCTAAATCATTTGATTTAATTTAATTGATTATTATTTTAATTTCAAATTATATTTTAAATAACCTTTCAAATCACTTATGATTTAATTAATTATTTAAACATGACTACTAACATATGACATTTTTCACACAATCAAATAACATAGTAATCAATGAAGCACACACAAATACTCACACAAAAGTCCACAACATCTGACACGGAGGGGCACTACATCCTCCCCCCCTTAGGCATCGACTTACTCCTGGAAGTCAAGCTCAAGCATAAACATGGTAACACAACAATATCAATGATCATAAGCATATCAACACCATAAATTAAAACATCAATTAAACGTCATCAAGTAAGTAACGAAATTTAAACAAATAAAAAATAAGGAAATGATACCAAAACGAAAGTGGTGATGGGGTTGCAACCAGACCAATTTGTCAACACTAGGACAGATGATGAACTAGGTTGGGGAAATTTTCTTGTCAGCTCCTATGTTCAACGTCAAACCCATTGGGTGTATATAATGCTCGCCGTGTCTTGACAATGCAGGTGGAATCGAGACTTAGTTTTTGCAATCTTGCATGCAAAAAAACATTGTGCACAATACATATATATCACAAATACATCGTGAGAGGAACTCTGAGCATAGTAGGGTACTCACAAACGAGTGATACCACACTGTCCCTCCCACCAAACCACACATAATAGTCAAAACAACTCTAGTAACTCGTAAACAGTTTGCTTCTTATTAGTTAAGCAATATTCACATAAGGAGGCTAACCATAAACCTAATTCATCTACTATATCAAAATGAATTACTACTTGAAATTATAAGTATCTATACCTACAAATTACAATTGCATTACCTTCATCACTACGTTTCTGAAGCCAACTTCCTATAAATCAAAAGCTACCATAGAACATTGCACATTAGTACCAATAATTCAAGTTGCATCTTAACCTTAAGATACTATATTCTGCTAAAAATCATAGAATAATTCTCCACAAAACCTTACATTTTCGTTAAAACTCATAATTTTCGCACAAAGAACTCCACTTTAACCATTATTCAACACCAAATCTCACATCAATTTCAATAAAAAGGGTAAAATTTTACACCTTCACAAATTCAAGAAACATGATTCATCACTCAAGGACAACAAAATCACAGATTCCACACACACTTGACACATTCACACATAAAACACATCACCAAGAAACACATCACACTAAAACTCAAGGGTCCATGGAGCATCCCCGACAGGAAGGATATCGATGCATTGCACACTACACCGAGGGTCCTATCCTTTCCCATTAGTTTCTTGCACCATCGACCCGACAAAGGTTAACAGAAGAAACTTAGGTTCACAACAATGACAAAAGAAAAGTGAAACTCAAGACTCACGGGTCTAAGCGCAAGGTTACATAGTGAGCACACATAGTGCCCAGTGTATGAACCTGGCTCTGATACCATGTTGTAACGCCCCGTCACGCGAACCCCAAAGGACAATTAAACAATAATTGCTACAATTTTTTTTTTAAGTTAACATAACATACATGTAATACACATTAAGTCATGACATGAATTTCATTTAAGTAGATTCACTAACACATACATCCCTTGGGGTACACGAGGATTCATTACGAGACTAAGATCCACACAACGACAATAAGGAATAAAATTCAAAGATATAATCCATAACAAAGTAAACATTAACAAATGTAACACATACATGAAAATTCATTGATAAGAAACCATTTATGTACACAAATACAACATATGCATGATTAACTTAACACATTGAATAATAATTATCATGGCCAATATCCACACAAGGTTTAATGTTACATTACAATACAATGTTCAAGAGGTACAATGACACAAAAGTGTTTCCAACATAAATGGAAACCATACATAAGATAACATGATACAAATAAATAGATGAATACAAAGTATCATAACTGGCTCCAAGACAAATACAACTCTGGAGTCGCTGCAACAGCACCAATCCGCACCTCTCGATCCTCGACTGGGGACCCAATGGGGTGCTTAGCACGTTCCACCTGACCACGTGGGTCCGAAGACCCACCCCCCATGCTAAGGAGTTGACAAGAAGAGACCTCAACCAAGAACATCCAAACAGGGAACCACAAGACTCAACATCATACAAAAGTATCATAAAACTCAAGGATTACAATGACATAATCAACAACATGCAAGAGTCAACATAATAACTTAAAGTCATAAATCTCATCACATAAATCAAAGCAATGACCAGTAAACAAGTAATCAAAGGATGATCATGAAATACTTCCAAATCAAACTGAATTAATAAACATAATACAATTCCAAATTGCAATTAAACAATACAATAACATCATATCATAGTACCATAAGAGTACAAGGTCATAAGTCAAATATCAATGAGATCATACAAGACCACAAAGTACACCAAAGATGTATCAAGGAAATACTCCATAAATAAATATAAGTCCATTCAACCACAATCTAAACCAACTCCCATAACATACTTCTAGAGGAACTCAATAAAGTAGAACACCTGGGCAACTAGGGGAGAGTGTCATCGCATGGCTTAACATGGATTTGCCAGGCTACCTGTTGCAAGGTACCACCTCCATCTACTGATGGATTATCTAGGCAACCAAGCACTAGGAACAACCTCCATCTATGGTTTTCCAGGCTACCTATCTCAAGGAACCGCCCCATAGGGTTGATCATGCAAAACCGTTACCTTCCGTGAATTCAAGGCAACGATCATGCCAACCACGGCCTTCTCAATCCCCTTTAGTCTGTGGTAGCACTAAAAGGCAGATGAGGCAACAATTATCTTTTTAGTGTATTACTACCCAACCCTCCTAAGTTAATTATTAGGTTTTCAATTGATTACTAACTCACTCGTGGGTTATCCTATGCCCTTCCCCTTAAACGGGGCGCTGGCCCCCACAAGGAGCCACTCTCCCTAGAGACCCAACCAAAACCAAAAAGTAACAGGGGTTGTACCATTGCAATCATGAACATTGAAATGCAACAATAAAAATAATAATACACGAGGCATAACCCATCTCGCAAATAAATACCAAACAAAGTCTCAACAATTCTCGTACAAGTCTTTCAAAATCCTGATTCCAAACAACTTTGTCATAGTAAGAGAAAAAAAATGGAGGATAAAACACCATTCACAAATATCTCATGCCTCTGGAAGTCTAAGAAAAGAATGGCTACTAAAAAATCCCGCAACAAGAGTAAGTCAGCGATATGGCTTTCAAGCCAATTTTAACACCAACCCAATGAATAAAAGCTCCTCAAATCAAAATAAACTAAGGTCATACTCATCAAAACATCAAGGACTTTAAGATATTCAAAAGAATCCCAACCAAAATAAACTCAAGGAAAAGTCACCTTAAGATGAAACATCAAATCATATAATAACCAACATGAACAAGCAACTACAACATCCATGGATTTCACTTTTCGAAGCAACCTCCCATTATCAACCAAATAGTGAGACATTCCTTGTATGTGTAAACACTAAGTCATCTACCAATAACTCAAAGTGTTTTAAGTTAAATAATCTATCAATTCCTTATTAGCTTGCTCATGTAAAAGACCATATTTATTAATTCACATACTACTTTCTTCTAATCTACATAAAGTGATAACATTAAACTAGCATTTAAGGCTTCCCTTATATCCTATCTCTTCAATTATTGAGACATCATTTACGTCAATTTAAAGAAAACGAAGAGACATATTTTAATATCTATCTCCCTACACATTTATCACAATAGTGACTCCATTCCCCTATAGCTATATGCATATAACATTCAACCTCTAATTCTACGAACACACAACTTCCACATATTTCACCTAAAGCCACGAGACACAATGATTCCAAGAACTACCAAAGTGACATTCCAAAATAATTCACATTAAGATTTACAAAGGTAACCTTAGCCTCCTTATTTAATCAATTTTAAAACAAAGTGAAAACACAATAACCTAACCCACTCTATACAACAATTATCACGTAAGAATGACATACATCTGTTAAATGGCTTAAAGGATTTCAACAATAATGGGAATTATCTAATTGAAGAAAGAGTCCTCCAACTACCTAACGCAATGGAATCAACTCGTAACTAAATCTACTTGTCTAAAATAAAATAAAATAAACCATTTGAACTCTAATTAATATAAATTAGTAAAACTATCCTTCATTTAAATTTTAAATCAAATAAATAAGTGAAACATTTCTTTCTCAATTATTTCTATGATTTAAATATGTCTTTATAAAGAATAAGAAAAAAAAGGTTTATTTTAGATAATGGAACATTATCATAAACTTATCTATTCAAACAAATTGCCTTAAAACATAGATACTTCACATATCAGACATTACTTCCATTTATGTTCAGTCGCCACAGCTTAGATAGGTTGACAATGGAATGAGAGAGGCTATTTAATTTACTACAACTTTGTAAGTCTAAAATTTGAAGTTGTGATAGGTTGCCAAGAATTTTAGAAAGTGAATGCTGGAATTTGGAAATAACACCACCTACTTGCATTATTATCATATCCCAACTATTATCCACAAAATTGAAGGGAAGGAGATAGGTGAGGTGCAAATACGTAATTTAAGAGTAGAGGAAATACTATACAACTTTTTCTTTTAAGAACTTTACGCTTTGCTGTTTGGTGGCAAGTTTCTAGAGACACACTAAAATTTGAAGTTTGGAAGTTGAACTTCACCACGATCAAAGGTGAGCTCTCTATTATGTTAATACATTGATGATATTCATTTTCAAGTGCTGCAACTACAATAGATTGACAGAGAAAATAGCGGGATTACTCAAACCTTTAAAAATTTCTTGTTATGGCCAAGTGCCATGGCTGAGACAGATTGACAATGAAATTAAGGAGATTATTTAAACTTTTAAACTTCCTATTAAGTCCAAGTGTGACGACTAAAATAGGTTGCAAAAAGAATCAGAGATTTTATTTAAAACTATACACCCTACCATGTACAAGTGCGGAAACCCTATAATAGATTGCTAATGAATTCAAGGAGGTTATTTATAGTGTGACAATATTTTGTTTTATTTAAGTGTAGTAGTTGAGGTATATTTTCAACAGATTCCAAGGAGATTTCTTAAAACTTAAAACTTATTCTAAACGCTTGATCTAGATAGTGAACTATTTGTCAGGATGCCATAGAGGAAAGTTATGATTGCAGGATATGCACAACTGGTATATCATGGGTAGAATTTAGAAACTCTCAAATAAGATGTGATAGGTAGGTGCGAGGAAAATCATGGAGTAGCACCCAATTCAATGCTTTAATTGCATGAAACTTTATCTGATTGTATATCGATCTATAGGGCCAGAAAATGCAACTAGAGTTAGCTCGAGAGAATACACTAATGTTACGTCCTCATTTGATGCAAATGACAAAGACGAGAGGGTGACATTAAAACCAAGGCTGAGGTAATTGGAAAATGGACTATAGTTAAAACTTGTTTCCTAAACATGAATTCCATCTCCCAGTAATCAATCTGATTGCATGAGAGTGCAGATTAAACGAATAAATTAATATGCTCGGAAAAAAATTAGTATCTATGTTAGGGATGATTTAAATAGCACGCAAGAGGGCATAGGACCTTCGGCACATCCATCTGACCACCGATGAGTGAATATCTAAGCGATATCTAATGATTTCATTGCGGGTTCATCCTAATTGATTCTGAATAAGAAGGATCAATATCCGGTTTCAAGCAACAAGCATGATGGTTAAAAGCAAGGACGCATTGTATCCATAACAGGTTTTTACTGTATTCAGGCTTAAGAAAGAAATGGCTTCTATAGGGAAATATCACTCCACATTCAATGACTTTTAGAGTGGTGTTTAGAACTAGCCATCGAATACTCAGCAAATTACCATAGAAATTAAAGAGCAACTGCCCATTGTATGCACATATAACACCGGATTATTTTACTATTTGGCTGATGCGTAATACACTTCAACTACACATTTCTATAGTCTCAAAGCATGTTTTGACACACCAATTCCATAGATATTAACAACCTTCAGAAACAGATTCATAACATTTACTAGAGTACCGAGTACCGTCTACAATCCACCTATAATTGTTATTATATGAAAACTTACAATTAAAACAGAAAAAGAAAAAATAGTGCAACCATTAAATGTTACAGACACAATCTAATAAGATAATAACAATAAAACCTCTTTGATGTGCTTGACAGAATAGGAATCTTGACACACAGCTCTTCCCAAATTCCAACTTCTGCCGCGCCCTCATTCTACCCCTTCCATAAGCTAAATATAGTTATTATTTATTTTTCATATTCTACAGTTCTCTTGGACTTCCAATTGCTCTATAGGTGTAGTTTCTTTCCAACTTTTCTTGTTTTAAAACACTTCAGCTTCCTATTTCCTTATCCATTTAAATTTCTTATTATAATAATTATCTTTTCAAGATTATTTTGTTCATAATTATTATTAACTTCAATTTAACACAACAATTTAAATCAATTTATCTAATAATATAACTTTTACTTTTAACGAATTAGTTTAGTTTGATCATTTGTTCTAAATCATTTGATTTAATTTAATTGATTATTATATTAATTTCTAATTATATTTTAAATAACCTTGCAAATCACTTATGATTTAATTAATTATTTAAACATGACTACTAACATATGACATTTTTCACACAATCAAATAACACAGTAATCAATGAAGCACACACAAATACTCACAAAAGTCCAGAACAACCGACACAAAGGGGCACTACACACTGTCACTTGAAGATTCATTTCATCATCATCCTTTTATAAAATCAAACTATTCCCTATAGACTATCTACTTACTTACTATAGGGGACTCATTGTTTCAAGGTATTTTGGGTCCTAAGATCCTTCAACCTTGTTCTCACTACTTCACATTCCAAAAGGTATTATTCACTATTCTCCCATCTTCGATGAGTCTCAAAACACTACTCAAACATGAAATCAACTACCTCCATTATACAATGGCTAAGAAGGAACATTGAACCTGTGATTACCACTATTACTTCATTTGGATAGTCATTCCCTAATTGCATTTTCCTTGTCTAACACTGCTAAAAGCATTTGAGAAACCCTTAAGGTCAACAAGGAGGTAAGGAAACCCACTATTAAAATCTCCACTTTAGTATACAAGGTTTGAGCTTTATTATCTTGTCACTACTCAACCTCTTTCTGACTATCAGACCTCAAGTGACTATCATTCTTCTTACTAAGATTTCATTTACAAATGTCATTGACCTACATAGCATGCTTGTTATTGGTTGCAATCTTTAGATTTCAATATTTTGTTATTGTCTACAATGTCTCAATCTTTTTGGTATTGTAGCCTCACTAATCCGCTAGAGTTATTGTTTATGTTTCTATAGAGGCCTAGGGTTTGTACCATAGTCATGCTCTTACCAATTCTTCTATTGGTATTAAAAAAACAACCATAAATCTTGGGTCATAAGATTAGTTGTCTTGACAAGGTTGTGGTATGATCTTGGATTGTATCCTAGAGTGTGTGGGAATCTTGTGTTTGATCATTATGGTATGTAAACTTGATCAGGGAAATGTATCCTATGTAGCATGGGTCTTTCTTTAGTACTTTCCATAATGTTTATTAGTAGATCACATTATTATAGTTTGTGGTAACCTAAGATTACATTCAAGTATGTAACAAACTAGGTTTGTAGTTTAAGTTGTACACTTTTAAGCAACATTCATAAGGTTTAGAAAATCTTGATCACTCTCTAGAATATCCCATTAAGCATGGGTTGTGCTTGAATCCACTAAATAATTGATATAACACAACCACTCTGCATATCAACCAAGTTTATAGGCTCTTTATTATAGCAAGAGGTAATCGCTCTTGGATCATGTTATCATTACATCATAACTTGTTAAACTTGAGTCAACCTAAATGAACCCAATGATGATTGACAACTAAATGTGATGACAATGATTTTTACATGAATTGTGCTCATATGAGTACCTCCATTTCTATCACAACATAGCCACATTAAACTTGGGTCACACATGAATGCATCATGTATTTGTTATAGAAAAATTGTGCCACATGACCAATAGAGTTATGGATCACATAATTACAGTCACAAGAATTTTTTCCTCAGTTGTGCTATTATGTTGATTCAATTACTATTATAGCATAACCCTTTGGAATTATATTGCTCAAATCCATACATTTCTTATTTTCTCTTTGGATGGGTTGCTTCATGGATATTTTGTGATTTATACAAAAAAAATTTAATAGTATATGACATCAAATTCTTTCTAAAGATGAAATGATTTATTAATTATTGTTTTATGATGATTTTGAGTTTTATTTAGAAGGGTTTAATATGTGGAATTTTTATGTGTAGGAAGAATAGATTGTTATGCAAAGTTTGGGTATGGATGGTTTAGGAAAAATTGAATTGCTATTAGTGTCTTAACTAGATTGGAGAGTGCCTTGAGCTAATGTGAAACACTTCTGAGTGTTTTTGGTTGGAAGTAGAACCTAACTATAGGAATTTCTAAATATCCAACAAAGGAAGTTCCTTTATTCTGAAGATAAAATCATAAATCTACTTGTCCAATTGGACATCCAACCTGAGATCTTTAATATCCAATAGAGACAGTTTTTACATTGTAAAGATAAAATCATAAATCTGCTAGATCAATTTCAGATCCAATTTTAGGTAGTGAAGCTCTAATAGAGGAAGTTCCTACATCTTAAATATAAAATCATAAATTTTATCAATCCAATTTGAGATCCAATTTTAGGTCATGAAGCTTTGAAAAAGAAAGTTCTTACATTCTAAAGATAAAATCATAAATTTGCTTGGTCTAATTTGAGGTCCAATTGTAAGGATTTGTCATTTTAATTATACTTTTTGACATTTGGCTTGATATGAATTGTTAATTTAGAATTATGGTATTGCTTTTCTTCTAATTTTTTCAACCCTCATTTCAAGGGAGACCTCTAAAGATGGTTCCTTCAGATGGAGACTACACTTTTCCATGATAGGTTCTATCTAGAAACACTAGAAGCTTAGGTATTGCCATACTCAGGTACAACCGAGTTTGAGGTGAATTGCACATAGTATTTTATGCTAAAATGGGTATGTTCTAGCCTGTAGTTAATTGTTGTAGCATAAAAAATAGGCTAAATAGTTGTTAATATACCATTGTTTCAAATTTTAAATTTCTATACCTTATTCTAGGAGCAAATCATAGGGGGTGTTTATACATAAGACACAAGTGTATGTGTAGGATCATGATGGGCCAAAAAGTGGCAATATGATGTGTATGTGGCTGATATCTATTTTTTTACCCAAAATTGATGAAATGAAAAGGGTTTTTAAAGGACACTCTCATCTTTCCACCAATATAAATTATACTTTGAATTTAATAAGTAATTATTATTCATTTTCTATTCAAATTATGACTAAAGGCCTAACTAATAGGCTAATTGAAAAACATCTATAGCTTTCAAACAGTATCACATTTTTTGAATCCAAAACATGTGTCGCATTCTATGCTTCACATACTATAGGATTAAAAAAAGAAAATTTGAATTTCATGATGTTTTGACCAAGTTAAGGTGGTCAAACATACGAGTTTTTATATTTTTTAAAAGGTTGTAATAAAAATTTCATAATTAACTTTTTACTTGGAAAAAAATTACAAAAAAAATGCATTACATCAGGGCGTGAGTCCTCTACTTATATTTAAAATCTTATAAAAGAATATTATCATTTTATTGTGGTTAGGGTGGTCAGACAGACAACTACTTATTTTTTCCTTGAAATTTAAGTACCACTGCATTGAAATTTTAATTTTTTACCAAATATGATTTTGTTTTTTTTAAAAACCTAGTAGTTTAGAAAATACACTCAATTTGCTACAAATTATATTCTTACATATTTTTTAAATAATATAGATAACTTATTCAAATTTTTACGTCAAGTTGCCCAACTCTAATTTTTATGAATTTTTTGCCACTTAAGGGTCTATTTTTTCCATGATGATCCTACACATGCCCACAATTGTTTCAAATTCAAAATTGTTGGCTCTTTCACAATTGTTTGCTTCAATTATTTGATCTAAGACATCCTATTGTATAGAAGATAATCTCAAAATTACAATAAAAACTTTTATTTCAGGATGAATGTTTAGAATCTTTCCCATCATAACAATGAACAAAAGCATTAGTCATTAACCTAAACTTTGCAACAGTTTCATCAAATTCTGCTTTTTCACTTTCTTTTCCATTCTAAATTTTCTTCTCAATTCATCCATGAAGAACTTCCTCAGCCTGTAGATCCTATTGTTAGCCATAACTCTACCAAGTATTGAGGATATCTTCGAGTTTTTACCCAAGTAGCAATTGACAAAATTTGGCCTTACAAGATCAAAAATCTAGTAAGGCTAAATTTTTTCAATTATTGCTTGGGTAAGAACTTGAAGATATCCTCAAAACTTGGTAGAGTTATGCTTAATAGAAGGATCTACAAGCCAAAGAAGTTCTTGATGGATGAAATTGGGAAGAAAAATCAAAGTGGAAAATAGAGTGGAAAAGTAGAATTTGATGAAACTCTTGCAAAGTTTAGGTTAATGAATGATGCTTTTGTTCATTGTTATGATGGGAAATATTCTAAACATTCATCCCAAAATAAAGGATTTTATTGTGATTTTTAGAGAATCTTCAATACAATAGGTTGTCTTAGATCAAGTAAGTGAAGTAAAAAATTATGAAAGAGCCAACAAATTTGAATTTGAAACAATGGTGTCTTATGTATAGAATCCCCCTATGATTTTCTCCTAGAATAAGGTATAGAAATTTAGAATTTGAAACAATGCTATCTAAACAACTATTTAGCCTATCTATTATGCTACAACAATTAACTATAGGTTAGAACATATCCATATCAGCATAAAATACAAAGTGCAATTCACTTCAAACTTTGCTGTGGTAATTGCTTTGCAAGGAAGTTTGCAATCCATGAACATTCTCTGTTCACATTAGTATGTCAATTATTATATCGATCTCCTTTGTGATCAAAATAATAGTGAAGTTCATTGCATAACTCAAGACCATTTTGCAGTGCTATGATCTAGTGCTCTTTTACTTCTTACTCGCCATGTTTTGTGATCAAAAGAATAGTGGCATTCATTGCATTACACATGACCATTTTGTAGTGCTATGATCTAGTGCTCTTTTACTTCTTACTCGCCATGTTTTGTGATCAAAAGAATAGAGGCGTTCATTGCATTACACATGAACATTTTGTAGTGCTATGATCTAGTGCTCTTTTACTTCTTACTCACTATGTTGTCAATCACCATGTGCAAATGACTTAAAGGATAGATATTTACCACCATTTGATAGTAACTTTCATTTTTTTTGGACTATTTGTTATGATTCAATCACTGTTTGATAGTGTTCTTCCTTTCTCAGTCCGATAGGACAGAGGACAATTCATAATTTTCAACTCTCTAACAATGGTAAATAGATACAGTAAAGATATTTAAAATTTTAGAAGTGGATTTTTTTGGAATTGCTAAAGCCTTTTTATTAGTTTTATAACTTAAAATTATTTAAGCTATTTAAATAGCTAAACTTCATATTATAAATCTTTAAAGTACAATAGAATCTGGTACTTAAAATGATTATAGAGAAGTTGAATGAAAATTAGTAAATTACTACTAATTTATCTTTTCATTTTACATGTTTACAGGGTTATTTATTCCATCATTTGTTAGGCCTATTTTTTATTCTATGGAAACAACAAAGGAAATTCCACATCTGGGTCTAAATGAGGTGATGACCCATCCTTCTATAATGAATTTTGTAGAATACACTTAAGAATAGATCTAAAAATATTAGATTTTTAAACCTTTAGATCTTTGAGATCATTATAGATTTGATTTGATTTTTGTACAGCTCGACAGATCTAAAAAAATGTTCCTTGAAAATGACATAAATGAAAATGTTATTTGTTCAAAATAATCTAAAAGTAGTATTTTCACTTGCACAATTTTTTTTCTACCTTATGATAACTATTAAAATTATCATTTTGTTAATGATAACATTTCATTGTATATTTGTATTTTGTTAGATTGTATTGAATAGTTAATGGTTAAGTTAAAAAAAAATCAGCATAATATACTTTCCATGTACTTCTTTTCATCACTTGTAAATCTAAATTTTGTTACTTTTTGTTACTTGTTGTGATCATAAAAAATAGAGATGATTTTAGTTTCTGTGAAATATTTTCATGCATGTTTAAGATCTCTACAAGGTGATGAAAAAGGCCCTAGGGTTTGGTAGGGTTTTGAGTATCCTTATTATTTTGATGGTAATGTTCTCACTAAGTTCTCTCCTTGCCCAAATATAGTCACCTGAGAAACTGCCATGATGCTCTTCACTGTAAATTACTTTGTTCTCCCTACCTTCTCACTACAGGTTTGATTCTTCAACTCTACCAGCTGTCCTTCCATCTTAGTGTATTTTCATGCTCTTGCATCTATTCTCTTATGAATTTATTCTTATGAATCTGAAAGCTATGAATAGGTCTTTTATGACTATTAGGTCTTTGAGGGTATATGATTTTCTACTACATACTCTTAATTGTCATAATTTTGATCACAATTCTCTACAGATGTTTGCTCAGTGACTTAACTCTTTGTATATTCTCTATTATGCATTGAAAATTCATGGTTTCTAGTTAACTATTTATTGGTGTAACCATTTCCATGTTTCTTGGGACTGTAATCCCCATAGGATAGTTTCCTTATAGATTTGACTACAATTTAAAAGGTTCCCATAAATATTGACAAGTTTCATAAGACTGTTTTGACAAGTTTCATAATACCACCATACCACAAGAGCCAAGAAGATACGGTGTGGTGTAGCAGTAACATCCCACATTACCACGAAGGTTGATCAATAAATGTGTGGTATGAAAATAACTCAAATACTTCTACTACATCCCTGCAAGAGCTAAGAAGACAAGGTGTGGTGTAGTAATAACATCCTGCATTACTATGAAGGTTGAGCAATAATAGTGTGGTGTAGTGGTAACATCTTGCATTGCCATGAAGGCCAAGCAATAACTCTGTGGTGTAGCAAAATCTCCCATTACCATGAAGGTCAAGCAATAATGGTGCGGTGTATTGGTAACATCCCACATTATTGCGAAGCCTAAGCAATAATAGTGTAGTGTAGCGGTAACATCCCACATTACTGCAAGTATCATGTCAAAATAGTGTGGTATTGTGGTTAAGTTATAAAAAGAAATATCACATTTCTTTTAGGCATTTTTTGAAATAGTTTGCTTACCTTGTGTATATTTCTTCCACATTTTCATGTATGTCTAGCAAGGAACTTGTAACTACAACATATGACAAAAAAAATCCATGTTGTTATGATTTGATGGATGTCCCTTCATTATTATTGGATATCTGATGCAGTGCACATTATTATAGTGTAATCCTATTTTTCAGATTGTTTCATTTAGCATCACCAATATTCTCCACAAGAATATTGTCCCTATTTAAAATGATGGAAATGGTTCACATCTCTCAGAACAATTTCTCTTGCAGCAATCTTAGAGATGAATTTAGATGTAGTGTGAAAATCATAACATACTCAAAGGTTCTTAACAACTCTAATAGTTGTACTAGGGGCCGTGTTTAACAAACCAAATGCAATTGCTAACTTTTCACTATGGTGGTAGATAAATGATTCTTTTTTCTTCTATTCAACAACATTGAGTAAAAGTCTTGAATTTGGAAATACCCTATTGCCTTCATTTTCCAAGCCAATTTCTCCAAATTTTCATAGATCTCCCATGTTTTTGTATGTGATCTATCTCCTACACAAAAAATATTGTACCATTTTATGCCCTTCAATCCAACTACATGTAGGTATTGTTTTAATTCATCTATCTTTCATCAATCTCCTTACTATTTGAACCTCACCACACCTGCTTGCTTCTACACATATGTTTTAGAGAAGAGCATAAGTTGCAGTATTTTTAGGATCCAAATAAAAAAATAGCGTTGCTAGAATACTTAGCCTATATTCATATATGATCCACAGAAACCAAAGGTTTAACTAGCATCTCAATAATAATGTTTATGGTGTCCTCAAGATAGCCAATATGGGCAAAAAGTTCAACCATGCACACCTAATGATCAACTATATATGTACTACAATAATGGTTACTGATGTGCGAAGTATGTAAAACCCTCATCTACTAAACCTGCATGAATGCATACATCTAGAACACAAGCAAAGCTTACAATGTTGGTGTTCCAGAGTTCTTCATTAATTCAAAGGTTTTGAGAGATTCCTTGCAAAATCCATTTTGTGCACATTTTGTAATCATATCATTTCATTACGTGAGACGACATCTCTTTGATGAATTTTATCAAAATTTCATTTTGTACTACATTTTGGTGTCAAATATTTGGTAATTATGGTCTGTTTCATTACATTCAAATTCTGAATTCTGTGAAATTATATATAGTAAATAGATTTCAATGGATGTTCAGATAGTGAAATTAGATCTCTTAGAAATTAATTGAAATATCTAGAAGGATTATTTTAATTAAAGAGGATTTTTTGGTTATTTATGTAATAATGATTAACAATGATTTTATAGTGCAGCTAGCTTGCTATTTTTATTCAAGATACAAGTCATCAAAGTCGAGGACATATGAAGAAGATGGTATTCTACTTCAAACCCTAAACCTCACTTTAGTCTACTTACATGGGGATATTAAGGAAGTTAGTAAAAAATTAATACATATCATTTTTTTTCTGTGAAGGAGAAACCTGTGAGATTCAATATGGTAGTTGATCAATATCTAATTTCTTAAGTAAATATGATGTCACAGTTGCGAAACTTGTTGTGAAATATCAAGTTAATAATTTTTGGATGTTAAGGCTTCCTAGTTGGATCTCAAAGATCTTTTTACATCAACTTAATTTTGAATTTATGTATAAATGGATTCTTCCATGGTGCAGGTCTTTACTTAGACAACACATGAACTAGGGTTGACATTTTTGTTGTCTAATTAAGTCTAATGGCATTCTTGGGCTTGGTTTCTAGGAAATTTATGTTGATAATGTTGTTCTCGTCTAGTTTGTGTTGATAGCCTTCATTCTATAATGTCAACTTCATTCTATAATATGAGCATATCACCTTTCTTAAACTTTGATCAAGGTTGTAAAATCAAGGGTTCAACATGCATATTTCAAGCCTATGTTGAACACTCTTTTTAAGGCATTTGTTGACAAGGCTACAATTTTTTAATTGATTTATCTTTCTATTGTGTTTGGATTTTTCTAGACTTGCAATATATACAATGCACTTTTATTCTTTCTAAATTTAGACTAATAGTAATTTTGTTGGTTGTATTGAGGCACAACTTCATTCATGGTGGAAAAGGAAACAACCTATTTCTCATATCAGATGTCACATTGCATATAAAGGAGGAAATATTCTAGCTAGGTTATTTTTTACTACATTGAAGGAGAGAGATTCATATATGGGACACGATCAACAATCTCCTTCTTGGATTCTACATGTTACTGCTTGCTCCAGGAAGATTTACCACATCATTATAGAAGTTTTAAGAGATGAAAGGGGCATGTTCTCGCATTGAAGAACTTCAAGCATGTGTTTCAATCAGTGCAAAAAAATTTTGGAGAAGTTTCTTTCTTGCAATCATTTTTGTGCAATATTGTAACTTAGATTTTTAGTCTTGTGATTGAAAATAAAAAATGTAATATTCTATTTCTAAGTTGTAATTAGAATACCTTTCTTTTATTAATAAATTTCATTGATTTTTCCTTCTCAATGGTTGTCTCATTGTGTGAAATTGATGATTGATATGTATTTTTGTGTTTTATGCTTAAATCCTCAAATATTAGTCAATTAAAATGACTAACTATACAACTAATTGACATCAATTAATAATTAAATTGACTATATATACTACCAATTAATATAAATTAGTGAATAGTGAATAAAAATGACTAAATAACTGACTAGTTAACAACAATCAATGACTAAATCAACAACTAAATAAGTGACCAGTTAAATATATTAGTGAATAAAAAATGACTAAATAAGTAACTAGATTACAACAATCAATGACTAAATATAATAGTGGAAAAAAGTGACTAAATAAGTGACCAGATCATAGCAATGCATGACTAAATCAATGATTAAATATACTACCAAATTGATCAATAAAAAAACCAATAAATGACTAAAAATGGTGAAGTCATCAATCTGGTCTTGATATATATGATTGGCAATAAACTACAAGTGGTCACGTGACCAACTGTAGTCATTTATAAGCAATTTTTTTAGTAGTTTATTGTTGTTTCTATACTAGTGGTTAAAGATAATATATAATGAATAAACAAGTCATCCAAAGGTTGGTGTACTTTTAACCTATGTAAAGAAATAATAGAGTGTAATAGAACTAAAAGAGAGTAAAGTAAACTAAATAAAACAAAAATAATAAAGCTAAGGAGAATAAATAAATACTTACAACAACCCAAATAATGAAGCCTCCAACACATGAATGTATTCAATACCTACACACATAAGACCAAAGAAAAATGTTAGGGCTATTTAGGGGATTTTGTATTCAAACCCCCACTTTGGTGTTCCCACCTCCATGAATAGTCAAATACATAGAGAATGTAAAACAAAAAGTACATAATGAGTGATAAAAGTGAACCCCGCTCAAGGAGAAATTATATCATGAGATAGATAGATAGAAATATAAATAGAGAATATGATAATATGTATAGAAAAGGGATGCAATAAATCCCAATATTCTCAAAGACACAAGATAAGAGAGATATCACCTACAAGGCTTGAGGAACCCAAAGAGAGAATAAGAGACAAAGAAATTTGTGAGAGCCAAGAGAGCAATATAGAGCATGATAAGAATGTGAGAGTGTTGTGGGAGCTTGAGAATGTTGTAGCAAGCAAGATATTTGTGCAAGAAAGAAAGCAAGAGAGAAATACAAGATAATGTTAAAGAGAGGGGCCAAGAAGCTAGAGTGAGAGACCAAGAAGAACAAATGAATTGAAAATATAACATTTAAAGAGAGAATAGGAGGAAAAAAAAGGTTCAGCAGTCATTACAAGGCATCCCATGCTATTACCACTGACAAAAGTAGTTGATAAGTTGCAAGGAACTTGAAAATAGTCATTTCAATGTTGAAATATCATAGGATACTAGTGCATCACATGGACATTTGCATGACACACTAGTGTCTAGACTCATCATGCTACAAAACTATGAGAAGTAGAAAAATACAATGTTTGACATAAATCTAATGTGTAAAGGTAGTTGTTGAAGAGGGGTTCTTGAGAACCTTGAGAGGGAAAAAGGCTGATGTAGGGGCTAAAATGAGCCTACAAAAATGCTAAGGGAGTGGACACTAAAGTGGCTACAAAAATATATGAAATTGGAAGGGGTGCAATTTTACAACAATACACCTAGTATCACTATGCCCTAAGAGGTAGCGGTGATTGATATTCCACCAATCTCTAGACTATGTTTATCAAGATATTTCACTCCCAAAATAGGTGAGTTCCTATCTTTAGGTTGGTCTCACTTGATCCTAAGGACCAAATATGATTCAAAAGTAAAGGTTCTCTCAGCATCATTGCATTCAAAACACATTGTTGATGATGCCATGGTCAATTTTTAGGTGATGTATACATATTTCTCAAAGAAAGAAATGTATTGCATAGAAATGATTGAAGAGGGAGTGGATGAAAATAGGAGCTCAGAAGAAGAGGTCCTCATGGATGAATTTATGAAGAATGAACCATTTAGAAACTTTGATGCCAGTGGTCTTGGGACTTACATAATTCATGATGAAGACCAAGTCATCCCCAAGATTATGAAGAAGAAACAAGATCATAGCAATGAACTTGAAATTGTGTCCAATTCACGGACCCTCCATTTTGATGGTGCAAAATGAAAAACTTTCTCTAGGGATAGCATATGATTGTTATCTCCTTCTATGAAGGAAACCCTCAAGTATTTCCACTTCTAGTTTCTTTGCAAAAGAAATGAAGCTAAGTAGGAAGCATTGGTCCATGGCCTTAGCCTTGTTGATCACATGGGTATGAAATAGCTAAACATGTTCAAAGAATCTCAACTAGTAGTGAAACAAGTAGGAGGAATTGACTCTACAAATAACACTTTCTCGAGATCTTACCACCATAGGATGTGGGACTTAACTGAAGTATTTGAGGCCTTCAATATTAAAATTATCCCAAGATAAATGAAAGTGGAAGTGAACAAAATGACAATGGTTGGCTCACAATTTGACCCAGTAATTGGTCCGCCAAAAATTGAGCATGTGGTAAAGGTGATTATCAAAGATAGTATTTCAAAAAATGATTATAAATGACAAGTCTTCGAGAGTGATGCCCAAATTACCATGTTCCTCCAAAAATCATGAGTTTGCAGAGCAATTGTAGCCAAATATTGAAGATGCCTACATAGATCAAACTATTTATCTCAAGACCAACAAAATTCTAAAAGGACTGATCACCTTGGGGAATTTTTTTATTCAAATGATGCAAAGAATGAAAAAAGGATTTTTTTTTGTGAACAAAATTGATTACTCCAAACTTGATGTAGAGATGGAAGAAAATTGAAGGTGGGGAAAGAATTCTCCCAAAAGGATAAGGATCAATTGGTATCCTTCTGCAACGATTATGAAGGGGTTGTGGCCAAGACCTATGATGACTTGAAAGGGTATGATTGTGAGGTGATCCAACATACCATTGACTTGGTTGAGCAAGATAGGCCAATCTACTAAAGGAAAAGGATAGTAAATCCAAAGGTTGAGTCCCTTATGGCTTAGGAGCTGAGGAAAATAATTGATTCAAGGATCATATACCCCATGAAACATTCAACATGGGTGTCTAACCTAGTTCCCATGAGAAAAAAAATTGGGAAAATTAGAATCCATCAATTTCAAGGATTTGAATAAGGCATCCCTAAAATACTTCTACCCTCTTCCCTCCATGGATAAAATCCTCCAAATAGTTGTGAGAACGAAGATATTCTCTCTACTTGATGGTTTCTAGGCCTATAACAAGGTATGGGTTAAGGAGGAGAACTAACATAAAACTACTCTCACCATAAAGTGGGGGACCTTTTTCTATGCAAAAATTACCTTCAACTTCTCCACTGTAGGAGCTAATTTCAAATGGGCCATGAAAATAGTCTTTTGGGGCCTAATCAACAAAATCATCCTCATCTACTTAGATGATCTCACAACATTCTCCAAGAAAAAGTGGGATCATTTTGATCACCTAGAAAATATTTTTCAAGGGTGCCAAGAGTTTGGGATATCCCTCAACCCCAAGAAATGCATTTTTGAAGTGTTGTAAGGAAATATACTAGGATATTTTTTATCCAAACAAGGTATTTGCATTGATCTAGAGATAGTAGAGTCCATCATGGACTTACCCCTACCAATAAACAAGAAGGGAGTACAATATCTCTTGGGGAATATTAACTTCTTCAACCAATTCATATCTGACTTTGTGGGGTTGTTAAGATCCATCAACCTAATGTTAAAGAAGGATCATGATTTCAAATGGAACATTGAAGGGAGGATAACATTTGATAAGATCAATGAGGAAATATCCAATATCTCTTTGCTAGTCAATCCTGACTTCTCTGAGTACTTTATCTTGTATGTTTACGAGAGTGAACATAGCTTGCTAGTCATGCTAACTCAGAAAAAGGATGAAGGAAAAGGTGAGGACACCATTATGTTTTACTCAGGAACCTTGCAGGGATATGAAACTAAATACAACTTTTTTGAAAGGTAGGCCTTCACCATTATCAAGGGTCTCAAGAATTTTAGGAACCTAATGGCAAGGAGTAAGATAATGATATATGTGACACATCCCAACATTAGAGAGTATGTCGTAGAAGGAGAAATCACATATAAGAGAGACAATTGGAACACTAAGATCCTAAAATATGACATCAAATTTATACCAACCAAGGTTATTTGAGGAAAAGGAATTTGTAAATATTTGGCATAATTTTCAAAAATCCCAATAGATGAGAAAGATACACCAAAAACAATGTTGGTGAGCCAATATGAAACCATTGGGTCTTAGCTTGCTTATAGGACCTACTTCTTTGAGACTGGTTAGTATCTAGATGATCTCCCTACACACAAGATAAGATTCTTTAGATTATAAGGGGCTAGTTATATGCTTGTTTAGGGACTCCTTTTCGAAAGAAATTTCAACGAGATCCCTCTCAGGTGTGTTAATGACCATCAAGCCAACACAATCCTACATGATATCAATTTCAACCCTTTCAATGGCTACTTCTTAGTAAAAATAGCTTCAACTAAGATCATGTGCATTGGATACTACTAGACACCCTTATTTTAAGATTGCTTTCAAGTAGTCAAAAAGTGCCAACAATGCCAATTTTTCATAGGGAAATGAAATAATTCAACCATGTCGCTAAACCTAAAAGTGATTGATGAGACTTTCACATAGTGGGGCTTTAATTTCATTGGGATGATCAATCCCATGTTTGTCTTGAGCCACAGGTGGATACTTATGGCCAACAATGACTTCATAAGGTGGAATAAATACACTCATTTGAAGGAATCAATAGAAAAAGTGATCCTCAACTTTCTAGAGGAACTAGTAGCAAGGTTTAGCCCTTCAAAGAAAATCATATTTGACAACATAAGGGAATTTATTGGATCAAATGTATCAAAATTTCTTCTCAGAAATGGAATTTTCCTCAAGAATTCATCCAATTCCTACCTATAAGGGAATGGGTTGGTTGAGTAAACCTATAAAAGCCTCCCAAGGTTAATCAATGCAAAGAACGTTGACCGATAGAGGGAATGACATGAAAATCTATAGAGAGCATTGTGGGCAGAGCATATGACTCCCAAGAAGATCCTAAAGATGTCCTTGTATGAATTGATCTATGGGAAAGATCTAGTTATGCCCATTTCGATGGAGATCCTCGCTCTATAGTTATTACAAGCTTTCAAAATAGAAGAAAATGGAGCCATAAAAGTTAGTTTAGTAGAGTTACTATGCCTTAAAAAAGTGAGAGCATTTCAATGACAAGGATAAGATAGACTCAAAAAAATTGATGGGAAATAAAAAAAATTCAAAACAATTCTTAGGACTATCAAAAATAGACCTCAAGGTTAGGGATGAATAAATTGAATGAATAGAAACAAAAGACGTAGAAAAAACAATGTTAGTAGAAATAACAGTTGTAGAAGGAAAAGGTTGTTCAACTGAGACAACAAGAGTATTGGGAGTAGGAATGGTAGCAATAATGGGAGAAGAAGATTTGATGGAATTCATGAGAACATCCCTATGTGGTGATTCCTAAACTTCTTAATTTTGACCTTCCTCTCCTTATTCTTCCTCTTGAACTGATGCTTCCTCTATGATTGTTGATGGTCCTTATGTAACCTTGCTCTTATCCCATTTTACTATGAATTTGATCTTCGGTTTAGGGGTTTTACTTGTAGTAGTTACATCTCCATTATTCTTTCTCCTAAATTCTACATTCTTGCTCACATGTCCTCAGGCTCTTCCTCTTCAGATCTAGTGTTAAAATGTTTCATTCTTATATCCCTTTCCTACAGCCAAATATTGGTGTTTGCAAGAATGGGTTGAAATCTCTCCATGATTGAAGTAACCCCCTTCTTGGAAAACTAAATTGGAGGGAGAGGGGTCTCAAAAACATTATTTCTATCATATGGAAGATCCAAGATATCATCTTCATCTTCCATGTCCTTTGGGATATCTACTAGATCAATGTTCACAATCTACTCCAAATTCAACCGACAATAATCTAGTTTTGTAGTATGAACATGGGTGCAATTCTTCTTGATTCTATCCTTCATTCCTCTATAGTCAAATTCAATTCTCCTTCTAAAAGTTTTCATCGTGAACCATTGCATTTTCTATTACATGACTTTAGCTTTGCAAGATGTGAGGATAGAATACCTACCTATTGATACAAAGCAGGGTGGAAAACCTTCGAACAAACACAATTTGATCAAAATCAACCAATATTTCTGCCTCAAAACTCAAAGTCAACAACTTTTCCCAATTCCTTGACCTCCTTGTAGCATTGCAAAAAAAGGTTTTTTTCCAAAACTTTCAAAATACACCTCAAACCTAAAAACAAAAAGGTGTTTCAATCACCCATTACCCTCTTCTTTGACATATCTCAAAACCTAATATACTTTTTTTGAAACAACGCCTCTTAAATTAGACTGGTACACTGAACATGGGCTCAATTAGCCCTCTTTTAGAAAGCAACATCTACTCAAACACCCTTCCAACCCCAAAACTCCATGGATAGTCCTCAATCAAGTTATAAACACAAAACATATACCTCTTTTTATCAAAGGAAACACCCTCAAATACATCTAACCACCAAACCCTCATTTAGACTAGTTTGAAGGGGGTTTATTGAAAATTTAGTCTCCAAGTTTTCTCTCTGAAAACTAACACCAAAAACATCCCACACTAGTCTTTCACATGCTCAATCAACCTTCTCAAATCGCTTCCCCCAACATTTTTCAACAATTCCCAACCTTTAATTGCCAAACTAGGTGAAAATTCAATGAAATGACAGCTAGGGGATCACAAAATTCCTTAAATGGCATACCCTAATCAAATGAACTCCATACACAACTAAACCTACCCTAGGTCACCCATTCCACCAAGTTACAAACAAAACGAATGGCGGAATGGGTGTTTAATCCATTTTACAAGATTACAAACCCTAAAAAGTTGTTCTATAGATTGAGTTCACTAAATCTCTTCTAAAATGCTTCTCCCCTGATGAAACCCAATCAAACAAAATCCAATTTTCTCTTAATTCACTCCTCTATCCAATTCAATGCAATTTTGATCAAAGGTATGAACAATAGGTTTACCAAAAAATAACATAGAAAGAAGAGTTTTTCTTATTGATTTATTCACAAAATTTCAAGAGAGAGCCTTTACATTGAGATTTCCAACATATTTAAACTTTTCCCTCCTAAGAAAAAACTAACAAAACCAACAAAAACTAAATTTTAAACTCCCATAACTATTGGTCTTGCATAATTTTCATTTTTACACATTTACAACATTTTGACAATATTGCAACATTTACAAAAATGAACCCCTGAATGACATAAGACACCAAATATTGTCTATTATGACCTTATTGAACTCAAAATACTCAAAACATCCTAAACCAACCTATCAAAGACCTTAATTACAAAAGTGGACTACCATGGTGCCCTTGTACCATACACCCATCCTAAAAAGGAAGTCAAGTCCCTTTGAGGACTCATTTGCAGTATATTATGGTCTCCAAGTGTTCTCCCACCTAGTATTCCTTTCCATTGGATTAGGTACTTAAGATGTGTACTATTCTTTGCATTGATAGGCTCTTTTCCACCTATAAACAATGTCATCTTCACTAGTTGACCTATTAGATGTTCTCTTACCTTTCCACCACCTGAAATTGATGTAGAACTTTCCTTTGCACCTACAAACAATCCTTTTCCAACTTTATATTTGACTGTTCACTCTTTCCCTCTTATTGCATACTTGAACTTTCCTATTTGTTCTTTCCAAACACTTCAATTCAACTCACCTTTCCCACTTATCTTTTTCATCAGATTCACTGCCCTTAAGACCTCTATCTTATCAAACTTAGAAGCCTCTACACTAACTACATATGATTGCCCCTTAACCTCTTTTTCCTTCAATGGAAAAATCGTTATCCCTATCACTATCTCATCATGCTTTTCTAACCAATTTTGTAATTCATCCTTGACCTTCTCTATCTCATACTTTGATACTAGCACATCATCTTTTCCTTCCAAAATTGGATCATTCTTGAAACTCGCTTTCCTAGTATCTCCTTCTTTTGCAATGGCTACACACTCTTTGTTTTTTTCTTCCTCAACTTTTATATACTCCTTCTTTCCCATTATTATCACTTTTGATGCCTTACCTTGTTCCTTAGCATCCTCTACCAATGGAGTCAATGTGAAGGTGTGTTCATCTTTCTCAATTTCATAAGTGTTGTTTCTTCCATCATAAATTACATGTCTATCAAACTACCATGGTCTCCCAAGTAATAAATGACAACAACTCATTGGAAAGACATCACAAAGAACCTTGTCTTTATATCCACCAATGTTGAATCCAATTAAATATTGCTCACTAACCAAAATTGATTTTTCATCATTCAACCAAGACACTCTATAAGGTGCTTCATGAGGAATTTTCTCTAATTTCAGTTTATCTACCATTTCATTAGACACCATATTATTAGTGCTCCCTAAATCTACTACAACTTTCCATACCTTGCCTTTGCATTTGCAGGTGGTCTTGAACAATGTCCTTATTTGAGTTGATTCATTTTCCTTTGTTGCTTGTAGGATTTATCTTCTCACCATCAATGAATCCCCAAATTCTAGAGCAACAAATTGATTAGGAGAATGAACACTTTCACAACCATCCTCTTATACCAATTGCACTCTTTTGTCACCACCACTTGATGTAGATGCATGTTTATCAAGACACTTAAATGTTGGGTGGTCAAACTAATTACAATGATAACACCTACCTAAAAAATTACTTGAACTTCTACCTCCACCAAATATTTCTCTAAAACCTATAAATAAACCTCTTTGATCAACAACTTAGTATTTTTTTTTGCTTACATCGTCTTTCTCTTCATAGGTCTACCTTGTAGCTCTTCCTCTATTGGTACTACCTCTACCTCTTCCTTGTCTTTCTTGTCTTGTTTACAAATTCTCCTTTTCCCTAGTAGCCAACTAAAAGCATTCTTCAACTATTCTTGGTGTAGAAAAACTCAATACATCTTGGATTTGATACCTCAACCCACACATATACCTTGCAATATTTTCATTCTCATCTTCAATATGACTAGACCTAATAGTCAATTTGTGAAACTCTTCAGTATATTTCATAACATCCTTATCCTTTTGTCTTAAACTCTACAACTTCTTGAATATTTGTACAACATGATCACTTGGTAATAATTGTACTTTCACCTTCTATACCTTCATATCCCATGAACTAATTTTTGTTTTCCATTTCTTCACTCTTTCCTCTTGAATGTAATTCCACCATGTCAATGTAGGACCTCTCAACTTGGTCTTGGAAAACTTCACCTTCTGATCATCAACAATCTCCTTGAACTCAAAATAATTATCTAAGGAATCTATCCAGTCTAATACCTCTTCAACATCCAACTTGTGATTATACATTGGCACTTCACTTTTCTCTCTAGAAGAATCTCCTCTAACAATATTAAGCATCTTTAACATCCTTCTCTCATCAAGATCCAAATCATCATCATCATCTTGGTTTCTTCTCCTAGGGTTCTCATTCTCACCCTCTTCCTCTCAGTTACTTTCCTCTTCAATGGCCTTTCCTCTTCTTTGCTTTGTCTCCATTACTACATACCTATCTAGGATGCTTCTTGGAATTATTTCAACATCTTAATCTCCATCCTTCATAAAGGGGCTTGTATGCCTTCTCAAGTATAGGTAAATCATGAACATCATCAAAGTCATCTCGATCAACATGATCAGCTTAGCCACTAAATGTGTCATGGATCAATGTATTTGTACCATCATCTTCAATTGTGTTTTCTAGCACATGATCATCTTCTTCCATAGGATCATTAACTTAATATTCAATATTCATAGCTCCATGTTCATCATCTTACAAAACCACATTCTCTGGGCTGTGATAATCCATATCATCTTCCCTAGGGTGCCCCACCTTTATAATAATGATAGACACAAATAAACCATGATCATGATCAAGTGGTTATATATATATAATGTTAAAATGATATAAACATTTACAAATTCAATCAATATAAATTCATATAATGAACAACTTACCAATGGACGATAATCATGCCCCCTTCAATGTGACCATGTTTCTTACAATGTTTCTCAGCTGTTGTGATTAAAATTCATCTTGTTTTTAAGCCCTTACAATTATTGAAAGGACAATAACATTTCCCATCACCTTTTCTTTTCAATCTAGCCCACAATATATCAAGTGTCTCTTCATTTTGTTTTGGACTAATATTATTTGATATGATTTTTCTTTACCAAGCTTGAATATTTAGATCTTCAAAAAATATCAAACTCACACTCCAATAATTTTTATTCATAGACAGGTAAAAAATCTAATAATTCTGATATTTTACACCAAAAAAATTTGGCATGCAACCACCCCTGCAAAAGAGAAGATAGTCTAAAGTTAATGACCCCAAAAAACACTTTAAAATGCTAATTCCAAAATTTATTAAATTTTTATTTTATTATGATTTCCAACTGTTAAGACTCCTAAAATTAGAATATTGAACTTGATCGCAAACTTTCTACAACGATGGAGGTAGCGAGCTAGTAAGAGCAAGTGACCCATTCCTAAGGAGCAACAAGTCAGAATCATCATTGCTAATGTCAATATGGATTTATCCTTTTAGTTAAAGATGCAACGTTTCACTTCTTATAATGAGCTTATCCCTAGGGCCCTCAACATTGAGAGAGCCCTTATTGCACAAGGAAGCACACACTAGTAGAATTTGGAAAATAAATGACTAGATGACTAAAAATTTTAGTCACAACAACTAAAAATGACTAAATTATGCTCATTTTTTGCAACTCGGCTATAAATGAGTAAATAAATTACTATTTAGGTCATTGATTAAAAATTATTTAGTCACACAAATAAAAATGACTAAATAGTTAGTCATTTATTTAGTCACAATCCATTTGAATAAATAATTTAAGGAATCAAGAATATAGCCCACCAAAATACTCTAAAACTTTAATAAACATACCCTAAAACTTTTCTCAAGATCTTATTTTTCAGGCATAGTCCACCAGAATGGAGTTTTCATTTTAATAAACATACTCTAAATCCTTAATCCAAACATTATTTTCAAGCATAGAACGCAAAAATGGAGAAGTGTTTCTGTAAAGAATGATAGAGAATGGTGAGGAGATGTGCATGAAAGGAGGCATAGGATTCATTGTTGCTTATCTCATTCCTACTTTGCTCAACAAATCTTTCATTGTTCTTGCTACTATTTTTAATCTAGGTATTTACTTGACATAAATTTGCATAATATCAAATTCCTTAAGAGGCTTTTGAAGTATCAATGTATCATATATAGGGTTTAGAATGATTTCTTTTAATTAAAAAAATAAATAAATGATGTATTTCCTTATAATTAGATAATGTGGAGATCTCCTAAATCTGCCCCAGCACACTATCCTCTCTAGCATTGTATTCATTACTCCAGCTACTAGGGTTTTGCATATGACATATTTAATATCTTCATGACCATGGCTTTTAAATAGTTCTCATTCTTTACTTTAATCATTTTCATGGTAACCCTTGAGTTCCATAATCCACCTTCAATCTCTTCTAAGAACGGTGTCTTAAGCTGGACTGCATAGTATGCATATAAAGCAAGTCCTTCATACCTGCTATTGTTCCAAACCACCACTCATTGCCTTGCTTAAATTTTTTCCTCCATAAGCACAATAGCATGTTTTAAAATCATGGTTGCCAGTGATTGACCATTAAGGTCACCACTTTCATCAAAATACAATGAGATTTTTGTCTTGAAACTCATGGCATTATGCAAGATAACATTGTGAATTGTTTGTTGTGTATGATTTGATTTTCTTGCACATTTACTACTTTGCTAACTTCCTTTAAGACTAGGTATTGCACCCCCAACTGCAATCTCAAACAACTCACTCACTATCACTTGAAGATTCCTTTCATGAGCATCCTTCTATAAAATCAAACTATGCCCTATAGACTGCCTACTTACTACAGGGGACTCATTGTTTCATGGTATTGTAGATCTTAAGATCCTTCAACCTTATTGACACTACTTCACAGTCCACAAGGTATTATTCACTATTCTCCCATCTTTGATGAGTCTCAAAACATTGCTCAAACATGCAATCCACTACCTCCATTATACATTAATGGCTAAGAAGAGACATTGAACCTATGATTACCATAGTTACTTCATTTAGGTAGCCATTCTCTAATTGCATTTTCCTTGTCTAACACTACCAAAAGCATTTGAAAAACCCTTAAGGTCGAGAAGGGGGTAAAGAAACTCACTGGTAAAATCTCCACTTTACTATGCAAGGTTTGAGCTTTAGTTTCTTGTCACTGCTTAGCCTCTTTTGGACTATCACATCTCAAGTGACTATCATTTTTCTTACTGTAGATTGCATTTACAAATGTCACTAAGCTACATAGTGTGCTTGTTATTGGCTACAATCTTTAGATTGCAAGATTTTGTTATTAGCTACAATGTCTCAATCTTTCTAGTATTGCAACCTCACTAATCCACTAGAGTTATTGTTTATGTTTCTACGGAGGCCTAAGGTTTGTAAACTAATCATGCTCTTACCAATGCTTATGTTGGTACTAAAAAACAACCTTAAATCTTGGGTTAGAAAATTAGTTGTCTTGAAAAAGTTGTGGTATGATCTTGGATTGTATCCTAGAGTGTGTGGGAAGCCTGTGTTTGATCATTAAGGTATGCAAACTTTATCAGGGAAATGTATCCTATATAGCATGGGTCTTGTTGTAATAGTTTCCATAATGGTTATTAGCAGATCACATTACTATTGTTTGTGGTAACCTAGGATTGCATTCAAGTATGTAACAAACTTGGTTTTTAGTTTAAGCTATACACTTTTAAGTAACATTCATAAGGTTTAGAAAATCTTGATCACTCTCTAGAATATCCCATTAAACATGGGTTGTGCTTGAATGCACCACATAATTGATATAACACAACCACTCTACATATCAACTAGAGTTATAGGCTATTTATTGTAGCAAGAGGTAATCACTCTTCGATCATGCTATAATTACATCTTATCCTGTTAAACTTGAGACAACCTGAATGTACCCAATGATGATTAACACCTACATTATACAACTTGAATTAACTACATTATATGAGTGCCTCCATTTCTATCACAACATAGCCACATTAAACTTGGGTCACACATGAATGCATCTTGTATTTGTTATAGCACAATTGTGCCACATGACCAATAGAGTTATGGATCACATAATTATAGTCACAAGAATCTATTCCTTGGTTATGATCTTATGGTGATTCCACACAACAAAATTTGGACATGAAATTCTCAAAACCCTAAACCTCTAAGAATGAAATATGATGAGATGTTGCTTTAAAATATGATTTTCAAACCTAGAACTACAAATCTGACTTCACAACTGAATTTTGCAAAAAGAGAATGACTACCATCAACTTGGCAATATCTTCTTGATTTTTTTTCTTATTTTTCCCAAGAAAATCATCCATAGTCCTCCACAAACTGTCTCAACTAGAGCAAAACACTGTCGCAATAAATTGGCAAACTCACTTCTCTTTATGTTAGCCACAATTTGATTTTTTTCTTATTTTTCATGTTTGTCAAAATTTCGACGAAACTGATAGTTGGCATTTCGACAAAACCCAAGTTCGTCAAAATTTTGATGAAAATCGGGGATAAAATTTTAAAAAATTTGAAAATTACACATCAAATTTTACAAGCACCTGATGATACATCATATTATACATATTTCATCAGACATTTTTGTCAGATTTTGCGGTCAAATGAGTTAGTGAAAGAAAAATGAGGTGATGCACTCACTCTGGGCCATAGAACATCAGGTCGTCCACAGGGTGAGATATCTAAAAGAAATAGTTTAGTGAGAATGTCATGCTAGTGTGTCAGCTTCCCATTATACTAACCATATCAAAGTTATGCTCCTGATAACATTGATAAGGCACCACAATGTAATGCTTTTTGTAAATGTGTTTGAATATGTAAATAATTTTGCTAAAGGGGATTTTTCTTTGTTCAAATAAGGTCTTCTTCTTAGGGAGAATTGTGCCTAATGTATCCAAGAGAGGACAAGTCAAGATGTCAAATCATTATCCACGGGATGCCTCATTCGCATCAGGCTACTTTAGTTGATAGTTATTCCCTTGTTAGATCATTATCCATGGGATGCTTTGTTCACATCAGGCCACTTTAGTTCATCTCATACACTCTTGGAAGGAATCAAACCCAATGAAACCACCAAGCAAAGGAAACATCACAAGAAAAAGTAAATCATGCCATAAAATTTGTAAAAGATGTTGTCTATGTATGCCCCCACTTTAAAGAAATTTCTACACACCATTTTGTGAGCAATTTCTTTAAAGTAGAAGAGGTTATGAGAGCTTATCCAAAAATCCCTATACAAAGTCATATGTTTTTGACAAGCTATGTCATGAAGAAAGGTATTATATCACATGTGAGTCAATCTTAAGACATGTCTTCCAGATCCCAAGCTTGCTCTTATACATTCATGAAAGGTTAACGACTAGTCAAAAGAGACAACAACAAGTGACATACAAGGATAAGGCTTTCTAACCCTTTGCCCCCACTTAGTGTAGGACAAAGATGAGCCTAGAATGGATGATAGTATGCTTCCACTTGCAATGGATGTAAAAAATGCAATAGCCAGTATGCTATGATCCTACAATTATTGCATGGCAAGGAGCAACAGCTAATGTTATTAATGTGGATAAGGAAACAAAGTTTCTGCTTGATACATGTTTAATGAGATAGCTATTAATTTAGGATGTACCAAGGGTAGAGTTTTCTTGGAAGAATCTTGAGTGATAGTATTAATGTTGAGTGAAGGTTTGTTGGATAGGTTGATTTATATGAAAGGAAAATAACAAAGACCGTGATTTGGAAGAATGAGGTTGGGTGTATTGTGAGCTTGTTTCTTGTGTAATGGTGGGTAAAGAATGATAGGATTCTTAGGTGTGTCCAAAATAACTTCATTACACATAGGAGGATGATTAAGGGTTGGATTGTGTTGAGTATCAATAGTGGTGATATGAGAAGAATGCTTTAGTTAGTTGTCTTCTTTCTCTAAGGTATCATTATTTTATGCCATAATATCAACCCTAGGAGGAGAGGTAATATGTTCATCACATGTCGTAATTGGATTTGGCAAGATAGCTTCATCACTCATAGGAGAGCCATCAAGAGAAGGATAACTAGGAGTTTCATGGTAACTAATGATTAGACTTTTTTGTTCAAATAGATCTTCCATCATGATATATTCTAACACTAAACTATCTTCTTCATGTGTAGAGAAGATATTAGGAGAAGAAAAGGGTTGATTTTCATGAGTATCTATACTTACATCCTCATGTCTTAGAATGTCATTTTGAGTAGCAAAGGTAGGATTGTCATAGCTCTCAATCATATCCTCCACACAAATGTGTTTGTCATGATCATTCATGAGTTTATCCTTATTCACTAAAGGATTTACACAAGTAGGGGAGGTGTTGGGAGATGAATGAGGACTCCATAAGGTAGTGGAAATGATTTCAGCTTTGTGTGTCATAATGTATTTGGAAGGGGGAGGAGAAGGAAGATAAGAAAGAATTTCATGATCTTCAATGATTGTGTCTTCTTTCATTGAGATACCTTCATCACTAATGGGAGAGATATCAGGAGAAGAAAAATTATGATTATCATGATTATTGATGCATGCATCCTTTTGTGTCAAATCTTTAGTGGATGATCTTAGTGAGAGGAATTCCTTAATGGATTCATTTAACATGTCTAAATCATCACTAGTAAAGGGTTTGGATGTTATGGTTTTTCAAAATTGAATCATTTAAATTTTAATTGGGTTGTTTGATGTTTTTTGTTTTTTATTTTTTGTTGTCATTCGCTAATGAATCTAATCTAAATGAACTAGGAACTAATGGTGAAAATGAAAATTGCAAAAGTCTAAGTGACATGTGTAATGCCCAAAATCACACTAGGGCAAAACACAATTTTTTTTTTGAAGAGAAGACATTAATCCCCTCGTTAAATACTTTAATGTGTTGCATTTGTTAACTAGCTATATGCATTGAATGACATTGTCCAAGAAATGACATCATCATCATGAAACCCGAGAGTGGGGAGTGAATATTTGAATAAGTGGGTGAAGGTGGAGACCATCCCACACAAATACAATTTTATAAAATTTACATTAACGTCAAATTCAAATTTCAAAGATGAAAATATTTATAATTTATTCTAATTACAAAACTTTAATATTTATTTATTTATACATTTATTTAATCTACTTACCAAATAAAGTAAATAAAAGAAATAAAATAAAAGATTTAAATAAACCTCCCTCCTTTTAGAAAGAAGTACTATAATACTAATAATTATAATTATTCTTTTTATTGCCTTTTTAAATTTTAAATTAATGTTCTTACCCTCCTCTCTTAATTATTTTAATCTACGTAGACCCCTTCTTTTTTTTCTCTTACATTTAATTTTCCCTCTTTTTGGACTTATTCGAAAATCTAAGGATATTATATTTTGTCTTTTCTCTACTAATATTATCTTAAGTGAATAACTGTACACTTGGACATATTTTATGGCATGATTTAAATGACAATGTATACGTTTTTCTCTTTTTCCTCCCACGTTATTATGAGTATGCATGTATATCTAAAAACCCAACCATACTTGAATTTTCAATGTCATGGCATCAAATGGGGGTAGGCGGATATATATAAATACATTCTTTTTTTTTTAATGTTTACTTTCCCATCCAAGCAAAACTATATTAATGATACGAAAACCGATGAATGATAACTAAATAAATAAAATATAATAACCCAAAATTTCTGATTTCCTCTTCTTTTCTTACAGCTTAGGGACTTCTAAAAAGGTAAAATTTAATATGTGAAGCTATTCATATTTTGGTCTCTTTCTACTTTATTGAAGGGGAACTGATATTTGAGGCATTCCCACGTAGACTTTTATATGGAGAGAGTGCATTCGCACAGGAAATAACAAGATGACTTGAAAGGCCACCGTGAATGATGTATAACTATGTTTAGCTTATAAAAGCATATGCGCTAGTGGGGAATTCTTCGATGACGATATAACCAATACGCTATGCATTCTACGCTCTAAGAAAGGAGTTTTACACTGTACGAAATGATAGTTGCCCAAATGCAAGGAGAGACTCAGTGAAGGTATGGCTGTTTGTTCACTAAATTCTAATAGCATGGTCCCCTTTTTGAAATAGGAGCTAGATGGCAGCGATTTATTCATAATATATATATTTATAATCTGAGTAAATTGATAACTACAGTTCCTATGACGTAGCTCCTCAGATAATGTATTTATTATATTTTTCCTGCAGTTACAGACTATAGCCAGAGAAAGTAAGTTGAGCTATATACAAAGGCGAGAACCCCAATAGAAATATCTCATTGATCCCACTCAAACTCTCGGCTAGTCTTATTCCACCAGATACGAAATCAACATTGACTAGCTAGTGGGTAACATTCAACCAAAGTAAAAAGATTTTTGGCATCCATTTTGAAATTTACATTGGGCACTAGATCACAACAATACTTCCAATGCTTAACCTAACCTATATTATCTTCCTATGTCGAAGCATAGGAAGGGGGCAGAAAAAAAAAAGTTTAATGAAATGCAGAGTTTTATGATGTTCATTTGAATGTTGAAAATCCCAGCGCAATAAGCTTTTGTTCTTAGTGTTTTCTTTTCTGGGACTGCAAGTCATAGCTAGAGACATGGAGAGCAGCTCAACTGTAAATCAGTGTCATGGAGGATAGTCAGATACAGTCTACTATTTACTTATTTTTATTGTTTTAGGCACCACTACAACACACAGAGAGCGATTCCTACAGCAGAGAATGGTAGGTTTCAAATCTATGTTAGGATTTTGGAGAGTATTTAATCCACAAGTTGTAGTTTTAACGGCTTTAAAAAAAATTTCTATTGCAGAAAGAAATCATTTTACTATCTAGAATAACACAAGGGAGTAGGAGAAATTGCTTTCATTACACTCTCTTTTATTTTATTTTATTTTGTTTCAGAGATGTGCCTACGTTTTGAGTTCTTCCCACTTTGTAGCAATGTATCAATCAGGAAATCAGAATCTTCTCAATGTATATCTTTGTAATAGACTTGTAATACAACTACTTCTATTTTTACAAATGAATAGTAGATTTACATATACACTCTACACATTTTACTTTAGATGACAAAAGGATGTATGCGCGAGGTTTCATAGCTAATAAAATGTGTATATATGCATATATGTTTGCTTTTGTCTTTCTACTTCTTTTTAAAAAAAAAAGCACTGTGAAGCAATTGCTTAATCCTAACCCGATTTTCTAAAGCTGGGTTAGACAGTCCTTTTGTTTTCTTCTTATCCAAATTATACCCCAGCCCTAAATATTGCAGAAACACAGATTAAATGAGAGTTTGTAAGACAATCTTTGAGAATAAAATACTTTCATATATATTTAAAATTTCAATGTCTAACAATTGAAGCAACTCATATCATTTATGTTGTCAAAATTTTGAGCAACTTTTATCAACATGGAACTGAAAGAGAATGTGCAGAAATCTTTTTTTTTTTTTAATCATACTATTCACAGAAATAGACAGATTTTAAAAGCAACATTTTCTATGCACAAAATTTGACTACATGGTGGAAAGACAATCTTTTCTTTGAGCTTCATATATCATTCTAAACTTTCGCATGACTTCCACAACAATAGATTTATAAATTTTCCCCCCCTTTTTCTTTTCCTTTTCTCTACAAAATTTTCCCAATAAGACAGTTGACATAGAAAAGACATCAAACTTGCAATTTACACAGAAATACAGATTTTTCCCTTCTTTTACAATATAACAATTATGTCAGTTACTCCCTAGTAGAACCTTTGCTACAACAGCATACTTGAGCAATCCTGAGTTGAAGAATGAAACATTTTGTCCCTTACAAAATATAGAGGTAAACTTTCCTACTTATTGATTTATAACAAGGTTATAGAAAACACATTTTCTTATTTACAACAAGCATCCAATAGGATATATTTTTTTTTTTATAGAAAATACACAAATATAATAGCTTCTCCAAGCAACATGGGTACACCATATTTTCGGTTTCCTCAAACCTGCAATAAAACACACAAGACACTAACTTTTTCCATAGACCATGGGTGCTCACCTCCCAACCTTTGGTTGGAAAACCAACCACCCCCAAGCTAGGAGGCACCTTGGGAACCAGGTACATTCATGCAATCTAAATACATTAACACACAAGATACACACAAAAATATACACACCCACCCAGGGGGTTTTCACATAACAAAGAGTTCATTATGAACTCAAACGGGGAATGGAAGTGGACTACGCACTCCATTTTGGGGACTCAATAGTAAACACCATGAATAACATTCACCAAACCTTTCCACCCCTTCATTACAACCCTTCCTTCTCATTCCCTTATCCACCCCAACCATCTTTCACATTTCACAAAAAACATATGGGTACTCATACCCTTTTATTAACCTCTCCTTTTAAAGGAGGAATGACTAGCCCCCATGGAGGTTCCTACTCCAACCTTCCCCAAACTTGGGATGCTCTTCCCAAATTTGGGTGAGCCTATCCCATTACAACCCTTTTTCCCAACACTCATACAAAGCAAAGAAAACAAAAGAAAACAACACTTAAGAGAAAGAATTTTCAAATACACAATCACATGTACATAGTGCATACAAATTTAACAACATAAGAAGCAACAGGGTTTGTCAATCCTACCTTAATCCAAGCTTTGGGAGCAAGTGATGAAGATGAGCACAACTCCACCTCCTCCAAGCTTGCTTTCCAACCTCCCCCAAGCCAAATCCAAGATCTCCCCAAAAATTTCAATTCCCAAAACCAAAGAATGCAAAAGAGAATCCCCAAAACCCTTGTTCTTAGCTTTTCTTATAGAATCTGAAGTTTGAATTTCCTTTGAATGGAGAAGTGACACTTGTCACTCACCCATTCACCCTCCCAAGCACATTCACCCATGTGTGCTCTCACATGTGTGAGAACTTGGGGGACTTCCAAGACATCATAGAGAAGTGGGAGTGAAAAGGGACTAATCCCCATCCCACTTCTCAAAACCTTATTTTCGCCAAACTTTTTAAAGGCCTAAAAAAGGGTGCCCAATCATGAAACTAACTCAACATTATAGGCTGAAAAGGTACCTAACCCATAGGTACTTGACCTAGGGACCTTAAATCAATAAAAACACTTAAAAAACTCAACTCTACAACCTTCAAAAAGTGCCATAAGGATCAAATCCGAGTTTGTCCACTTGGGTGGACAACTCACCACTTAATGGATTGACATGGGAATTTAAACCAATTTACAAACATGCAAAAATACATCACAAAGAAAAATACATTACACAATGGAACTATAGTCCCTTCATATGGACTATAGCTCGGCTTCACTGGTAAACTCACTCAGGGTTCCCAAAGGTTACCTCCAATTTCCATTGGCCATGGAAAGCGTACCTGCACACTCGATGCACACGTTAATCCATCCAATAAATCATATCTCAAAACATTTGAATCACCATTTCATATACACAATCTTCCATCCAAGTAAATAATATATCAAAACAATTAAATCATCATTTCATATAATCAAGTTTCATACTTTCACATAGCATATATATCTCATATCATAACTGAAACAAACACTAATCACATATCATATCCAATTCTTTTTATTTTAATCTTCACATATTTCATTTGTTCATCATTTCAAAATTCAAATTGAACAACCATAGTAATTATCATAAATTTAGGTCAACCATCATAACCATCTAATTAAGCATGCAACATCATAATTAAATCATCATAAGAACTCAAATGTCTAAGTATCATGTCATCAAGAGTATCTCTAAGCATAATCCATAACCACAACTCAAAATAGTCTAAATACTAGGTGTATGATAGGGGTAGGCCTCACAACATGAATGTAAACAATGCTTATTTCTAATGATTTAAATGTACGAGAAGCTATGAAAATGTAAAATGCAATGTAAATACATAGGATGAAATGCAAGTTTTCATATTTCAAACAAACTAATTTACTTATGACACTATGCAATAATCTAAAAGATGAAAGATTGGAAATGCAAAGGTGAATTTTAAGAATGCATGAAATGAGCTAATATAAGCTAAATCTAATGAAATGCATGATACAGAAACTCAGCCAACTAATACAAATAACTAATGGCAAGAAACATAAGCATAAAAACAAAGTTTTCAACATTGTAAAAGGTAGTTTTAGGGGTCAAAAGGGACTGATTCGCCCAGGGTGGTGAATGAGTCCTAGTGAGGATTTTTTTGAGATTTTTTAAGATTTTTCAAAGGGATTTTTATGTTTTTTGTATTGTAAAAGGTAGTTAAAGATGAAAATGAAAATTTTAAAAAAAATTTAATGATTTTCGATGCCAAAAATGAAACCTAAATGCACTTATCATGAATGCAAAAGTTTAAACCTAGTACGCAAATTAGTCTATGCAAACCTTAATGCAAGGTCAATTTGATGCCAGATCTATGATGAAGGACTCCAAATCAGAAAAAAATGTATTAAAAAAGGTTCACCTAAATGTTGAATTAAGGGCAAATGGTTTCATTAAGTTTAGAAAGGCTTGAAAGTCTTTTACAACACTTTACAACACCTTTACAAGACATTGCTAAATGCATTTAAAAGGGTTCAAGACCTAGTGTGGATGTGAAAAATTCCTCACAACACCAAATCAAGACCTCATTAAGCCCAATTTGTCATCAATTATTCCCCAAATCAAGAAAGTTTCCTTTTTTCTATAGTATAGGTATCAAGCATTTATATTCAAGAAGCAAGAAACAATGAAGTCTTGGAGTAGCATTATAGTGCTTTTGAATGTCTTGAAGCTCATTCTTTGTCATAAGATCAAGCATTATTGAAGAATTCATGATAGATGCCTATAGAGAATCGTTATGGATTCTAGGTTTTGGGAGAAGCACCATGAGAGTCAACCAGGCCTAATAACTTGTTTCCTAAGTGATTCTATCTTCTATGATCATTCTATTTTCAGCCTAAAGTGAGGTATAATCAGCCTTGTGACTTATTAAGGGGATTTAGGATATCCTAAAGTGGGTTTTTTGTATTGCTGATGTTTCATACTAGGAACATTTTCTAATATAATTGAGTAGGGTTTCTTTGCATCATTAAATATCTTATTATTAGAAACTTAATATTACGATTGCACACACATTTCATGTTTCAAAATTTCATTTATCATCAAGGTTTAATTACCAAACTTGGGGTTTGACTAAGGAAAACCCCCATCCACAAAAAAACTTCAAAATGTGTTTTGTAGATTATTAGCAAATCTAGATCCAAAAGAGGGAATTTCAAGTTGCAGGAAGGAATTGCAGGTCTGGAACTTCAAGATTAGATTTGGAGTTTTCCAAAAGAGCCTACCAAGAACCATTTGCCACCTAGAAAATGAGCCTATTAGGGTTTTAGTGGTAGCATATTTTCAAAGTTTACAAGCTACTGTTCTAGATTCAGAGCCTCCCAGACAAGTCTACTAGGACCCACTCACCACCTAGCGAATGAGTCCCTAATAGGGTTGCAGAAACAACAAGTTTGGAGTAGGTGCACAACATTCCTTATTCTTAGTTTTTCCAAAAATGTTATTGTTTCTTTCTATTTTTTGATTGATTTCTTCATTGCACCTTGTAGATTTAGGTTTAGAGTTGTTTTACTAGTTTAAGTTCTCCCCAAGGTGTAATTGACATAAAAGTTGTTTAATTGTTGAGAAAGAAGGAAAATATGCTTTGAAAGCATGGAAATCAACTACAAAAGTGGAAGTCACGAAGGAAGAAGAACATGAGGAAAAAATTGATGAAGTCACTAAGTTGTTAGATGATGATTGGGGTTCCTTAGATTTGACACCAACATTTATGGGAGAATACAAAATTACAACAAAAGAAAAAAAAACCAATCGTAATGTCAACACAAAATTTTGAAGAAAAATCACAAGAATCTACTTCATCTACTCTAGAAGAAGACACAAGCTATACAATGAACTTTGATGAGATAGACTACCAAAAACCACCAAACCCAAAAGAGATGGAAAAACTTTATGGAAGAGGTTATGAGCTTGTAAAGCAACTTGGTTATAATGAAAAAAGACATGGAAGGAAAGAACAAGGTATTTGCATTCTTCTAGAGCCTAACACACAAGAAACAAAAAGTGGTTTGGGGTATTGTCCTTTTAAGATAATGCAATCAATGAAAATATCCTCACTCAACATCAACACCATCATATGTAACTCCACTAAAACAACTCTCACTTTGAAGTATCCTGAATTAATTGATAGAAATTGTGATGAATCATTAGAATAATTTTAAGATGATGTAGCATTGAAATAAATATTAGGAGTTTATGATAATCCATTTAAACCTCCTAAAAATAAATGAGTTACATGTACTATGGTTAGTGCTAAATAAGAAGACGAAGAGAAGGAAAATAATGAGAGTGATAAGGACAAAGAAGAATTCAATCCTGAAATTCCAAAACAAAATGCACTTTGTTTGGGAGATATAATCAACATAGTGATGGATACAACTAACAAGGAAAGAGTTATTCAAATAGGAAAGTGCCTTGATATAAATGAACAAGAAGACCATGCAACTTTACTTTGTAACTTTCATGAACTTTTTGCTTGGACTTATTTGGATATGCAAGGAATTGATGCTAAGTTAGTGACATGCAACATAGTCCTTGAAGAAGATGCTAAACTAGTGAGATAGAAGATATGATAGATGAATCATAAGATAGCTTTATTGGTTAAGGATGAGATTGAGAAACTCCTTGAAGCTGATTTTATATGACCTATTGATTATTATCCTTGGATATCGAACATTGTTGTAGTCGTGAAACTTGATAATCATATTAGGATGTGTACGCACTTTTTTGACTTGAATAAAGCATCTTTAAAAGATGATTTTCTTGTTCCTAATATTGACATGATAGTGGATTCGACTGTGGGACATTTTTTTTTGTTATTCATGGATGGATTTTTTGGATATAATCAAATATTTATTAAACCTCAAGATCAATAAAAGACAAAATTTACTATAGCTTGGGGAATGTTTTGTTGGGTAGTTATTCCTTTTGGATTAAAGAATTCAGGTTGAACATATCAAAGGGATACAACATTGATATTTCATGATTACATATGCAAGATTTTGGAAGATTATGTTGATGATATTCTAGCCAAATATTTAACTCAACAAGACAATGTGAATATCCTTCAAAAAATATTTGAATGAATGCACAAATATAACATGAGTTTGAACCCAAAAAAGTGTGTCTTTGGCATAGATAACTAGTGGAATTTTTTTAGGTTTTAAATTATCTCACAAAGGCATTGAGGTGGACATGAACAAAGTTGATGTTATCATTAACATGCCACCTCCTAAAGTAATTTCTCTATTGCACACTTTACAAGGAAGAATTCAAGCTATCCATCATTTTGTAGCATCCTTAGCAAGCCAAACATTAGCCTTTACACAACTCCTTAAGAAAGAGGTTTAGTTTAAGTGGAATGAGGATTGTAAATAGGCCTTTGAGAGTTTGAAAGATTATCCTGCTAATCAACCTATTTTATAACCTGCTATCCAAGACAAACTATTTATTCTTTATACAGTAGCATCAACCCATGCTCTTGTAACATTTTGGCTCAACAAGATGATAGTGGTAGAGAACACAAGTTTTTTTATTATAATATTAGTTGAACCCTAATTGATTATGATACACAATATACAATGATAGAAAAATAATTTTTGGCTCTCTTATTTGCTACTAGTAAATTGAGACATTACTTATTGAATGTTGAAATCCATTTGAGGACAAAATTTGATCCTTTAAACACCTATTTTCTAAAACATATTTATAGAGACACTTAGCTAAGTGGGTTATCTTGTTAATTGAGGGTATGTGCAAGATCATGATTGGCCAAAAAGTGACGATATGATGGGTATGTGTAGGGTATGTGGGTGACAACTTTTTTTTACCCAAAATTGATGAAATGAAAAGGGTTTTTAAAGTATATTCTCAACTTTCCACCAATAAAAATTATGCTTTACTTTGAATTTAATAAATATTATTATTCATTTTCTATTTTAATTATGACTAAAGTCTTGATTGATAGGATGATTGAAAAACATCTATAGCTTTCAAATGGTATCACATTTTTTGAATCTAAAACATGTGTCACATTCTATTCTTTACATACTATAGGATTAAAAGAAAATGAATTACATGAAGTTTTGAACAAGTTAATGTGGTCAGACATATGAGTTTTTATATTTTTTAAAAGTTGTATTAAAAAATTCATAATTAATTTACTTGGAAAAAAATTACAAAAAAATATGCATCACATCAGGACATGAGTCCTCTACTTATATCTAACATCTTATAAAAAAATATTATCATTTTATTGTGGTTAGGGTGGTCAAACAGACACCTACTTCTTATTTTGTCCTTGAAATTTAAGTACTACTACACTGAAATTTCAAATCTTCACCAAATAGATTTTTTTTAAATAAACCTAGTAGTTTAGAAACTACATTCAATTTTCTATAGATTCTATTATTACATATTTATGAAATAATATAGACAACTTATTCAAATTTTTATGTCAAGTTTCCTAACTCTGATTTTTCTAAATTTTTTGCCACTTAAGGGCTTGTTTTTTCCATGATGACCTTGCACATACCCTTGATTTTGATCTTAAATTTGTCTCTTAAAAGGAAATCAAAGGACAAGCATTGACCAACCAATTAGCTAATGCTCTCTCTTCCCTAGTGTTACCTAATATAGACTCATTCATTGATTAGAATGTGTTGAATATTTAAAAAGAAAAAGAAACATGGGATTTGTGTTGAACTAGCTTTGGAGCAAGAGTTATATTAATTACTCCTTCAAGTAAGCCTATTCCCTTATCTTTTTGTTTAAACTTCCTATGTACAAATAACACTACAAAGTATGAAGCTTTAATAGCTGGTATACATGCAACATTATCATTAGATGTCAAACACATTTCTATATTTGGTGATTCCCTCCTAGTTATTAAACAAATAAATGGTTCATTTCAAGAAAATCATGATAAAATCATTCGATATAAGGACCTCACGATGACATTATTAGATAAATTTAAATCATTCCAATCAATAACATACTACAAAAGGATAATCAACATGCAGACACAATGGCCAACATTGCTTCCCTTGTATCTCATGAAGATCCTTTTGCTCATTTCACATTCACAATTCAAATGATCCATAAACTATCAATAGATGATAAAAGAAAACAAGGGTTATTAACCAATACCAAAGATTTTAGTGAATGGTACACAATGATATTCAACTACTTAAAAGATGGTACCTTTCCTAAGCCTATAACTAAGAACACTCGAGCTCCTCTTTAAAAACTTTCATCTAAGTATATAATCCTTGCAAACATTTTACATAGAAGATCATTTAATGCTCTTTTCCTTAGATGTCTTAAATGATATAAAATCCCTATAGCACTTGAAGAAGATCATGTAGGTGCTTGTGGGGGGCATTTTTGAGGAAGATCGTTAGTTCAAAAATTGGTTCACATAGGGTACTATTGGAGACAAATGGAACAAGATTATTTTTCCTATGTGAAGAAATACCATAAATGTCAAGAACACAATTTTATTCATGCTCTTTCTTCCAAGCTTCATTCCCAAGTTCCTATTTGGCCATTCATGGTATGGGGTTTGAATCTTATTTGAAAGATATCACAGCCTTCTTATGTTGGACACATATTTATCATTACTGCAACCAACTATTTTACAAAATGGGTAGAAGCTATCCCTCTTCATTCCATAATAGCTAATGCAATATGTCATTTTATATTGGAACACATTATTGCTCACTTAGGTCTCTGATCCACATTGATTTTAAATAATGGAACTCCATTTAAGAATAATGATAATAAAAAAATATTGGAAACATTTAATATTCAACATCGATTTTCAATGCCATATTACCCCCAATCAAACGAACAAGAAGAATTGACTAACAAGACTCTTGAAAATATTTTGTAGAAAACAATAAGTAAACATAATAATGATTGGCATACTCAACTAACCTATGTGTTGTGGGCTTACCATACAAGCATTAGAACATCTATCATAAACAATCCCTAGAACTTTGTTTATGGTGTTGAAGTGATAATTCCCTTAGAGTTAGAAATTCCTTCATTGTGAATTTCTCTTAAAGGGCCTATCAATGATATTACTTATAAATAGCAATGGTTGCGTCAACTTGAAATTCTTGATGAACAATGTGTCAATTCTCTTGAGTACCTCCAAGCTTATTCCAAAAGAATGCAATGTGGTTATAATGATAATATCATCCCACATTTAATAAAGGTGACTTGGTGTTATATGAAAATCAACATAATGTCAATGCTCCTCCGAATGAAAAAGGAAAATTCAGTTCTAATTGGTTAGGACCTTATATCATCAAAGAAAACTATGGGTCTGGAGCCTACACGTTACTGGAAATGGATGATACACCTCTAAAAGAACCTGTCAATGTTGCACATTTGCATCAGTATTACACATAGCATTCTCTCTTTTGAATAGTGTGTTAAATAAATGTTGTTAAATAAGGTAGATAGTTTCTATTTTATCTCACATTGCTTTATTCTTTCACAAATGATAATAGTGTGTCTTAGAGTCTAAAGTGATTGTTCAATTAGTTTGAATTATTACTTTAGTTTCCATACTATTCAAAATAAAATCTTGTGTGTTGTGTTAATTTAGATCATAGGTGAATTTATGTTAACATAACATACTTAATCATAATATACCATCTAACATAAAATAATATTTTTTTAATTAGATCACATAAACATTAAATCATGGAGATATTTATTATATACATTCTTGCAAAGGATATTTAATAAATCACAGTTGACATTTAATTCAACAAAAGATCAAAAAAACATAAACAATAATGCTCATATATATCATAAAATTTGTAAGTACATATACATCACTAAATATAATGCTAGTAATGTCTATGACTGCTAGACTCCTCGGGGGCTGGTGGTCCTCGTGGTCATCATGATACAGTAGAATATGATAACGACTTACCTAAAGATTCTTGTAGGCCCTTTACTAGTCCAACCACTCTCGCCTCTCCTATGAGTTCCTTAATGAGCTCTTAATCTATCTTCTCTCTAGCTTATTGTACCCTAGCAAGGTTCTCATGTAGCCTCGAGATCTCTACTCATTGGGAATCCTCTATTCTACTGTCAATAGGACCTCAATATTCTTAGACTATTGAAAGCTTTGCTAGAAGCTAGTTGGCACAACTAGTGGATCTCTCATATGTTGCACCTAATCTCACTACTAACTTGAAGAGGTCTGCATGTTTCCCACAAAAGGTGGGGGCATGCACTCTAGACACTCTCATGTAGACCTTGCAAGATGGAAATCATAAGAAAATTAGTACACATCCTATATATATATATATATATATATATATATAAAAATCATATACACAAAAGTAAAAGAGCATAACAAAATTATAAATATAAAATCATCACCTAGATCTCCAGTCCATTAGTCAGAGTATAACTATAGAATGATAATCCCCCTCTATTTAGGAAGTGTTTATAGCCTATTTCTATTGGCCTCCCCATGCTCTTGAATGTGGATTTTTTATCCCATTGTGGCATGTGATCTAGTGGATTTGGAAGGGGGTGTATCTCTCCTATCAGGGGAAACTAGCTCCTCCTCTACCTCATTGGTATCCTCACTCATAAAATAGGACTCCTCCTCCTCCTCCTCATCCTCATCTAAACCTATAAATATGTTAGGTGTCTAGTGTCATCATCATCCATATCTTTGTCTACCTTGTCATCATCTTTATCCTTTGTGTGACCCAGAAGAGGTTTGACATGACCTGCAAGGTAGTGAATAAGAAAGATAGGAGTTGGTCATGTTGCAACCCACCACTAGTCATAGGCTTGAGTAGTTCCTATGTCATCAGCCTCAGAGAATGGGGGCACGTCATGGTCCTCATCCTTTGAACCACTGATGTACACATCCTCAATAGTAAGCCGATGACTATCCCTAGGTCTAGAATCACTTTGTGTTGATCTTTGATACATTGGTCTAGCTTGCAATGGTACGTGGATGTGTCAAAATTGATGCATGACACAATCATAGTAAAATGTTCTCACTATGTAATCATGTGTTCCTAAAATAAACCAGTCCTACTATAGCCTAGCTAGCTCGAGCATGTTATTCAACCACAAGGGAATCCTAAGATATGGCCTTCGACTGATATCATCCTCATCTAGTCGATCAAACCTAATCTACCAATGCAGTAAATCCACCTCCTACCATGATCATCTTAGTGCATAACTAAAGGCCTATGGATATCCCATGGTCACTATGGGAGGAAACTCAGTTGGCCTAGTATATGTGATGTGCTCAAAGAACCATATTTGCAAGAGTGTATAATGTACAATGTTGTTGAGCTCCTGGTATGAAAGTCATCCCAAATCATACTATAGATGTGTGAGTATACTACAATACCATGCATAAATGGTCTTATTCCCCTTTGTTTCCTTGATAATATGTACAAGTCCACCATCTACATGTGCTCCTTGACCATCTAGTACCAATGTGAGTGCATAGCTAGTGATCAAAATCCACCACAGAAGTGGTGTCAATGCATGTAGAATCCATCTAAGCTCAATGCATGGACCAATGCTCAACTATCAAATAGGTTACTATAGAAAATATATAATATAATCTCTCATCTATCTAAAGGATCAATAATTTGCTAAGTGTGCAGTCTCGACCTAGATAGGAATCCATAGGATGAGATGTACATCCTCTAGAGTAATAGTTATCTCACCCATGGGAAGATGGAAGGTACATGCGTCCACATCCCATCTCTCTACCAGGGATAGAAACGTGTCATCATGATACCTCATAGTTGGCATGAGGTATACCCAGAACAATCCTACATCATGTAGAAGGTTGATCTCCTCTTGTGATAATTGAGTGATAACATCTTGAAGGAAACAAAACTCTCCCTCTGAGGTGCTGTCGAGCTCAAAGAAGAAACTAAAATAGAAAATTACATGAAATAAATCCTAAATTTATGAATCAAATAACATAGAGTCTCTCTAAGACTCTTTATGGCCAATGTGGACATTTATGCCATTTTTGGACTGGGGGTCTTGGATGCTTTAGACAATTCTAGACACTTTGTGCCAATTTGGGACACTTTGCACTAGCAATAGATGCTTTGTGACAAAGATGGATGCTTTGCATCAATACTTTCCATTGTCCTAAAATTACTCTAAATAAATGAAAAGTACAGTAAATGTATGAAAATAATGAAAAAGAAGAGCAAAATCTACTCACCATTTGTTGAACTGCACCTCATGCCACCTCATCTTGAACTACATCCAGTCTAGGGGGCTTGTCGGTCCTTTGGCTTGGCATCTTAGATTACTCTACACCAAGGTAATTTTCAAAAAGGTAAATTTCAAGTGAATAGTAAAAAATTTCCATTTTCATTAGTATATAGTAAAACCTAGTAAATAAAGATTATTTTATTTAAAAGGCCATTTTATTCAAATTAGCATATTGGGGGCTATAGGACTATATTTTCAATGCCATTTCTTGAATTGGATTTGTGATTCCGCTCCTAGTATCATCAAATTTCTATCACTATGTGACATGGTACTTGGAAATACCCTATGATATGTGTTACATTGGTGGTTGTCGCTGCACCAAAAGATTGACTTGTCAATGCCCGATACAACCACCAAATTTATGTAAGATCCATAGGAGGTGATTATGCCATGTCACAAAGCCAAGCACCATGCTAGAAAAGGACAACCAAGGGACACACCATCTTGCAAAAATCGCTCCCCCAACACAAGTGAGGGGTTTGAACCTATGACCTTGTCTCTAATACCAATTGTTACATTGGTGGTTGTCGTTGCACCAAAAGATTGACCTATCAATGCCCGATACAACTGCCAAATTTATGTAAGATCCATAGGAGGTGGTTAAGCCATGTCACAAACCCAAGTGCCATGCTAGACAAGGAAGACTAAGGGACACACCATCTTGAAACAATACAACCTAATTAATTCAATGTGGTTTCGTATTCACCTTGATTCTACCTCCATAAAGCAAGGAAAATTATGGGAGAATACATCTACCCTCGAACTCAATTCTCATAGAAGTTTGATAAGAAATTTTTTGAGTAACTAATGAATCTGTGTTGTAGGATGTGGTCCTTAACATTATATTTTTCTGGGAAACTATAGTGGGGGCTTCATTCTCTCTAATGAATCCATATGAGTATCCCTTTTATATAATTTAATTCCTTCAGCTTGCATATGCATGTATTATCATATGCCCCCTAAAGTGGGTGCTAAATATAGTGTAGAAAAAAGTATCCCTTCTTCACACTTCACTTGGGAATAATTAATGAGCTTAATTTTGCCTTGATTTAGTGTCATAATGTGCTTTATAGCCTCACATTAGGTTTAGGTCCCTTTTTTATAAAATGAACTTATTGGTGACTTATTTAGGGTGAACTGTAAAGTGTATCTTTACACCTCCACACTAATCTAGGGATTTATTAATTACTTGAGGCTAATTGGCCCCTTTAATTAAAATCCAAGCCTGATTAATTATAGATTATGAGGGATAAAACCTAACATTCATAAATTGTATTACATAACACTTAATTTAACAAGGTATTTTTCCTAGGTTAGTGACCTAGGACCCATTTGACACCTGGCGAATGGGTACTCACTAGGTCCTAGGACCCCCTTTTCATATAATATTTCATAGGCCCCGAACTTTGTCCTAGTTAAGTAAGATAGGACTCATTTTCCTTATTGAGAATGGGTCCTAACTTAACCATAGGACTCCCACTTGGGATATTTTTTTGTGGTATTTTAATGATTTCAAATTCAAGATCTAATGTTGTCTTGTGTTATTTGAATTTCAGGAATTAATCTTAAGTTATCTATAAATACAAGGTTATTTCAAATAGTTTCATCTAAGCAATCTAAGAATCTACAAATTTTTCATGATATCAAGCATTCATATTCAAGAATCAATAAAGAGTGAATTCTTGAAGCAACATTATAGTGTTTTTGCAGGCCTTCAAGCTCATTTTGTTGTCATAAGATCAAGCATTATTGAAGAAATGATTATAGATTTCTATGGAGAATCATGATGGATTCTATGTTTTGGGAGAAGCACCATGAAAGTCAACCAAGCCTAATGACTTGTTTCCTAAGTGATTCCATATTCTATGATCATTCTATTTTAAGCCTAAAAGAAATGTATAATTAGTCTTATGACTTATTAAGGGGATTTGGGATCTCCTAAAGTAGGTATTTTGCACTGTTCATGTTTCATTCTAGGATCCTATTATAATATAATTGAGTAGGGTTTCTTTGTATCATTATATATCTTAATATTATACACACTTAAAATTAGGATTGCACACACATTTCATGTTTCATATTTCATTTATCATCAAGGTTTAATTACCAAACTTGAGGTTTGAATGAGGCAAAACCCCATCCACCAAAAAACTTCAAAATTTGTTAATAGATTATTAGCAGATGCATATCCAAAAGTAGGGATTTCAAGTTGTAGGAAGTATTTCAGGTCTAGAACTTCAAGATCAGATTTAGAGTTTTCTAGAATAGTCTACCAGAACCCATTCACCACTTGGAAAATGAGTCCCTAATAGGGTTTTTAGTGGTAGAAAATTTTCAAGTTTTACAAGCCACAGTTCTAGATTCATAGTCTCCTGAACAAGTCTACTAGGACCCATTTGCCACTTGACAAATGAGTTGCTGATAGGGTTGCATAAATAGAAAGTTTGAACCAGGTGCACAACATTCCTTATTCTCAAATTTTCTAGAAAATTTATTGTTTCCTTCTGTTTTGTGATTGATTTCTTCATTGCACCTTTTAGATTTAGGTTTAGAGTTTTTTTTCTAGTTTAATTTATTCTCCCGAAGGTGTTATTTGACTAATCACCCCATCCTTGCATAAAGGAGAAAATGTAAGATCCCAAATCTTGATTTGACTCACCTTTGGGTTGGTAGTTACTTAATGGTTTGGATCTCATTTCTTGAGTGAAATAGTGGAGAAGAGGGCCATATTATTGTCCCCCCTTTCCATATGTTTCAACTCCTTTATATTTTCACACTTTGTTTGGGTCCCCTCAATTAAATTGGACTTAACTATGCCTTAATAAGCACTATTTTACATCTACAAGCCTAATAAATTACATTTTCAGAAGGGGAACTTGACAATAATTAATTCCAAGACATAAGTAATTACCTTGAGCAATTCCTACTCTAGGAATAGGGACCTAGGACTCATTCAACCATGGGAAAATGGCTCTTCCCTTGGTCTTTGGAACCAAATTTAAAATATGTTCTTGGAGGTATTTTAATGTCCCTAAAATAAAATTTCATTGTTGGCTTCTAATGCTTAATTTTTGGAAATTAAGGATAGATGCCTATAAATACACTTGGGTTATTTTACCAATTCAAAACATCTAGCATGAATGAAACTATCACAAGAGAAAATATTATGATCAAGAGCAATCAAGGGTAGATTTTTTAGTGATTTATTGCAATATTCAAGATCTCAAGCATTGTGTCAAAGTTCTCAAGCATCATGCATGTTCTTGGAGCTAACATTGTGATGTAGGTTTCAAGTTTCAAATCAAGATTCAAGCATCAAGATCAAATCATCAATCAAGCCAATTACTACAAGATCAAGACCTTGGAGATATCTATCAAGTTTCAATTCTTCAAGGGTTTCAAATCAAGGGTCTGGTGAGTTGCAACATAGTACTTGTTCATTCATCTTTCCTTTCATCTTCCGTTATTTTAATTCAATGTTTAATTACCAAAATAGGATTTGATCAAGGTAAATCCCTATCCACCAAAAACAAATAATTTTCTCCTCTTTGTGAATGTACAGGTTCATAGGTTGAGAAAAATTTGAAGATCTCAAAAAATAAATTTTGCAAAGTTGCATTTGTTGTCACGTTCATTGTCAAGCCATGGAAACTCAGATCCCAAATTTATTTCCATCTTTTTGATAGTGAGATCTGGGGGAATTAGGAGTGCAAACATAGTTTTTGAGGACTATAAAATTAGATTTAAAATTTTTCATAGAGACCCATTCACCCATGGGTTGTCATAATAGTGGTTTACAATTCCTGAGAGGAATGAATTTGAGCTAAAATCAAATATTTTTAGAAAATATAATGATTTAAGCCTTTAAAAGTTCCATTTTAAGGATTCCAATTGAAGAGGGTTTGATCAAATCACCTTAGATCAAACCCCCTTGGATAGAACCTCGCTAGTTTTAAACCATACCTATAAATGCGTCTCCTTTACACCTATCAAAATGCTGATAAAAATCACTTTTGATTTAGCTTTTGGGGATCAAATAAATTCATTTAAAATTTATTTCAAATGATTATGGTATTCCTCAGAACAAGCTATCAATGAATATAATTTTAATATGTTTTGGTTTTGTTATGTATTTGTTTTTTAAGTTTTATTAAACATAGGTTTTTCATCGAAAATGAATTTCTTTGTTGTTCTTCACATGTGGAAAAATAGAAGATTATCAAAAAAAAAAATTGAAAAATATGAGTGCACCAGATATTGAAGTCCCTGATCCAACAAAAAAAAAATTTTGACATACAAAAAAAGTTAGCAGGTTTGTCTAAATTGTAATTTTGTTTGGCTTTGAAACTTGATTAAGGAAAAAATATTCAATATAAAACTATTAACTAAGTGGAAGCACTAGATATCAAAGTTACAAAATTTGAAAGAATTATACATCCTTCATGGAAAAAGTTATGTGTTATACGGTGCGATCACTTTTTTAAAAATGTTGTTTTTAAAAATCAATTTTCATAGGAGATGGAAAAAGAAGTGCAATTTGATTCCAAAATTTTTGAAAAAATATTTTTAGAATCTACAGACAAAATTTTATGAGACTCTAGTTTGCATCATCTTCAAATTCCTCACAGATTTAGTTATAGGTGCTGTGAAGATTTAGTTAAAAAAATTATTCTAGTTGTAATTAAACCCATTATTGGGATCAGATCCCCAATATGGTTTACAATTTTGCCAACCAACCGACATTGAATTATTATTTTTAACTAAATCTTCACATTCGGCACCTATAGTGGCTGAAGAATGAGGAATTTGAAGATGGTGCAAACTAGAGTCTCATCAAATTTTGTCTGTAGAATTCTAAAAAATATTTTTTCAAAATTTTGAATCAAATTGCACTTCTTTTTCCATCTCCCATGAAAATAGATTTTTTCAAAAACAACATTTTAAAAAGCGACGCACACGTATAACATAACTTTTTACATGAAGGATAAAATTCTAATTCTTTCAAATTTAGATTTTAACTCTGATATCTAAAGCTTCCACTTCGTTAGATAGTTTTTTATTGAATAATTTTTCCTTAATCAAGTTTCAAAGTCAAACGAATTACAACTCGACATAACGCGACTGTATAATGTGTAATTTTTTTTGTATGTCAAAATTTAATTTAATTTTTTTGTTGGATCAAGGACTTCAATATCTGGTGCACTCATAGTTTGCAAATTTTTTTTTATAATCTTCTATTTTTCCACATGTGAAGAACAAAGAAATTCATTTTCGATGAAAAACCTATGTTTAATAAAACTTAAAAAACAAATACATAACAAAACCAAAACATATTAAAATTATATTCATTGGATAGCTTGTTCTGAGGAATACCATAATCATTTGAAATAAATTTTAAATGAATTCATTTGATCCCCCAAAATCTAAATCAAAAGTGATTTTTTATCAGCATTTTGATAGGTGTAAAGGAGACGCATTTATAGGTATGTTTTAAAACTAGCGAGGTTCTATCCAAGGGGGTTTGATCTAAGGTGATTTGATCAAACCCTCTTCAATTGGAATCCTTAAAATAGAACTTTTTAAGGCTTAAATCATTATATTTTCTAAAAATATGTGATTTCAGCTAAAATTCGTTCCTCTCAGGAATTGTAAACCACTATTATGACAGCTAGATATCCTTTAGAAACTTCATTTTGGTGATAGGTACACATCACCCTGTCATTTCCAGACCTGCCAAAAAATTGTGGTTTTTGTCTGTATTATGCTTTAAATTGAAGATTCAAGTTTGAATGGGCATAATTGAGTCGATTTACTATTTTGAGTTGACTCACCTAAGGGTTGTAAGTTAATTCTTTGTGGGGATCTCATTTCCTAATGAAATAAAGGAAAATAGGTCCATTATACCCCCATTTTCCCATTTCAAATTGGTGAACCTATATTTCTATGTTTCACATCTTATCTTGGAACATGCAATAACAAAGTTTTTTCTTCTTCTCCATTTTTTTCCCTTTGTTATAGGTTGAGTTATGATTAGTGTTAGTAAATCAATTTGCTTCACACAAAAGACATGAAGGATACCAAGTATATGCAAAGTGTAATTCAATATAATTTCTTTTAAAAATAAAGTTGTATAACAAAATATAATACATGTTTAAGGAAAATTGTGTTGATGATGTAGTATAAATTTGTTAAATTTTTTTTAAAATATTAATTGAATTGATTATGTATAAGTCAATTATACAATTCGGTATGAGATCCCCCTCAATTTTTACTTCGAGAACAATACGTTTGAATATTTTTACATTTATATTTTTGGTTAATGAGAATGGAAATCTTAAATTAATGTCATACATGTGATTTCCTTCTGTTGAGCATTGAAATTGTAAGTGCATCCATGAGTTGAAAATATAACGTAGGAATTTATAGGCCCGCTCTTATTGGTAAAAATCTAGTCAAGTCATGACTACTCTTTATGTATTTACACATCTATGCCTACTTGAGTTTAACCTATTTGAGAATATTTAGAACAAATTACTTTCAATTTTTTTTATGTTTGTCCTAAATCAGAACTTTTTGTATTTTTTAAGATTTCTATTTAGACTTTTCTTTGACATGGTCATTTTATAGGAAGATGGGAGTAAGGTATTTTACAATATAATATGGTCATGACCCAAGTGCAGTTTAGCTTCTTAATAAGAACCAACTCTTTTCTTTAATAGCATCCATCAAGTTCTCTTCCTTTTATTGGCTTTGAGACAACCATAATTTCTAGACATTTTAGAAGTAACTTATATAATTTATGCTAGAAAATTTCATAAAATATAACAAAAGATGTACTGTGTGTTTCCAAGGGACAATCAGGGAGAATATTTTACTCCAACAATAATATATTCTTTATGAATATGGTTTTAAGGGTATTAGCTCTCAAAAACATAGGTTTGAACCATGAGAGGTTTCCAGGCTCTCACAATGCTTCAAGGTAACAGACAAGGACAAATGATTTGAACCTTCTTCTCTTTAGGTTCTACTAGACCTAGGCAGGTATACCTATTTGAATAAAGAAAACTTGACCTTTGTTTAATTCCTAAAGCAATTTACCCACACTGGAAAATGGGAGTGGATAAATGAGTTTTATTTTGGTACAAATTGTATAAGCAATATCAAGGCTAAAATCTAATGTGTTCATATGTAAAAATGAATGAAATTAAACAATAAAATAGCAGATACTAGTGCCTTATTGGGTGTACGGAGTCAAATGAGAATCTGAAATGAGTAACTTCTTTCTAGATAGCAGAAACTCAAATTGTTTGGCATATAGGTTTAAGTTTATAACTAGTATAAACATGTAAGAATGTGATTACCAAGCTCTTCTTAATGATCCAAATGAGATTCCCTAATTACTATGATTGGATAAAAGGATTTAATCTCTTCTTGAAAGAACCAATTAATCCAACCATACAGATACAACAAGTGTGAACTGATAAACTCAAAAATATCCTTGATATATTAGTTTAAACAATTAGAAAACATCAAGCTTGGAGACAACTCCAACAATAATTTTAATTAAAACAACAAACAATTGATACTAGCAAAATTTCACCACATCAACTGAATTAAATTGAAATCTCCATTGTTTCAAACATGCATCATAGTCTCAGACAAAGACATTTTGTATCCTACTTTTTTTTTATTCGCTTTCTCTCTATCTCTCATTTGCTATCAAAAATTGGTATTTATACATCAGCTACATGAAAATTCACATCCATTCGTATTCAAGTCTATGGTGACCCACTTGTTTAGGCCTTTTCAATGTTTATTAGACATCCACTGAGACATCATGTAGTTCCATCGATGTTCAATGTCTCTCCAACTACCACAAATCACATATCGCTTTAATGTCCCACAGTCTCATCGAGGCTTTGAGTCTCCTCAACACTCTGACTCTTTAGTCTTTAGTATCATTGTGACTTTATGGGTTGGAAAAAATTCCTCCGACTACTCAAGTCTTACCGAGATGTTTCCTTCAATTTGTTTTCTGATCACCGAAACTTAACAATTTTCTTGTCGATGGAAGCAACACTCAGTATGCCTTCATAGCTCTCTCTGATGAAGTTTTTCTTGCCAAATTCATTCTGTCTAGATATACCACCAAATCCTTAATGTAATCTTGTCATTGTGACATAGGGGGTTGGCAGGACTCCATGACTTCATTTTGATAATCATCGATAGAACCTCCTTTGTATTATTGGCAAAAATAGATGAGTGTTGTGGGACCTCACTTCGATGGCTCTTGTCTTTCTGACACATCTCCTTGTGCCTTGATTGGTAAGACACATATTTTCTCACTATGACTTATTCTGATGAACATTTTCTTGCTAATAGAATCCTTTGGTTGCTGAGACAATGAACTACGTCCTGCCGATATGTTTCTTCAGAAGAAATCATATTGGTATGACATTACTGAACTCTTGCCGATAGACTGCAAAAGATAGACGTTAGTATGAAATAGTTAATGGATTGGGGAGACCCTCATCATCTCATGCTGATCTGAATTATATATTGAAGTACTTAGGGTTAGATGAATTCTATGGAACCACATGACAGAATATAGGAAAATATGTTATGAAAAGCGGATTTTTGTGCTTATGGTATGGGAATTTTTGGGAACTAATGAGTATATGCAGCCATGAAAATTTTCAAAATTTGACAGTTCTAACAGTGGCTTTGTCTGGGGATGAATGATTGAGATCATTGCAAGGATCTAGATTTCTATGTGAGCAGACCAAACTTTCAAGGTTATGGACCAATGAGCAAGATGAAATGAATGGAAATGGAGATGAGCATGACCCTATACTACTGTACATGGAAAATTTAATTTTAAAAGAAGGAATTTCAGGATTGTCCATGTACTAGAAATTCTTGCTTCTTTTTATTCCTTTGGAAACAAAATTAGACTTCATTTTAGTAAATGATGGCTCAAGGACACCCAAAAGAAATGTCCATATTTTCCTCTGTCATAAATTTTATTATGATTTGAACTCAATGAATTTCTCTTGAAAGTATTCATGTCATCCTCCTTACTACTCTTGCTGTCATATAGATACTTCCAACTCTTTCCCCCATTCAGGTCTGGGTCCTGCATCACAAAATGATATCCCTGTTGATTTGAAAATTGAAAACATTCTTTATCCATCATATAACTTAGATTAAAATGCATAGGCAATTTCCAATCATAATGCAACCAAGTAATACAAATTTCATGTACATGAGGAGGGAAAAAAATATGATCATTTGTGTCACTCATCTCAAGATTTGAATGCTTCTCACATAAATCTAAATGCATTGTCATATCAACACTGTTTGAGATAAACAGATCTAAAACATTTTTGTACATCTTCCATATCACCATTTGCCACTAAAATATGATTCATATCTTCAATATCATGCATATATGAACCAATCAATGTTGGACTCCTATCATCCTTGGTATGCAAATAAATGTCTTCTCCACATGAGTTAGAAATTTCTAAATCACATACCTCTTCTTGAATGGATATAAATTTTGGATCAACTTCAAAGGTTTCTCCATTTTTTTGAGAAATGCACATGGAGTCATATGAATCATCACACAAATTACTTTCACTATCAAAACAAATGTAAGCTGGACATAAGACTTTAGAATCACCTTCTTGTGCACATTTCTGAAATTTTGAAAGAGTTAGAAAATCTGAAATTTTCTCACTACTGAGTAAACACATTTCTTCTTCCATATCTTCCATTATTTATCCCTCCTCTTGATCATATTTGTCTTCATGGTAGTCAACTACATCTAGAGGAACTATTTTTTCACTGTCAAATGGACCCACATTGTCCATTGCTTCTTCCTCTTGATCACCACAAGAACTACAAGAATGACCCCATTGTAAGTCAAAATCTATAGGTTCATCTTCACAATTTGAATATTCATTGGATCCCTCATAAAATTTACTACTTTCCTTATCACAATCTTTTATGCAAGAGAGATCTCTTGTATCTTCATCTTCATCATGCAAACTATCACAGGAATCATTCTGATTTGCACATGTCTCATCTTCTATTGGCTGCATTATTTGATCAATTTCTCCATCTTCATCAATGACTTCACCATTGTTGTCATACCTTTTCCTATCTACAATATCAGTCCATTCATCTAGTTGATCAAGAGAAACTGGTATCCATGATTCAGGAAAATAAACTGGGTTTGGCTCGTACACTTCCATGAACTATCAAATGATCTCAGACTTACTAGGTGGAAAATTAATAGGTATTTCCCTACAAATATCAACCATTTTTTAGAGCAAATAGCACCCATATTCTCCTCTATATCTCCTTATGTCAAGAAAGGGATCCAAAATATTTTTGAAATATTCATCATTTTTAGATTGTTGGTTCTGATACGTACCTTGTTGTAGATTTTTACTGACATTTCCAAGTGGGCTGGAATTTTGTTGCACTTGACATTGATTATATTGATAATCTTGATAGCTTACCAGTCCTTGTCCAGGAGGGACTTGATAAGAATTTATTTGCTTTGATGGTTGTGGTGAATAAATGTTCTGTTGTGCATGAGATGGATTCCTTCCATCGTGAAGATTTCCAATTGTATTATCAGGCACTTATGGAGTCCAATGCCTACCTACATTTGTGTATTCATTCTTACTGGAAAATTATTTTGATTGTAACAGTTGTTGTTTCAATTGTAGTGTTTCTTTGTTTAATTGTAGTGTTTCATTCTCCAATTGTAGTTGTTGCTTTGTCAATTCTTTAATTCCTCTTATCAACTACTACCTTCTAAAATATTCTTTTGTTCCATACACAAATTGTCTATCCATTCTTCATCAAGTTTTTACCAGAGTTGCCACCTACTTTTCCAAAGGTAGGAAAATGATTCTTTTAAAATTATTTTCTATTTTCCCTAGCGGAATCAATTTTTTCTGAAACTTCACAAATTATCCCTAGTAGAATTGCCAATTTGTTAGCTCTCCAAAATGCAAGTTTGAACCAAGAGAGGTTTCCAAGCTCTCACAATGTTTCAGGGTAATAGACAAGGCCAAATGATTTGAACCTTCTTCTCTTTAGGTGCTGCTAGACCTAGGTGGGTATACTTATTTGTACAAAGTAGACTTGACCTTTGTTCAATTCCTAAAGTAATTTACCCACACTAGCAAATGGGAGTGGATAAATGATTTTTATTTTGGTACAAATTGTATAAGCAATATCAAGGCTAAAATCTAATGTGTTCATATGTAAAAATGAATGAAATTAAATAATCAAAAATCAGAGACTAGTGCCTTATTTGGTGTACAGAGTCAAATGAGAATCTGAAATGAGTAACTTCTCTCTAGTAGAAACTCAAATTGTTTGGCATATAGATTTATGTTTATAACTAGTATAAACATGAAAGAATGCGATTAGCAAGCTCTTCTTAATGATACAAATGAGATTCCATAATTACTATGATTGACTAAAAGGATTTAATCTCTTCTTGAAAGAACCAACTAATCCAACCATATAGATAGAACAAGTGTGCACTGATAAACATAAAAATATCCTTGATATATTAGTTTAAACAATTAGTAAACATCAACCTTGGAGACAACTCTAGCAATACTTTTAATTAACACAACAAAAAATTGATACCAGAAAAATGTCACCACATCAAATGAATTCAATTGAAATCTCCATTATTTCAAACATGCATCATAGTCTAAGACAAAGACATTCTGTATCCTATTGTATTTTTTATTCGCTTTCTCTCTATCTCTCATTCTCTATCAAAAATTGGTATTTATACATCAGCTACATGAAAAGTCATCTCCATTCATATTCAATTTTGTGGCGATCCACTTGTTCGGGCCTTTTCCATGTTCATTAGACACTCACTGAGATGTCATGTAGTTTCACCGATGTTCAATGTCTCTCTGACTACCATAGATCACATATCGCTTTAATGTCCCACAGTCTCATTGATGCTTTGAGTCTCCCCAACACTCTAAGTCTTCCATCTTTAGTATAGTTGTCACTTTAGCAGTCGACAAACATTCCTCTAACTACTCAAGTCTTACCAAGATGTTTCCTTCAATTTTTTTCCTAATCACCAAGACTTAACAATTTTCCTGCCAATGGAAGCAACACTTAGTATGACCTTCATAGCTCTCTTCGATGAAGTTTGTCTCGCTAAATCCATTATGTCTAGATATACTGCCAAATCCTTAATGTAATCCTATTGCTATGACATAGGGGGTCGGTAGGACTCCATGACTTCATTTTGATAATCATCGATAGAACCTCCTTTGCATTATCAACAAGACCGGATGAGTGTTGTAGGACTTCACTCTGATGGCTCTTGTCTTGCTGACACATCTCCTTGTGCCTCAATCAGTAAGAAACATATGTGCTCGCTATGAGTTATTTCGACGAACATTTTCTTGCTGATAGGATCCTTTAGTTGCTGAGACAATGAACTATGTCCTGCCGATATGTCTTTAGATGAAATCATATTGGTATGACATTCCTGAACTCTTGCCGATAGAATACAAAAGACACACACTAGTATGAAATGATTTATGGATCAGGGAGACCCTCATCATCTCATGTTGATATGAATTATACATTGAATTACTCAGGTTAGATGAATTCTATGGGACCACATGATAGAATATGGGAAAATATGTTATGCAAAGTGGATTTTTGTTCTTATGGTATGGCCATTTTTGGGAACTAATGAGTATATGCAGCCATGAAAATTTTCAAAATTTTATAGTTCTAACAAAGGGGATAGAAAACAACCTCTGAATGCCATGTTGTTCAGATTGACTACTATTAGATACATTGGAGATTATATATATTAGTAAATGTTGGGCGTTATGTTGATTAACAAAGGAGGATGAATGCCTTATTAAAAACAAAGGAGGATGGATATTCTTTTAGTGGAAGGATCAAGCAGATATCACACACTACTTGAGGAGTTATAGGCATCAATTAGACTCCCCTCGTGTACTTTAATTTAAAGAAATTAAGACAACAATCTGAAATTAATATGGCATTTTTATGTTAATAAAAGGAGTAGTATGATATCATAAATATATGTTCAAATTGTTTAAGCTCTATGAAATGGTTGAGTGTGGATAGCCTGTCGATGCTTATAAAATACCTTTGTAAACTCTGCAAATTGAAAGAAGTGTTTATAGAAGATTATGTCAACTATAAAACTAACTACGAAGTATAATTATTTAATTATGAAAGGATTATTGTAAGCCCTTTATTGGTGAATTAATTATTCACATTAATGATCTCTCCCTTTCTACAAATTCCATCTTACGACATCTTGGTATGTTTCAAAAACTACTACATGATGTAAGGTATAGATTAATGCCTTTTTAGCAATGCTTAATCATGGCATACTATTGCTATTATCATTTCTAAACTCAAAAAAATACTTATTAGCAAGAAAAAAAAATCAACTTGATGTAAGGTCTAGATTATAGCCATTTTGACAATTCTTAATCATGTCATACTACTGCTATTATCATTTCTAAACTCAAAATAATAAATGCTAGCTAGAAAATAAAAATAAAAATTTAAATGAAACTACCCCTTTCCTCTCATCCTAAATCAGTGTGTAATGTAGCTAGCATGTAATGTTACCCCTTTTTCTAGCGCACTAAATAATATGTTAAATAATGTAATAAAAATATATTAGAATAAATGATAGATAAAGTTAACTATAGTTATATTTTAAAAGAGAAACTTTATTTTAGTTAAGTTTATAAAGATATATTATATTAAAGTTAATAGATCAAATAATCATTTAATTATGATTATACTATTAAAATCATATTTTTATCTCTAAATAAATAAAATAATATATTAATTAATTATTATCATATTTGAATGATTATTAAATGATACAATTTATATACCTATCTATAACCTATATATTAATTTATAGTTATTAACATATTGTTATATTATATAATTTATTAGTTATATTATATAATATATTTAAAACATTAATTATATTGTTGTAATAAATTTGAGTTGTTTTCATTGTATAATTTATAGTATATTAAATTTATTTTATGTGATTATCTTATGATTGTATTATTACATTAGATTTATATTTTTTATATTACTAGTATGATTATTATTATATTATATTATATTAGCATGTTTCTATAATATTATTATTTGTATAGTTTTATTATAATACTTAAATATTATATTTATTGTATTATAATAAAGTTTAATTTATAATATCATATTATTATATCTATTTTTTATTATAATAAGTTAACTCCTAATAATTACAAAATAATAATTTAAATTTGAATTTTTAAAAAATAAAGATTAAATAATATAGTTTGGCCAAACCCTACCAACTAGTATTTTTACTAAAACATTTATTAGTACTTTTATCATTAATTAATTTACTATTTGTATCTTATTTTATAAAAGATAATGCAAGGTAAAATCCATTCCTAAAAAAATGGCAAAATAATACTTTACCTTCACACATAACACACCAAACTTTTCAGTCAATCATGTTAACAAAAAAACATTTTTAAAGTTTAATAAATTTTACATGTTCACTTAGGAGATGATTTTATTTTTTTGTTTCTAATTGACTCAAAATCAACGTACTAATAACTAATTAAAGAAAATTAATTGCAATAGTATGAAAAATACTAATAATAATTTTACTTTTTCCCACCAAACCTTGATTTAACTTGTCTCATCTACTTAGAAAAGAAGTTGTGAACAAATTCAATCCAACAAAACAAAATATATTCTAGTCATCTTTCTTAGTCTTAGTTGATTAAACATTGTGCTTATTTTAAATGTGTCCTAAATTAAGAACAAACTACATATTAGTCAGCTTTTTGTAGTCTCATTTGTCTAAAAGTTGTGTTTATTTTAAACATTATTGAACTCAACATCAGACAAAATACATATTGGTCATCTTTGTAGTCTCATTTTGTCTAAAAATTATATTTATTTTAAATGTGTAATTAAATTCAACAACAAATAGAATATATATTAATCATCTTTTTAAAATCTTGCTTGTTTACAAATTATGTTTAATTTAAATATATCAATGTTGAACATTAACATGTTTTCAGAAGTAAAATTAAATATTCTTGACTAACATACAATACATTTAAATATTTTAAATGTGCAAGCTGCAAACTCATTTCAAATTGCATTCAATACATTTAGTAGGAAATTTGAGTCATAATTAGATAATACCAAGAGCAAGTGGATGGAAAAAGTGAGTTACAAAAGAATATGTGAACAAGTTCAATCCAACAAAACAAAATACATTCTAGCCATCTTTTTGTAGTTTAATTTGTCTAAAAAATGTGGTTATTTGAAATGTGTTGTTGAATTCAACAACAAACTACATATTAGTCATCTTTTTCTAGTCTCATTTATTTAAAAAATTTGTTCATTTTAAATGTGTTGTTGAATTCAACATCTAACAAAATACATATTAGTCATCTTTGTACTCTCATTTTTCCTAAAAATTATGTTTATTTTCAATGTGTAATTAAATTCAACAACAAATAAAATATATATTAATCATGTTTTTATAATCTCATTTGTTTAAAAATTATGCTTATTTTAAATATGTCAACATCAATAATTTTTTTCTTTGACTAGCATACAATACATTTAAATTCAATATGTAGTAGGAAATTTGACTCATATTAGTGGAAGAAAAAAGTGACTTAGCAATGTTGTAATCAATGCTGACTAGAAATGTTGAGTATTTAGTGCGCCTTAGCTTTGATTTTAATTCCAAAAAGTGGAGCTGAGGGGCCCATATGGTTTTATGTAATTTTAGATTTTCTTTGACTACCATACAATATATTTAAATTAAATATGTAGTAGGAAATTTGACTCATATTTAGATAATACCAAAAGCAAGTGGAAGAAAAAAGTGACTTAGCAATGTTGTAATCAATGTTGACTAGCAATGTTGAGTATTTAGTGCGCCTTAGCTTTGATTTTAATTCCAAAATGTGGAGCTGAGGGGCCCATATGATTTTATGTAATTTTAGATTTTTTTAATATCTTCCACATTTTCATATTTTAAAGTGTGAAGAGAATATTTAAGATATTTCTTTACTATCATTTATTCTTTAAAAATGCTATTTCTTATTTTTATTTAAACAATATTTTTTTAATATATTGTAAAAAAAAATCTAAAGTATTATATTTGTTAAAAAATGAAGTTTAATATTCATTTACAAGTAGGAAAGGGATTATTATTAATCAAGAAGTCAATTTATTGTAACAATGTGATGTTCTAAGAGTCAAGGATATTTTTAGATTATATATAGTCAAATGAAAACCAAGGAAAATAGTGCATTTTAAGACTAAGGTAAAGAAGCAACAATTTTATTAAAATTTGAAAAATTAGAATATTTTTATTTTGTAGAATTATGAATTTTCCTATATACATAAAATGTGTGTATTGGGAAGCATGTATATACAAAAAATTGAACCTTGTTCATTCTTGGGCTTTTTAAAGAAGATTGAACTTTGGATTGTTTAGGATTATGGGTGCTTGTAGGGAGATTGGAGTGGTTAATTACCTAGACTTTTGTGAAGAGTCGAAGGAAGGCTCCAAAGAAGTTACATATATAATAGTGAATAATTTGTAATTAATTAATGAAAGATAATTAATAGTTTGAGCACTAAAGAAGTTCCTAACTTAGCTATAGGCACTAAGGAAGTCTACTAATTGGGTGTGAGCACTAAGAGGTCCCTTACATGCATGCAAGTGGTAAAGAAGTAGTTTGAATTATTGAGAAGCATACATGGGGTGGATTCTCACTATGAGACCTTCATTATTGATCTTGATTACTAGCTTAGTTGTGGATAACCAAGGAGAAAACCACTCTATGATTAGCTATCCTCCTTTCCTCTTTCTTTTATTGGCTTGGCTAAATTTAATCATGTATTGAGAAAACCATATGTGCTTCTTGTGTGAATGTTGGCATGTCTTTCTTTAGATTATTTGTATGTATGTGAGTTTTGAGCTTGATAGTGGTGTTTATATAGTTTTCTTCTCTTTGTTCATGGGTTGTTGTGTAGAATAGCATATACTTCTATCAAAAATAAAAATTATAATATGGTTGGGTGGTGGTTAACATCCTCCATTGGTCCCTTGGTGAAGATCACTTTAGAGCTAGAAGAGTTCCTAATTTTGCTATTTTTGATTAATGAAGCACCTTTTGAGTAGCTTATCATTGTTGTAAAAGTATTGTTTTTCCCATTTATGTAATGGAGTGTCGTTCATCCATGCTTTAGAAGTATCCTCTATCTTGTGAACAATATAGCTTATCATTTGAATAAAAAAAGAACATTTCTTCTTGAATGAAAGATCATGTTGATGAATTATCTTATGTGGTCTCTCATGAAGAAACTATATAATTAAGGAATTTAGAGTCCTCGTTTTTAAATTTATTTGTGTTCAAATGTATTCCACAAACTTAAAGGAAAAAAAATATATTTTTTCTTTTGGTGTGCACCTTGACATTAATATCAAACAAGCATGGTAGTTTCTATCAATTTTCTCATGATTAGTTGTGATAGAAATATTAATTGGAAAATATTAATTCCTATTTTTGGAAAATAAAATTTAATATAGAGTGCATGAAATGATTTGGGTATGTGCAAGATCATCATGGAAAAAACAAGCCCTTAAGTGGCAAAAAATTTAGAAAAATCAGAGTAAGACAACTTGACGTAAAAATTTGAATAAGTTATCTATATTATTTCAAAAATATGTAAGAATAGATTTTGTAGAAAATTGAATGAATTTTGTAAACTACTAGTTTTATTATTTTTTAAATAAATCTATTTGGCAAAAATTTGAAATTTCAATGCAACAATACTTAAATTTTAGGGAAAAAATAAGTGGGTGTCTGTCTAACCACCCTAAACACAATAAAATGATAATATTTTTTTATAAGATTTTAGATATAAGTAGAGGAACCATGTCCCGATGTGATGCATTATTTTTTGTAATTTTTTTCCAAGTAAATAATCAATTATTGATTTTTTATTACAACTTTTAAAAAATATAAAAAACTCGTATGTCTGACCACCTTAACTTTGTAAAAAATTAATGAAATTCAATTTTTATTTGTTTAATCCCATAGTATGTGAAGCATAGAATGTGATGCATGTTTTAGATTCAAAAAATGTGATACTGTTTGAAAGCTATAGATGTTTTTCAATCAGCCTATCAATTAGGACTTTACTCATAATTCAAATAGAAAATAAATAATAATTATTTATTAAATTCAAATTAAAGCATAATTTATATTGGTGGAAAGCTAATAATGTCCTTTAAAAACCCTTTTCGTTTCATCAATTTTGGGTGAAAAACAATTCATCAGCCACATACCCTACAAATACCCATCATATTGCCACTTTTTGGCCCATCATGATCCTGCACATACCCATTTAATTAAATTGATGTAATGAAGCCTTAGTTTTCTCTATGTATCAATACATGCCCTAATATATGTGTGGGCCTGTTCAACTTTCTAAAGGTTTATTCTCGATTGGAGAACATGGCCATTGATTAAGAAACACTTGTGAAAGTCTAAATTCTTGATATTTTAACCTATTATTGTAGAATTTTTATCTAGGATGAAATTATGGGAATACAACATATGCACATCATTATCCAAAGGTACATTGTTATCTAGATTCTTTAAATAATGGGTGTTTCCTAGATATTTTTGAAAAAAAATATTAAAAGACAAATATTTATAAATTTCTTCATAGTGTTCCTATTTTTTTTGGTCTCACAACACACCCTATTTTTCTATTAGAAAAATGAGGACCCTCCATTTTTATTTTTTCCTTTTGCTTGTGTTAACGATCAAATGAAAAATTCTCCAAAATTCCTAACTTACATGTTTGGTTATGCCTCTTGATTGACTCTCATTAGAGTCACCCGAAAACTAACCCTTCTACTTTTTCTGACTTACTTAGGTCCTCCTTTTGATTTTGGCTTAATGTGCCCTTGATTTAGTGTTGTCATGTAGATAACACATTCACATTAATGGTCTTGGGCCCTTGTGAACTAAAAGGGTTTAAGTGGTACCTTACCTAAGTGTTGTAAAGTGTTGTAAAGTGTTGTAACATACTTTCATGCTTTTCTAAGGTTTTGTGAATGTATTTCATCTAAATAACCTCTTTTCATCATTTACTAGGCCTTGTTTTGAAGTGTTGTAAAGTGTTGTAACACACTTTCACATTTTTCTAGGCTTGTTATTAATAAATGGTCTTTCTTATGCTTTAATTGGTCCCATTTTTCATCCATAGGCCTTATTTATGTATATTTTTTAGGGTAAATTGACAAACATCATTTAAAACATCAAAATCCCAAAACTCACCTCAAATTCCTAAGGTGGGACTCATTCGCCATTCTAGGAAAATGAGTACCCTTAGATGGGACCCATTCACCCAAGGTGGTGAATGAATCCCCTTTAGCTCAAAATTCAAAATTAATTTAAAATTCTTGCAAGTTTTTATTCTCCAAGATCTGAGGTTGGCCTATGGTGTTGTAATTTTAGGAATTATTGCAAAATTGAGTATAAATACAAGTTTCTTTCTCTCATTTCATCCCATCAATCATCCAAGCATACCTTATACTAAAATATTCAAGCATTTTGTTCACAAGAGCATTCAAGGCATTTCAAGGACATATTATCAACCTTTCAGGAGCATTCTTCAAGTGTTAATCATCACATGGTCAAATATTATTTGCATCATGTTGTTTTGGAGATAACAATTATGGTGTAGGATTGTGTGATTCAAGCAAGCATTGCATTGAAGATCTATCAACATCAAGATAGAGTTTAGGTCCACATCCATTAGAGCTATCATTTACATGTTTTCTGCATCTTATTGCTAGGGTTTTATTAGTTGTAACATCATTTCTTGTTCATTCATCACTCTCCATTCTATTTCACTCTATCTCAAGGGTTTAATTACTAAAAAGGGGTTTGACCAAGGAAAACCCCTATCCTCTAACCCCATAACATTTTCCCCTCTTCTTGTGTGTGATTTACAAGTCTAGGTTATAGATTTATCAAGGAGCAAGATTGGAAATGTTGTTGTCAAGTTTTCAAAGCAATTCAAAGTTGTCAAAGTTGCAAAAAAGTCTTGGAGAAGCTTGGAGAAGATCTATAGGTTGAATTATGCAGTTTCTGACCCAGATCTCAATCAAGAATAAAAAAGAAGACTAAGAGCTATAGATTCCAGTTTTGAATTTCTAGAAATCTAGAAGTGGACTAATTCGCCAATATTGGTGAATGAGTCCCACTATATAGGCTTAGTAGTGATTTTTGCAGATTTGAGTACCCTTTTGTCTGAAACCTATTTTGGCACAGTTTACCTAAAATTGGACTAATTCACCTAGCTTGGTGTATGAGTCCCAGTAGGTATACACAACCTATTCTTCAAGATTTTAAACATCCATTCTGAATTCTTCAATTTCCCAGGCATACACTTTAATTTTCATAACTTTGCATTACATTTTACTTGCATTTATAGGTCTTTTTGCATATCACACTATGTTTTCCAACATTTTATGTTTTATGTTTTTCAAGTTTACACTTGGTGGTGAACCCCTTTATCAAATTCAGCCCCTAGGTCAACCCTGTTGCTATATTTCAATATCCTTTGCATCTAAATCTCGAGGGTTATCCTTGGGTGGAACCTTTCTGGAATAGGAAAAAATGTAAAGCAAAAATATCCTGCCCAAAAACCCTATTCCATTTTTGGAGGATCCATCTTGGTGAACCTACATTTAGAATATCGTATTTCTGATTTGGAGTGCATTTACATCCTATGGTTAGCTTGCATTAGCATTACATTAGGTCTTGCATTGCTTAATTTTTATTCTTGGGTTTCAAAATTTGCATTAGTGAAAAGCTCATTTTAGCGTGCATTATTACACTTAAATTCATTGAAAATTCATCAATTTTTGCATTTTCATCTCATACTTGCATTAGAAAACATAAAAAAGCATAAGATCCAATTCAAAATTTTTGAAAATTTTCAAAAAAATTAGTTTTGGACTCATTCGCCACCTTGGGAAAATCAATCCCTTTACATATTTTACATTGCATTTTTTGGCATTTATAGTTCAATTTCTAAGTTTTTGTTTACTGTTGTTACCTCCCTATTATAGCTTGTAGATTTCATGTTACATTTAAATCATCACATTTAGCTTAAATCCATTCATCTTGTGCATTACTTAAAATAAAAATTACATTTACAATATTGTTGCATAATTTAGAATCTAAAATTTGCATCATGGATATGTGCTTTAGCAAGCTTTGGATGTCATTAAAGTCCTTAGTGGATGTATCTTATTGTGCCTTTGCAAATGACTCTAATGACATAGAACTTACTCATTCTCACTCAACCCCTAACAAATGCCCTCCTCATGATGTTGACATAATTGGAGAAGATTATGACAACATGAATAAGTTCCTAAATTATTTTCTTAAGAACATAGAGGCTAATACATTATTATACCCATCCACGAACCAACCAAATCATCCTACCATACCACCTCTTGAGATCTTTGGTTACTTATATCTTGAAACAAAATTTGAACCTAAGTTCCCTACAATAGTTGAGTCTAGCTGCTCTATACAATCCAACATTCAACCATTTTCTAATAGCAAAGTAACAAACACTCCAATCAATCTTGAAGAAACATATGGAAAATGCTTGACAATCTTAACTAAACAAGAATGTGATATACAAAGTGAACATGAAATTCATCAAATACTTGTGCAAATACCAACTAATGAAAACAAAAAAGGGTTGGGATATCAAGATCCCCCTCATAATAGAAAACCTCTTAGAGAATATCTAAAGCTTCGAGATGATGGTAAAGTGATCATTTATTCCCCTCATAATTTGAATGTCCTTCTTCCTAAAGAAAAACCAATGAATCATAATAATGACAAGTATGAGAGGATCACCTTAGGTCCCCCCCTCCACATTCAACTAGAGAAGTTGGTGAATCTAGCAAGCACAAGAGACCCTACAAGTTACAAAAACTAAAATATCCTCGTCCACCATCAGAAAGTGAAAGGAAACTACAATTTTTTTTGAACAAAGAACTAATAACATTACCACCTATGAATAGACTTGTGCTATCTCCTAAAGATAAAAAATTCCCACATTGTGCATATCATCAAACTCCCAGACACAATATTGATGAGTACTTTACATTCTAGTTAGGGTTGAAAAAATTTCACTTTGATGGCAATGATTTCCTAGCTTAATAGCATTTCACCCCTAGTCATGAAATAGTTGTAGAACATCCTCTTCTCACTATTACATGACCTTTCCCATCACCTACTTGAGCTCATTCTTACCTCGTACTCAGTGGGGACAAGAATTAGATATCCTTGTCCTAGTAATGCATTTGTCATTGTCCCATAGCTTTGTTGTATACCCTCTGCTTATATAGACTGATATTGGGAGGTAGATGACTTGGTTGTTGGTTCACTCACATTTTCCTTCCTAGCTTTTTGCTTTTTTTTTTTCATTTTCTTTTGTGTGATTGCACGTGTGTGATGTGATCCCCCACAACATTTTGTTTGATTTTCTCTCTCTTTGTGACATTCCTCTATTTGTACCTTCATTCTTCTCTATGTCATGTATCTCTTTTTCTTTTTCATTTGTCTTGTGTTTTCCTTTTGGGGATGACACAACATGTTGAGACACTCTATGTCTCTTCCATGTTGACCCAAAAGGATTTTTCTTTTCTTTCACCTTTTTGTTTATCTTTTTTATTTGTCTTGTGTTTTCCTTTTGGTGATGACGCAAGGCGTCAAGACACCCTATCTCTCTTCCATGTTCACCCAAAAGTTTTTCCTTTGTTTTCACTCTCTTTGTGTCATTCTTCTTGTTCTATGTGTATTTGGGTGATGATGATAGTTTTGATCTCTCCTTAAAAACATTGCAACAAAGAACATACTAACCCCAAATCCATAGATCCCTTATGTGTTTGGTGTTTTCATTTTGGGGGAAACCCCTCCCTTCTATTTTTCTTTCGCATGACCTATCCTTAGTTGAAAACATATTACTTGGCATAGGGCTTTCCAAGTTGGCAAGCTCATGTCTTCTTTCTTGTTTGCATTTTTCATTTGCTACTTTAAAGTAATTACTCACATTATGGTGTTTAGCAATTTCTTTAAAGTGAGGGCATACATTGGAATTATTCATTTGCATTTTTCTTTTTGTGGTTCTTAGTGTAGCCTTCTTGCTTCATACGATGAGTTTGTCACTTTGTGGATGACATTGGGTGTGATGTCCTTCATGAGTGTGATCTATCTTAGCATATTGCATTCCTCTTAGTGGCTTGATGTGACACATTGCATCTCCTAAGCTAAAAATCTTCTATTCTTTGATTGGTCCTCTCTTGGAGACATTAGGCATGATGTTCCCTAATTTAAGACCTTGAATGAACTATGCAAGAATCCTTTGAACATTCTTTACATGCTAAATTTTGGCCACCTTGCATAACATAGCTTGCATGTTAGTGGAGACATCCTATTTTTTCATGAGGTCCAAGCATGCAAATTTTTTCTTGTCTCATGAAGCTCAAAAATCATTTTTGGGTGGCACCTTATTAAATTTATCAAGAGATATAACTTTGGTATTGTTAAGTGGGATGCCCAATCTGAGGCATTAATTTCCCCATAGCCAGTTGCATGTGTGTGAGTGCATACCAGCCATGAGTATTTTTTCCTCACCCTTTTAGGCCTTCTCACCCAATAAACATCCATGATTTTCATCACCTCAGAGTGAGAATGTGTTTTCTAGACAAGCAACCTAGATTTGATCCACATCATGTTTGAAAATAGTCGAAGCTTGATCCAATTTTTTTTTACTTTCCTTGTTCTCTTTGGAATTCTATGATTGTGCCTTGTCAGTGTTCTTGATATCATTTTCATGTGTGTTCCTTTGCGCTTATGTTGGTTTTTCATGGGATCTTCATCCTAGGGGCTTGATCTCCCCTCTTGATAGATATATCATCTTATTGGCATTGGTCCATTTGAACCCATCTTGATGTGCGTTGGTCTACTTTAATGTGATTTTGAAGCAATTTCATCCTCTCACTAAAGTGGGTGCTAGATGGAGTCACTAAAAAAGTAACCCTTCTACTTTTTCTAACTTTTTCAGGTCCTCCTTGTGATTTTGGCTTAATGTGGCCTTCATTTAGTGTTATCATGTGGATAAAACATTCACATGAGGTCTTGGTCCCTTGTGAACTAAAAGGATTTAAATGGTGCCTTACCTAAGTGTTGTAAAGTGTTTTTATACACTTTCACACTTTTCTAAGGTATTTTTGATGTATTTCATCTAAATAACCTCTTTTCATCATTTACCAAGCCTTGTTTCAAAGTGTTGTAAGGTGTTGTATCACACTTTCACATTTTCCTAGGCTTGTTGTTAATAAATGGGCTTTCTTATGCTTTAATTGGCCCCACTTTTTATCCACAAGCCTTATTCATGTATATTTTCAAGGATAAACCTGACAAACATCATTTAAAACATGAAAAATCCTAAAACCCATCGAAAACTCCTAAGGTGGGACTCATTTGCCATTTTGGGTGAATGAGTCCCCTTAGGTGGGACCCATTCACCCAAGGTGGTGAATGAGTCCCCTTTAGCTCAAACTTCAAAATTAGTTAAAAATTTTGGCAAGTTTTTATTTTCCAAGATTTGAGGTTGGCTTGTGGTGTTGTAATTTCGGGGATTATTGCATAATTGAGTATAAATATAGGTTTCTTTCTCTCATTTCATCCCATCAAACATCCAAGCATACCTAGCACTCAAATATTCAAAAAATTTGTTCACTAGAGAATTCAAGGCATTTCAAGGGAAGATTATCAAGATATTAAGAGCATTCTTCAAGTGTTAATCATCATGTAAAGGGGCACCGGTCTGAGCTTAGTTGGTTAAGGTGTTCCCTATAGCGGGGCGCCCACCATGGGTTCGACTCTCCGGCGCTCCCGTGGTACCGGTTGGTGTGTCCCGCCAGCACTGCCGGTCATGGTAAAAAGTTTACCGGCGGTGGGGGGTTATATGGGGGGCCGTGCTGCACCCGATTCCTCTCATTAAAAAAAAATAAAAAATAAAAAAAATGATCATGTAAAAGATTATTTGCATCATGTTGTTTTAGAGATAACAATTGTGGTGTAGGATTGTGTGATTCAAGCAAGCATTGCATTCAATATCTATCATCATCAAGCTAGAGTTCAAGTACACATCCATTGGATAGTATCTTATTGCTAGGGTTTAGTGAGTTGCAACATCATTTCTTGTTCATTCTTCATTCTCCATTTTATTTCACTCTATCTCAAGGATTTAATTACTAAAATGGGTTTTGACCAAGGAAAACCACTATCCTCTAACCCCACAATATTTTTCCCTCTTCTTGTGTGTGATTTGTAGGGCTAGGTTGTAGATTTATCAAGAAGAAAGATTGGAAAAATTTTCATCAATTTTTCAAATAAATTTAAAGTTGTCAAAGTTGCAAACAAGTCTTGGAGAAGCTTGGAGAAGATCTATAGGTTAAATTTTTTAGTTTAAGACCCATATCTGAATTAGGAATAGAAAAGAGGCTGATAACTATAGATTCCAGTTTTGAATTTCCATAAATTCAGAAGTGGGTTGATTCGCTACTATTGTTGAATGAGTCCCACTATATAGGCTTAGAGTGATTTTTGCGGATCTAAGTATCCTTTTGTTTGAAACTTGTTCTAGGATAGTTTACCTGAAACGAGAAAAATTCACCTAGCTTGGCATATGAGTCCCATTTGGCATAAACAATAGGTTCTTCAAGATTTTGGACCTCCATTCTGCCTTCTTTAGTTTCCCAAGTGCACACTTTCAATTTCATAACTTTTCATTACATTTTACTTGCATTTCTAGGTCTTTTTGCATATCACATTGTGTTTTCCAACATTTTATGTTTTCCAAGTTTACACTTGGTGGTGAACCCCTTTTATAAAATTTAGCCCCTAGGTCAACCCTATTGCTAGATTTCAATCTCCTTTGCATTGAAATCTTGATCGCTATCCTTGGGTGGAACCTTTGTGGAATAGGAAAAACCTTAAAGCAAAAACATCCCCCCCAAAAACCATATATCATTTTTGGAGGATCCACTCATTATGAATCAATGGAGAATTGAAAAATGGAAAGGGTTTCCTTTTGAATTTTTTTCCATATCTAACAAGACATGCAAATTAAGTGTTTGTAGGTTTTTTATGCCCATCATGATTAGAATAAATTCATTAATGGTTATCCATGTTTTAGGTTCACATGTGTTTTCCTACAAGTAATAATGGAATCAATCATTCCATGCCTTATTTTGTTTCTTGTGTTGTTCTTTCAAGTGTATTCAATATCTAGTTCCCTTATGTTAGTACACAAGAGGTTTGAACCCATATGGAAGATTAGTGCACAACTAAACTTCCTTTCTTAGATGAAGTTGAATATTTCTAGTTCACGTGCATTTCTCAGTGGTTAGGCATGTTTTTATTGATACAATATTAGCCTTTTTTCCTATGTGTTCCTAAATACATTGTAATTTTAGACCCAATGAGTTTATAAAGTCAATTTAAACAATGCAAAAATTCATCTCCCACATGAACTACACTTTTCAAATTTATATCTAGTTCACTTAAATTTTCTTGCATAGTTGGTTTAGGAGATTGTTTCCACAAGGTTCACTTACAAGTGAACTTCCCACATGGATACATAGAAGAAGCATATTAGTGAATATTCCTTTTCTGGATAAACCTTTTTATCTAAACCTAATCTTCAAAGCATGTTTTTTCTAGCTCCTTTAGAACCTCTCACACAAAATTTTACTAGATTTGATCTTTTGTGGAAGTTTAAATACCTATTGAACCTAACCTTTCCAAATTCCATAATGAGATAGATCAATTAATTTTCTCCATAATAGTGTGATGACTACATCATGATGACGTTACCTAATTCTTGTAGATGAATTGCTTCAATCTGATCTTTACTATTTCCAGTGATAATTTCTAGTTCACTCAAGAATTCCTATAAACCTACATTGATGATGTGGATATTACATCATGATAACATCACAAATTTAAAATAAAAATTACATGACCATTTCCAAAATGATTATGCCACTTTTTATTTTTTCTATCATTATCAAGACTTCCCATTTAAACCTGACCTCAAATAAAATATCTAGATCATTTAAAATGACTTATATTTGTAGCAAATCACCTTCCATCTAAACCTAATATATTGAAACATTACATTTCTGGCTCATTTATCTTTTCTCACATATCTTGATGGAACTAAAAATTTTGGATACTCTTGGAATTTTCATAAATACATATGGGTATGTGTAGGATCATGATGGGTATGTGGCTGACAACTTATTTTTTACCCAAAATTGATGAAATGAAAAGGGTTTTTAAAGGAGATTCTCAGCTTTCCACCAATATAAATTTTACTTTACTTGTAATTTAATAAGTAATTATTATTCATTTTCTATTCAAATTATGACTAAAGTCCTGATTGATAGACTAATTGAAAAACATCTATAGCTTTCAAACAGTATCACATTTTTTGAATTTGAAACATGCATCACATTCTATGTTTCACATACTATAGGATTAAAAAAATAAAAATTGAATTTCATGAAGTTTTGACCAAGTTAAGGTGGTCAGGCATATGATTTTTTTATATTTTTTAAAATTTGTAATAAAAAATTCATAATTAATTATTTACATAGAAAAAAGTTACAAAATTTTTTGCATCACATCAAGACACGAGTCCTCTACTTATATCTAAAATCTTACAAAAAATTATTATCATTTTATTGTGGTTAGGGTGGTCAGAAAAACACCTACTTCTTATTTTTTTCCTGAAATAAAGTACTACTATAACGAAATTTCAAATTTTCACCTAATAGATTTTTATTTTTTTAAACAAACCTAGTAGTTTAGAAACTACATTCAATTTGCTACAGATTCTATTGTTACATATTTTTGAAATAATATAAATATCTTATTCAAATTTTTATGTCAAGTTGCCTAACTCTGATTTTTCTATTTTTATTGCCACTTAAGGGATTTTTTTTTTCATGATGATCCTCCACATACCCATACCTACTATTGTCTAAGCATTGAATACACCTAATTTACAAGGAATTGAGATCAATAAATATAATTTTATGAGATCCATTCATCATAATAAGATTACAATGTGAGTTCATGATTGAGAAAACTATGATTAGGATAATAATTATTGCATGATAATCTAGAGAGGTAATTGTGTAGAAAGATTTATTCATATATCTTGAGGAAAGGAAGTGACATGCACAACAGATTTTGAACCCAATTTAAAGGTTTGATTCATGTAAATGAATATCCAAGCATGAAATATCACAAATATCTCAATTTTTATAAATGATTTTAGCTATTATGTTATAGCAACAAATTCAAATTTTGATTATGTAAACTCTAGTAAGAAAGAATGAAACTTTCAAGTTTTTATTGTTAGAACTATTAAATGCAATGTAATGTAGGGCATAATTTGAGAAAAAACTAACTCCATAATAAAAAATACAAAATGATAGCATTTGGTAATGGGAGGTATTTCATATTCATGTAGGATCAATGAATTAAAGAATTAGCAATATGAAGGAAAAATTTAAGGGAACAACCTTGTTGTCTCTTGAATTAAGCCAAAATATGGGGAAATTAAAAACATATACTTAGGGTTTGTGATCATGACAAATTTAAATAGAAGATTAAAGAGTTTACATAAAAATAAGTGGGGGGTATGTGTAGGATCATCATGGAAAAAATAGGCCCTTAAGTGGCAAAAAATTTAGAAAAATCGGAGTTAGGAAACTTGACGTAAAAAAATGAATAAGCTATCTATATTATTTCAAAAATATGTAAGAATAGAACCTATAGAAAATTGAATGTATTTTCTAAACAACTAGGTTTATTTAAGAAAAAAAATCTATTTGTTGAAAATTTAAAATTTCAATGCAGTAGCACTTAAATTTTCGGGAAAAAATAAGAAGTAGGTGTCTATCTGACCACCCTAACCACAATAAAATGATAATATTTTTTCACAAGATTTTAAATATAAGTAAATGACTCATGTCCCAATGTGATGCATATTTTTTTGTAATTTTTTTCCAAGTAAATAATTAATTATGATATTTTTATTACAACTTTTAAAAAATATAAAAACTCGTATGTCTGACCACCTTAACTTGGTCAAAACTTCATGAAATTCATTTTTTTTTAATCCTATAGTATGTGAAGCATAGAATGTGATGCATGTTTTGGATTCAAAAAATGTGATAGTTTTTGAAAAGCTATAGATGTTTATCAATTAGCCTATCAATTAGGACTTTATTCATAATTCAAATAGAAAATGAATAATAATTATTTATTAAATTCAAAGTAAAGCATAATTTATATTGGTGGAAAGCTGAGAATCTTCTTTAGAAACCCTTTTCGTTTCATCAATTTTGGGTAAAAAAAAATCGTCAACCACATACCCTACACATACCCATCATATTTCCACTTTTTGGCCCATCATGATCCTACACATACCCTAGGTAGAGAAAATTATATTGAATATATTGAATAAGGATGCGAAATTCTCAGTGGTTATGCATTGTCCAAAACTTGTTTTGGAATGCATGAATAAATTTTATGAAGTTGGATCTCAAAGATTAAGGTGGATGGATGAGTATATGAAAATTTGAGTGAAGATTATATTAGGAAAATATTTGATATCCATTTCTACACTCGACTGATTATTATTGAAGAAATGGTTGTCATGGACCTTTTTGATGAAGATGCAAGATAGATAATTAATATTAAGTTGATGAAAACCTAACACAAATCATTTTCAAAGTTATCAAAAACATTATATAGGAGAGATTTTATTAAGAAATCCAGGACAAGGTAACTTTATCAAGTAGGGTATTTGGACATCCTCATTCTGCCGTATTTGAGGAATGGATGTACTTGTACATCAAAACAATCCAATAAGGAATAAAATTTCTTCATTGGCCTATGCTCATGAAAGATAGCCTATTTGGCAAAAATACCAATTTTGAAGAGCATAAGACCTTTTATATGACATATTATTTGGTATATTCATTAGCATCCATGCTAAATTTTGATGGTTTAGAGAAGGTTTGAGTAGTTAGTATTGTCCTAGGAAAAGTGATGGTATATGACCATTATTCTTATTTGGAATTAGAGAAATCCATGGACCATTATAAGAGAGTAAATGATACTTTTATGATGTGGTTGGTATGATCTATGGAAGGAGATAATACTAAAATGTTTTATCCCAAAGCACAAGAAATATTGGGTGAGAGTGGAAGCTAGATCATATAGTTTCCTAAATTTTCATATTTAACAATGGAGGGTTTCATTGGGAAACCTTATAAATTTCCTATATATTCCATAAATAAAATGAATTTACTTGAGTATACTAGATAGATAATTGAGTCCCACTACTTGTTTGAGTCCAAGAATATACTTAGAGTTCAATTTCCTATCATCACTAGTTGGTACAAGTGTGGTAGTCTTAGTTGTGCTAAAGATTAAGAACATGAATTGCAGAAGCATAATATGCAAGTACTTGAGCTAGCTTGGAAAAATTATGATCCATTTCAAAAACTAGAAACTAAAGTATCAACAAGTGTCATGCATGAGCCTCATAGTGAGGAATTTTTGATATATTTTCTTTGAAAAAATGAAGTAAGGAAAGAAGTTACAATAAAATTACCTTTTAACAAATTAGAAATTTGGGGACTCATGAAGTTCCACTCAAGGTGGAAGAAGATGGAAATAGTTTACATTTCCATTATAAAAAATACAAGACTTATGATCAACCTATTACAGTCCCAAAATTGATAGAACTTGAATGGACACTTTGGAGTTAATAACACATATAGTGTTGAAAAACACTAGTCTATGGGTCGAACAGTGGAAAAGAAAACTGCAATCACAAGATATCATGCCCACTTGTCTAGAAGCTGCAAAGAGCAAGAATAGGATTGATTTGGATTATGATGATTGTATTCTAAAAGAGAGATAACTGAATATAACATGAGTTAAGGAGAGTTTATAAAAAAGGATACAACAAAAGATTATACAAGTTATAGTCAACAAATAGTAGTGGGTCATCCATTTGTGTCTACTTCCACTTTGAAACAAAATCAGCCCATAGTTATAACCTATTGTAGTGTCAAAAATATCACCGTGTACATTTTCACAATTGAATGGGAATAATTAAGGATAAATTAGACTTGATATCACCTTGATTTAGTGTTGTGATGAGTTTTACACATCCACACTAGGTCTTGGGACCTTTTTAAGATAAACTAACTTAAGTCTACCTTAATTTAGTGTTCTAAAGTATATTTATTTACACCTTCACATTAAATTTATGAGGCTTGTAAAATAAATGCACCTAATCTAGTGTACTAATGTGATCTACAAACTCACATTGGATTTAGGGCCCTTCTAAGCTAAATAGACCCAATTTGGCATTAATTTAATGTTGTAAAGTGTATTTATTTACACTTTCACATTAGATTTTGGGACCTATTGCATTTATGACCTTTGTATCATCACTAATAGACCCCTATGACAAAATATTCTGCTTCCCAAGGCATATTTCAATAAAAAAATGTGACAAGATCAACAAATCATCTTAATTTACACACTCCCTGACATTTTAGCGAGCAAAATAAGCCTTGTAGAACCCATTCGCCACTTTGGGAAAATGAGTCCCATCTAGGTGGGACTGATTTTCCCAAGTTCACAAATGATTCCCATTTTCCCTATTTTTAAGGTTTTGAGAAGGAAATTTGGGTTTTAAATTCAAACTTCTTCTATGTTGGCCTTTGGGATAAAATTAACAGTCATTTGAGTGTATTGCCTATATAAACAAGATTTCAAATCACTATTTCATATAAGCCTACTATTATCAATCCAAGCAAGTAAGAGTTAAAATCATTCCAAGACCTCGCAAGGTTGCTAAGATAGCATTCAAGGTCATTTATAAGGCATTCAAGGGAAAAATTCTTCATTCATTGTAGTAGAAATTCAAGATCGATCATCATGTCAAGGATTTCAAGCATCAAGCATGTTATTGAGCTAGTATTGTGATGTAACATTAAAGATCTAAGATTAAGCATTGTTCTACACCTATTGTCAAGATCAAGATCTACATCCTTCATGGCCATTTCATGTCGAGTTGTAGATTTATAAGATATCATTTACAAAAAATCCTTCAAGGTATCATTGTTCATGTTTCATATTCTATGTTTCATGTTTCATGTTGTTTCATTGTCCCATCAATTGGTTTAATTACCTAAAAGGGGTTTGACCAAGGAAAACCCATATTCACTAAAAATGAACAAGTTTTTCACCTCTTTACATGTGTGATTTTAGATCTAGGTGTCTTGGAGCTTGAAAGATCATTGAAGATTAGGGTACAAGATTGTTGGAGTTTTCTTTCAATTTGCAAGGTCATAATCTTCACTAAAGGGTCATCTAAAACCCAAAAATTAGAGTTTCAAATCTAGAAACCTGGAAAAGCAAATTCAAAATGTAAAGTTCCAAAAAATCCAAACTAGAATCATTCACCACAAGTGGTAAATGAGTCCTACTATAGGTGTTTCTTATATTTTTTTGCAAATTCAAACACCCTTTTTCCTGAAATAGGCTTCTGTACAAAAATCCAAATCTGGGACTAATTCACCCAGGTTGGTGAATGAGTCCCAGTTGGTCAAAAAGTCAAAATTTCTAGTGTTTTAGAGCTACAATCTATCACTTCCAAATTCCCTGGTGTACACTATTTATCTTGCTTCTTTTTTGTTTTGTTTTACTTGCATTTATAGGTCATTTTGTAGGTCATTGCACCAAACTAGGGTTTAGTGTTGCATTTTACATTGCATTAGTCTTTCAAAGTTCTTACTTGGTGGTGAACCCATCTTGTAATCTAAAATCATATCATAGGATACCCTATTGTCAGATCTCTTCCTCAATTCTTCATTGGATTGAGATCTCTAAGGTGTCCTTGAGTGTAGCAAGTGTGAAATAGGAACCCTATTCTTGTGCAATATTCCTTCAAGGTAATGGACAACTATTTCTATGACTACATTTTGGTGAACTTGCATTTAGAACAACATAATTATGATTTGGAGTGCATTTTCATCCTAGATCTACCTTGCATTATCTTTGCATTAGGTTTTGCATTAGTTAATTGACATTCTATGGTTTCAAAATTTTGCATTAGAGAAAGTGCACATGGTTTTCATTTTTGCATCTCAACTCATTGAAAAACATCTAAAAACTACATTTGCATTTAGGTTACAGATCATGCAAATTAAAAAGCATAAAAATCACTTAATTTTTTTTGAAAATTTTAAAAATCCCTAATTGGGACTCATTTTCCCCCTAGGTGAATTAGTCCCACTCTTGATTTTAAAATACCTCTTACAACATCAAAAACCTCATTTCTATGCTTCCTAAGCCTCTTGGTAACATTTACTATAAGTCTGGAAAGTTTTGGTAACATTTGTTTTATGCATCGAGGTCAAAAACATCAAGTTAGGTTACTCATTTATTAAATCATTGCAATTACAAACATCATTAGATCTGAAAATACCCACACTTCTAAAACTTTGCATAATATGGATAAAAGTACTTTTCACTTTTTCATATACAATGTTTACATTCATTAAACTTTGCATAAGTTTGATAAAAGTTCTCTTCATTTTTGGATATACGTTGTTTTCCTTCTTAAATTTTTGCATGCATTGGATAAAAGTGTTTTGCATCTTTGGATATACATTGTTTACATTCCTAAAGAACTACATAACATGGTTAGAAGTTCTTTTCATTTTGGTTCAAACAATGTTAGTACCTTACCTTTCTAGAAATGCTAAGAAAAAGTTCATATCCCCTTCCTATGAGAGTGTCTTAGTGAAAGAGAATACAACCTTGGAAATTCCTAATGATCATATTAGTTTTTCTCCTAATAACTCTCCTATTGGAAAAGAAGACATTTTGGTGTTAGAGGAACCAATCAGTGAAAGTTTTGAGAATCCTAGTTGTTTTTCTCCTTCTACCTCTCTTATTAAGCAAGACATTAATGAACAACAAGAAACAACCATAGGTAATCATGACGATAACATAACACAACAAGAGACCATTGGAACTTCAAGTATTCTACATTCACCTCCCAACAATTTCCCCTCTTTTGGCAATGTTTTAGAGGATGAAATTGAATGTGAGGAGGATATGTTGGTGTTGAATGATCAAACCTTTAAGGTCTATAATAACCCTTTTTATGATCATTCCCCTACCTATCAGGCTATTTTGGAATACATTAGGGAACAAAGGAATGAAATCATAAATGATCATGACAATAACATTTGTTCTTCTCCTAATATCACTCCTAGTTGTGAAGAAGATACTTTGATCTTAGAAAATACACTAGATGAAAGTCATGGGAATCTTTATTTCCTCTCTTCCCCTAGAGGAAAAATTATTGAACAAGAAAACACCATCGTTGAAAAGCAATAAAATTCAACCATTGATCATTCCCATACTTGTGATGAAGTCATTTTGGAAGAACCAATCCTTGAATGTCAAGAACATTTGGTTTGTAGTTCTCTTAAAAACTCTCCTCCTAGGGAGGATATCATGGTGCAAGAAAATTACAACAATATTAAGGTGTCATTCTTAGGTGATGATAAAAAGGTGATTCTAGACTGCCCTTTATTAAAGATACATCCAACCAAGACCACTAAGGTTATGAATGTGCAACTATCCATTAGATCCCCCTTCATTAGTGGACCTCCTACATACCCTATGGGACATCCTAAGAATCCTCTAATCCTTTATCCACCTTCACACAAACCTCAATCTCAAAAAAAACCTGAACTTATCCTCTACCTACCTAAGATTAATGTGTTGCAATAGTTGATTCATAATACCATTGCTCATACATATAACACTAGAAACAATATGCAACCAAGACAAACACCTTCAACAACCCTCCCATTGCCTAATCCTATCCTTCCTGTTCCTCCTTGTTTTCCTAGACAAAGTGGAAAGAAGTATGATCTTTTTGAACAGTTTAAGAACACTCCTGCAAGAGATATCATTGTGGGACCTTATTCAAGCCACCCCTCACTATCACAACATGATTCAAAATGCTTTACAATATCCCTTCTAATGTGCAACTAGATGACATAGCATCCACGGTTCAAGGATTGAATGCCATTGTTTGCCACCAAAGGGACCTCCCCCTTTTGGAAGTGAAAAAAAAACATAAGGATTTCATGATAATAGCTAAATACAAAAGAAATGGGATAAAGCAAACCCTTGTTGAAAATGGCTCCACCCTAAATGTGTGTAGCGTATCCCTTTTGGATAGTCTTGGCGTAGATAAATCAAAAATTTAACCTACCTCTTTATCTATTAGTGGATTTGACAATGTAGGAAAGAAATCACTGAGTGTGATTACTTTGCCTATTACAACTAGAAAAGATATATTAGAAACACCTATTCATGTCATGCCCAATAATATTTCATACAATCTTCTTTTAGGAAGACCTTGGATTCATGAGATGCATGTGGTTCCTTCTACTCTTCATCGTAAAATGAAGTATGTCTACAACAATAAAGTGTACACACTTGACACTAATCATGAGCCTTATAGTGTCTTACAACTTGGAAAAAACAAATAGAACCCCTTGAAAACATTAGCACTGACTACACAAGTAGAACCTGTACAAAAAAAAGATAAAGAAAAACATATTAAGGAAATAACAAAGCTATTAGAAGATGATTGGGGTTGCTTAGACTTTGAACCAACATTCATGGGAGAATACAAGATCGTAAACAAAGAGTCTAAAAAAGAAAAATACAAAGCGGTGATGTCAACACAAAATTCAAAAGACCCTTCCAAACCATCCACCTCAACCACTTTAATAAAAGACAACAAATTACACAACAAGCTTTGATGAAACTGATTATCAACAACCTCTGAATCCAAAATAAATGAAAAAATTTTATGGAAGAGGTCATGAGCTTATGAAACAACCTGGATATAGTGGAAAAGGGTGTGGTGCTAGAGAACAAGGTATCTGCGTCCTTATAGAACCTAACATGCAGGAAACAACTAGTCTTGGTTATTGTCCTTTGATAGAAATAAACAAGCCTTCACTTAATACCAACACTCTAAAAAAAAAAAATTTCTAAGACAACTTTAACAATAGTGCATCTTGAACTGATAGACACTAGTGGTCGTGATTGTTATCCTTTGCAAGAAATGAAATAGACAATGAAATCTTTGCTTAATGTCAATGTAATCATGCAAAAAACTAATGATTTGATTTCGTTATATTTTGCACCCTCCTATAAAAGAGAGAAAAAATTCTCAAAATATAAAGAGTCATGTACGTATGATACCTTGTACTAAGCAAGAGATATTTTTTTCAAAAAATAATAAAACATCATCTACTTTTGATCAAGAAGGTATCTTGTTCAAACTCCTCCAAGATTATTTGATATCTCTCCTTCCAAGAACATGAAAGAAATTCTACTACAAAACTTCTTTTTTTGCATATCATAGAGTTCATGGTCACCCTACAAATGAATGTAAGGATTTAACTAAAAAAAAACAAAATCTCAAGGATTGTGGTGCTCTTCCTTGTGTTGAAGCACCTAATTCCTCTAACTAATATTTATTTTCATCCTATTCGGTGCATTCTTGTCCTACACTAAGTGGGGGCAAGGGGTTAAGTAGCCTTATCCTTTTATGTCACTTGTCCTTCTCTCTTTTGGCTAGTTGATCACCTTTCATGTACATATAAGAGCAAGCTTGGGATGTGGATGGCATGCCTTAAGTTTACTCACATGCGATGTACTTATTCATGGTGTAGTTCAATTCAGAAACATATGACTTGGCATAGATAATTTTGAATAAGCTCTCATGTCTTCTACTTTATAGAAATTTCTCACAACAATGGTGTTATCAACCACTTTAAAGTGGGGAAATACATCAACACTCATGTTTCATTGTGTGATTTTCTTTCTTCCTGTGATACATTCTTTTCTTGGTGGTATCATTGGGTTTTATTTCCTCCAAGAACATGATATTTCTTTGACTTATTCTCTCTTGGAAACACTAAGCATGATGTTCCCTAAGAAAAAAACTCACATAAACTAAGAAAATTACCTTTTAACATTCCTTACACTATTTTTCATTTACGACAATCATTATATGGCCACCTTGCATGCATCTAGAGCCATCTTGTTTGCTCATGAGCTCCAAGCATCTGAAGTTTTGCTTGTCTCATGAAGCCCAAAGTTAATTTTTGCATGACACCTTATCAAAGTTATTAGGAGGTATAACCTTGGTATGGTTTGAGTGGGAAGCCCAACTGAGGGCATGAATTTCCCTTAGCCACTCGTGTGTGTGTGTGAGTGCATAACAACCATGAGTGTATGTGTGTCAGCTTCTTGGATTACTCACCCAACAGACAACCAAGAGTTTTTTTTCCTTAAAGTGAGTGTGCATTTTTGGACCAAAATCTTAGATCTGATCCACATCATGTTGTAAAAATGGTTGAGGCTTGATCCACCTCTTTTTACTTTGTTTTTGTTTTTCTTTATTTTAATCTATGGCATTGCATGTTCATGTATCTTGTTTTGTTGCATATTATACACCTTGTGTGTGTCCTTTTGTGCTTATGCCGATTTGAATTAGGATCTTGGAACCTAGGGGCTTGATCATCTCCTTGATCTTTTTTATCCTAGACCATCTACATTGGTACAATTGGACCCCTCTTAAATGTCTACTTTAGTGTGAGTTTGAAGCAAGTTCATCCTCTCACTAAAGTGGGGGCTAAATGTAGTGTCAAAAAATATTGTCATGTACATTTTCACACTTGATATGGGAATATTTAATGATAAATTAGACTTGATATTACCTTGATCTAGTGTTGTGATAAGTTTTACACATCCATATTAGGTCTTGGGCCCTTTTTAAGCTAAACTAACTCTACCTCAATTTAGTGTTGTAAAGTGTATTTATTTATACCTTCACATTAAATTTAGGAGGCTTGTAAAATAAATGGGCCTAATCTAGTGTAGTAATGTGCTCTACATAATTACATTGGATTTAGGTCCCCTTTAAGCTAAATAGACCCAATTTGGCCTTAATTTAATGTTGTAAAGTGTATTTATTTACACTTTCACATTGGATTTTGGGCCCTATTACAATTATGACCTTTGTATCATCATTAATAGGCCCTTATGACCCCATATTATGCATCCAAAGGAATATTTCAATTAAAAACCTGTCAAGATCAACAAATAACCTTAATTTACACACTCCTCGACATTTTGGCAAGAAAAATAGGCCCTATGGGATTGGCGACTGAGTCCCATCTAGGTGGGACAAATTCACCAATCTTGGTGGATGAGTCCCATTTTCCCCATTTTTAAGGTTTTGAGCAAGAAATTTGGGTTTTAAGTTTAAATTTATTCTATGTTGGCCTTTGGGATCAAAGTAATGGCCATTTTAGCGCATTTCCTATATAAATAAGCTTTCGAATCACTATTTCATATAAGCCTACATGATATCAAGCCAAGAAAGTAAGAGTTAAGCATCCCAAGACTTCATAAGATTGTCAAGAGAGCATTCAAGATCATTTCTAAGGCATTCAAGGGAAGAATTCTTCATCCATTGTTGTAGAATTTCAAGATCCATCATCATGTCAGGGATTTCAAGAATCAAGCATGTTATTTAGCTAGTATTGTGATGTATCATTGAAGATCCAAGACCAAGGATTGTTCTACACCTATTATCAAGATCAAGATCTACATCCTTCCTAGCCATTTCATGTTGATTTGTAGATTTATAAGACATAATTTACAAGACATCATTCAAGGTATCATTTTTCATGTTTCATATCCTATGTTTCATGTTTCATATCCTTGTTTCATTGTTTCATTATTTGGTTTAATTACCTAAAATGGGTTTGACCAAGGAAAACCCTGATTCACTAACAATCAACAAGTTTTTCTCCTTTGTACATGTGTGATTGTAGATCTAGGTGTCTTGGAGCTTGAAAGAGCAGTGAAGAGTAGGGTACAAGCTTGTTGAAGTTGTCTCCCCATTTGCAAGGTCACAATATTCACTAAAACGTCATCTACAACCCCAAAATCAATGTTTCAGATCCAAAAACCTAGAAGAGTAGTTTCAAACTTTGAAGTTCTAGAAAATCCAAGCTAGACTCATTCACCACAAGTGGCAAATGAGTCCCACCATAGTTTTCTTTTAGAGATTTTTGATGATTCAAATACCCTTTTTCTTGAAATAGGCTTCCATGTAGAAATCCAGATATGGGACTGATTCACCTAGGTTGGTGAATGAGTCCCACTTGGTCAAAAAGTCAAATTTTCTAGTGTTTCAGAGCTACAATCAATCACTTCCATATTCCTAAGTACACACTATTCATCTTGTTTCTTTTCTATTTTATTTTACTTGCATTTATAGGTCATTGCACCAAACTAGGGTTTAATGTTTCATCCTACATTGCATTAGTCTTTCCAAGTTCTTACTTGGTGGTGAACGCCTTTTGTAATGTAAAATCATATCCTAGGATACCCTATTTTCAGATCTCTTCCTCCATTCTTCATTGGATTGAGATCTCTAAGGTTTCCTTGAGTGTAGCGAGGGTGAAATAGGAAACCTATCATTATTCCATATTCCTCTAGGGCAAGAGACAAGTATTTCTATGACTACACCTATAAACCTCAAAAGGTGAGGGAAAGGAAAAAAAAATTTTAACAAAAGCTAAGAAGATGGTTTCTCCTTCATCTATGACATTGACATTAAATATTACAAAAGAAATGGAGAAGATAGTGATAGAAACAGAAAATATTGTGAAAAGTAAACTTCTAGAAATACAAGTGTCAATCATTCATCAAGCATTATAATATTTTGTTGTTGAAATTTTAATTAATTATTCAAATCTACTGCCTAGAGAGATTTTACCACCAACAATTTGAGTGGTAAATTTAGAAGATCTTGGATATGAAGAAATTAGTGATAGTAGTCAAGTCTTCAAATGTATTACTCAATTTGCAAAGGAAATTAAAAAGGAGATCTTTTAATAATTGGTAGAGAAAGAGTTAGAAGGTGGGACTATCATTGGTAAAGGAATGCAAAAGTAAATTTTCACCGAGACTTCTAAAAAGGAACTAGTAGTTGAGAAACTAGTTGGGAATATACTACTTGAGTAAAAGCAATAGGATGAGGTAATTGTTGAACCTTAGGGAGAATATTTTCATGTAGAATCAAGAATATTTGTGGATGAACCTCTAACAAAAGTTAATAAACAGGGAAAAAATGATACTCTTAATGGGATAGAATCCAATGGATATTAATAAAAAACAATAGGTTGAAGCCATAAAGTCCTAAGGTGTTAATCTAGATGAATTCCAAGCACAAGTGAATGAAAAAGTGTTAACTGAGGAGAGGTCACCTACAAGGGAACAATAGTTGAGCATATACACAAGTGCAAACACTCCCTCTTGGCTACTAAAAAATTCAAACCCAAATCACAGGTACAATTGGTATCTTTGGACCTAAAAAGCATTATGAGATAGACTGAAACTCCTAGGTCAAAGAAAGGGGAAAGAATATTATCTACAATGACAATTGACACTGCAAGATCAAGGACATTGGAAGTTAGTAATCCATTGGTAGAGAAGGATAAGGAATATGTAACACCAATGGATTATCAACTAACAACTATGGATTTTAGACAAACCATAAGCGAACAAGAAATCAATGAATTAATAGCAAATGTAGATGCCTTAGATGTAAGAATGGAGAAAGATAAGCTAAAGAAGCAAGAGCTAAAAGCTTAGGTAGAGGAACTACAAGGATAAATTAAACAATTAATTGGTCCAATTCATGATGTTAATCTATCACCATATAATATTGTACTACTATCCAAAGATTAGGTACTTACACTAGATAAAATGAAACATGTAAGAAGAGTGATAGAGAAATGGATAAAGGCCATTATTGAATGCAAAGAGGAAACAATAAAAGTTTCCATCAAAGGATGGAAATAAATGCTAATGTTAAAGGTGAAAATTATTAGATTGAGGGATAATTCTACATAAATTTTAGAGAAAAATGAAATAGAATTATCCAAATTGATAAAATTAAAAAAATTCAATAGGAATCTATTGATAAGACAAAAGGTTTTCACTTCAAAAAGTGTGGCATAGGTGAAAACTTGGCTAGAACAAATGAAGTTTAAAAAGAAAATTTTGCAAGAATATCAAGAGTAGGAATGAAATTGGAGGTAAAAGGTTTTAGATCAGATTTATGAAGATTGTGATCTAATTCGTAAATTAAAGCAGACAATGTATAATGATGGTAAGGTAGAGAATGGGTAAGAGGTGATAAATAGGTTTAAGGTCATATATGATGGAATTTTGGTTGACCCAATAGCCAAATTAAATGAAGATATTATGATTTAGGTTGTGGGTGATATGAAAGTGATGGAAGAATACAAAAATATAGCCAAGGTAAGAGAAGGAAAGGTAGCTTCATTTTTTATAGTGTATATTAGACTGTCTAATAAAAGTAGAAGTTAACATAGGGCTTCCCAAGGCAACAAATGATTGAATTTTTTATTGATTTTATTGAATTTATTTGAAAGAAAAAAGAAATGGAGAAAGAAGTTATCAACAAGAGTGACAGGGTATGTGCAGGATCATCATGGAAAAAACAGGACCTTAAGTGGCAAAAAAATTAGAAAAATCAGAGTTAGGCAACTTGGCGTAAAAAATTTGAATAAGTTATCTATATTATTTCAAAAATATGTAAGAATAGAATCTGTAGCAAATTAAATGTAGTTTCTAAACTACTAGGTTTATTTTTATTTTTAAAATCTATTTGGTGAAAATTTAAAATTTCAATGTAGTAGTACTTAAATTTTAGGGAAAAAATAAGAAGTAGGTGTTTGTCTGACCACCCTAACCACAATAAAATGATGATATTTTTTTATGAGATTTTAGACATAAGTAGAGGACTCATGTCCGGATGTGATGCATTTATTTTTTATTTTTTTTTCCAAGTAAATAATTAATTATGAATTTTTTATTACAACTTTTAAAAATATAAAAAGTCATATGTCTGACCACCTTCACTTGGTCAAAACTTTATGAAATTCAATTTTTCTTTTTTTAATCCTATAGTATACGAAGCATAGAATATGATGCATGTTTTGGATTCAAAAAATATGATATTGTTTGAAAGCTATAGATGTTTTTCAATTATCACTTTAGTCGCAATTCAAATAGAAAATAAATAATAATTATTTATTAAATTCGAAGTAAAGCATAATTTATATTGGTGGAAAGCTGAGAATATCCTTTAAAAACCTTTTTCATTTCATCTATTTTGTGTAAAAAAAAGGTCGTCAGCCACATACCCTACAAATACCCATCATATTGCCACTTTTTGGCCCATCATGATCCTGCACATACCCAAGAATGAGTCACATTGAAGATTAATAATCATTATTTTTTCATGCAAATGATTAAGTTGCCACCAAGTTTTGATGGTGAACCCATTTGATGGATTGGGATAATCACAGAATAATGAGTCCCACTTTTTGATGAATGTAGGACATTGATATAAACATTTCAAACTAAATTTTCACTTTCTCAGACCTATAGTAGCTAAACTATTAATAATTTGAAGATGATGTGTTTTATCCTTTAATTCAACATGCTCAATTCATGGGATAACTAGGCTATGAAACTTTTCTATTTTGTATCCCACATTAGGTCTAAGCAAGAAAACCAAGGAAATCTTAGTTTCTCTCGTCCATAATCTTATCCCTCAAAAGATCTTTTCGAGTGATCAAGCTTTATATTTTTAAAAATTTGCAAAAATCTAAATTTCAAGTGTTAGTCTTCTTTCATCAAATGCAATATCACTGAATTTTAGCATTACATGTTTTCATTCAAGTCACATTTAGGAGTCCAGTCATGAATAATTTCCCCATGGCACACTCCTTAGTCTGCACGTATGATCATTAATGTGTATTTAATTATGGTTTAATTAAGTTTTAAAATATTTTTTACCTTCATTCTTGCCATTCTTCCTTATTTCCTTGTTGAGATGTGTCTCCCCTATCTCCTTTTTTCTCATTGTTGCATTTGTGTTGACTCTCGCAAAGCTTTGATCAAGTTTTTATTGGTTTGCATACCTAAGGTTATAAGTAAGTCACATTTTCTTGTTTTCCTTGACCATTCTTGTGAATTTGCTTAGGTTTTTAATGTGTATTCTAGTTTAATTGGTATGTACAGTTGTCTATTTATTGTTTAGGTTTTACTCTATGTTTTTTCCATTTTTTAAGCTAGTTTATGTGCTCATACACTACACAATTTTGCATAGATAAATGTTCAATATTTTATCCTTGAGCAAAATTCTACCTCCATTTCTTTGCAAAATAATTCCTTGTAAACTAGCAATTGTTTCACAAACCCTACACATACCGATGGTATGTCATTCAAGAAAATTTCCCCAAACAACATCCCAAATTTTTGTTCCTATGTCACATGGAGAATTTTCTCCACATAACATCATTTGTTAATATTTGTTGTTGAAGAAGGAATTTTCCTTGACCTACACCCTTAATCTACTACTCACATTCATATGTTGTTAAGGGTTTTCACCCCAAACAACATTCAATTTGTCAACTGACCTCAATCTCCAGCAGGAAATTTTCTCTCCATGCCATTGATTCACCAAGCATCCATGTTGTGCATAAATGGAAATTGTAACCATAAAATAATAATTATAATGTATAATATCCAATTATAAAGAACTAGAGAAAATATATCTATGCAAAATACACATTGCAAGCTAGTTTCTATATAAATAAAATATACTAATCTTAGAGAGTGTTTTATAGATTTTTGGAGGCCTATGCCTTAGACATTACCTTGCACGTACATCTTTCCATAATATTTATTTCTTGTCAATTCATGTAACATTCCCAATGTTCTACATAGTAATTTTCCTAAGTTTTAACCTTAAGTCAATAGATTAAGCATCTAGCCATTATGAGCAATAAAATTTTTCTTTTCAAATCTATAAAGATAGCATGCACATTTGAAATAATATCTTTCCAAAATTTCCCATTGCATTATCTTAAAGTACTACAACTTTCCAAAGAAATTATTACATAGTGCATTATAAGATGATATCATTTCTCTCTTAACCTTTGCAGAAATATGTCTAAATGTTTACAATTCTCCTCTTCATTCTTGGAATAGATTAAGATATCATCAATGAATACTAATATAAACCTATCTAAATAGTCTCTACATACATTGTTCGCCAGGTATATAAATTTTGCTGGTGCATTCATATGTCCAAAGGGTGGGACTATGAACTAATAATTACCATATCTAGTCCAAAAATAAGTTTTAAAACTATCCTCCTCTTTGATCCTTAGTTGGTGATAACTAGATCACAAATCAATCTTTGAAAAAATCTGTCGCTCCTCGCATCTAATCAAAAATATCATTAATACATGGAAATGTATACTTATTCTTTATCATAGATTTGTTAAGCATCTGATAATCTATACACAAGTGTAGGGTACCATCCTTCTTTACAAATATCGCTAGCACTGCCTAGGGTGAAACACTAGGTCTTAACAATCATTTGGACGACAACTCTTCCAAAGGGGTTTTTCCTTAAGTTCCATTAATTTCATTGTAGTCATCCTATAGGGTACTTTAGATACAAGTTCTGACCTTGGTACTAGATCAATGGAGAAATAAAATATCCTCTTAGGAGGCAGTCTAGGTAGTTCTTGTAGAAAGAAATCCACAAATTTCTATAAGATTAGATACTTCTCCATATTTGTTTCTCTAGACTCCACCACTTCTCCTTATTTAGCTTCTTGAGAATCTTGTGTATCACCATACATAGAATTATCTTGAGGAGTGACTTCCTTGAATTCTTCTTTTTTATTCATTTTAATACAAATAGTTGGCAACCTTTCTTTTTTACCCTATGCATTTGCATAGCCAAAATTTGTCACAATTTCACTTCTCTAGGTGTTCCTTGAAAAGACACTGGATTAGCTAGATCATCTAGAAATTATATGGTTTTAGCATGGCACTCCACTTTAGCTCTATGCTTCCATAACCAATTCATACCAAAGATAACATCATATGTACCTAAGGGTACCACATACAAGTTTACTTCCATTGAGAAACTTGGAAGTTCAACCCTTGTCTCAAATAAACTTTGGTTCACCATTGCTCTTGCTTGGTTTGAATATTGTACAACCCAAGATTTTTCCATAAAACCAACTTTCATAGAAATTTGATTACCTATTCTAGGTGAAACATTTTTTTTATGGCTCCAATATCAATAAGTATGGAAATAGGTAAACCAAACAAAGTACTTAGAGTTTCTGCTGGGGTGATCTAGTATTGAGCTTGACGATTGTCCACTATTGCATGGATCCTTTACTAAAATGGAGCTCATTGAGGAGGAAGTGAATTACCATGTGGTTGCAAACTAGATGGTTTGTTGAGACATTGACTAGAAAAATGATCCCATCCACATGTATAACATCCTCTTACTGGACCTCTTCTTTTTGCTAGCCTATCAGAATTTCCACCATTCTCTCCATCTTTGCTATAATTTCCACTATTGTAGTTGTTTCCACGATGATCCTTCCTTGGCTCATTCCAATTATTGCAAGATCCTTTGTCCCATTTCCTTTGAAATTATTACCCCTCATTAAACTTCTTCAGAGCTTTTTTAAATTGATACCCTTTGTTCTTCTTTTGATTCTTCTCCTCCCAGTAGATTGAGATGGATTTGAGCTTTTTCTCTTGCTTTATTTCCTTCTCATAAACTAGGTCCATAGTATTCATACCATGTACATCCACCTCTCCACCTATTTGGCTATTTAGTCCCATAATGAACTTCCTAATTCAAAATTTCTCATCCTTTTGGTACATTGGAACATATCTCAAGAGACAAGTGAAATTGTCTCAATATTCATTCATTGACACATCTCCTTGTCTCAAATTTTTGAAATCAATGATCTTTTGATCAAAAAAGAGTTAGGGTAACCACCTCTTTGAAAAAATATTTGAAAACTCATTCCAATTCAACTTTAAGGAACTAATTCCAAGTTCCATCTTCTTGCTCATCCACCAGTTATAGGCTTCCCCTACTAATTGAATGCTCCCCACACAACTTTAGTGACCTTCAAATGGTTTCTTATTTCAAAATACTTATCGATTTGAGTTAACCATTCCTTAGCTTCTTCTTCACAGGTGCTTCCTTCAAATTTAGGATTAATATTTCTCATATCTGTAGGTAATTTAGTTTTCATACACTTCTCTTGGTTCCATCAAAATGTGATTAATTTCTACCACTTTCTTGATCTCTAGATTTTGTGTTGTTTCTATAATCTTCCCCTTCTTCCTCATTATTGATAACTTATTCTTCTTCTTCATTGCGTACATTATTTCATAAGGAAGCATAGTACCTAGGTCATGTAATTATGGTGAAAGGGATTATAGTGGATCCAACTAAAATTAAGGTGGTGCCTAAGTGGCTAGTGCCCAAAAGTGTACCAAAGGTTAGAAGTTTTATGGGTTTGGTTGGTTACTATAAGAAGTTTGTTGGAAATTTTTCTAGGATATCTTTTCCTATTACTTCATTACAACTTAGGAAGGGTAAGATGTTTGAGTGGCCAGAAAAATGTCAAGCAACATTTGACCTACTCAAGGAGAAGTTGACTACCACAACCATATTGAAGGTACCTAATCCAAAAGATAACTTTACTATCATAATGGATGCATCGAGTGAAGGATTAGGAGGAGTTTTGATCCAAGAAGGTAAAGTCATAGCTTATGAATCTTTGAAGTTGAAGCCCTATGAGCAAAATTACGCATCACATGATTTGGAGTTAAAAGTAGTGGCTCATGCATTATAGATGTGAAGACACTAATTGATGGGGAAGCCTTTTGAGTTTAAGACTGATCATCATAGTGTAATGCCTCATCGTGCGAATCCCAAAGGACAACTAAAGCAACAATTACCACAATTTATTTTTAAGTAAATCTAAACATAAATGAGTTTCACATTAAGTCATGAGTCATGAAAATTAATTAAGAAAATCCATTAACACTTACATCCCTTGAGGTACACAAGGAGACATTATGAAACTTAAATCCATACCAGGATGATAGAGAATGAATGCCAAATATAAACCATAACAAAGTGTCTGATTACATTGCAATGCATACATTGAAATTCATCAATGAGAAACCATCCACATAAATAAACACAACATATAAAAGATTAATATAATTTTAATAATGATAAACACACTATCATTACATGAATTTAATGGAGCATATTTCCAGAGATACAACACATTAACTAACAACTGCTAGGGATACAATTCTGGAGTCACTACAAGAAGCTCAAATCTTCACCTCTCGATCCTCGACAGGGGACCCAATGGGGTGCTTAGCATGTTCCACCTGACCATGTGGGTCCGAAGACCCACCCCCCGTGCTAAGAGGCTGACAAGAAAAAATTATCGACCAAGATCATCTAAATAGAGAACCACAAGACTCAACATCATACAAGAGTAACAAGAAACACAAGGATAACCACAACATCAATAACTCATGACCAGAAACATGACATCTAAACATGACATCAATACATCACTTCATAAGAGCGATAAACCACTTCTAAAACATAGCAACAATAAATCATATATCATAACATCAATAAATCGTTACAACAACAATAAACCACTTTCAAATCATAACAACAATAAGCCATTTTTGAAATAGAACAATAAATCACTTTCAAAATATTACAAAAATAAGTCACAAAACATATCATCAATAAATCTCAAGTCATAATATCAGTAGACCACTTCTAGTGGTTAGCAATAAATGCAACTCAAGGGAATTCTCGAGGAGAGTTTCATCGAATGGCCTTACATGGATTATCAAGACAACCTTTCACAAGGTTCCGCCTCCATCTATGGTTATCCTAACTGCCTATCTCAAGGTGTCGTTCCATAGGGTGACTCATGCAGAACCGTTAACCTCTTATTAAGACGAGGCAATGATCATGCCAACCATGGCCTTGTCAACCCACCTTTAGTCTATGAAAGCCCTAATAGGTGGACGAGGCATCCATAATTATCTTATTAATGTTTTACTACCCACCCCCTAATTAATTAATTAGGTTATCACTTTTACTCTAACTCTAACATGGGTTATCTTGACAACCCCTTTGTGTGGCAGCGCCCATGTAGAACTGCTCTCTCTTGAGACCCAAACCATAAACCAAAATCAAAGGGGTTGTACCAATACTTGCAAAGCACTGAATCTCAAAACTAAAAACACACACGAGGCATATACCATCTCACCAAAATCTATATACATAATTGCTCATGAAATCTAGTACAACCCAAGCATAAACTCAAAACCACCATTACCATCCAAAACTTGGAAATAATCAAATCAATGAAGAAACAATATGAAATAAGTTTTCCCTCGCCTCTAGAAGTCTAAGAAGAAAAAATACCAACGAATGAAGGTGAGAGAAGCAATACCATTCCAACATGAAAATGTAACATTTGAAAATATCCTCAACCAAAAGGACTCAAATGGGAGACAAAATAATAAGGAACCATCAAAATCATTCATTAATCCAACACAAACTCGATGAATCAAATCTCCTCCAAAACCAAGAAAGTCAAGAGAGTAGACACAATGAAAGGAAATAACAAACAAATTTTTTAACCACATGAATACACTACATGAATAAACCCTTAAAGAATAATGAAGAATCAAATACATTGTATCTGTTCACTCATTAAGACCTAGTATAAAATAACTAAAGATGCTATCTAAGCATATCTCCCATTAAATACTCCAAAATATTTAAATCACCTTTTAAACTTCACTAAGGTAGTAAGTTTCAAAGGATATTTAAAACATCATTACATATTTCTAAGGGTAAACTAATATAAAGCATTAAAACGTTCAAGTAACGCACTAAAACGAGAACATTAAATAATCCTTTACATTTTATTTAAACCTTAAATAATTTAAGAAGTTATATAAACATATTCCTAATTGCCTCATTACATATTTTATCACCCTTGGTTACTATCATTAACAAATCACAAGGAAATGAGCTTTATTTAAAACATCATTTACATCTTACCTCTTTGCTAACTATGCAATTAATCAATTGATTAAGTTCTAACATTTCAATCATATAATCCAAATAACAATCCATTAAGCTATCTACTTTATTAGCCAAAATAGGCATCCCTACCAACTAGTTATAAAAAACCCCATTGCTACCTTACAACTTCAAATATCAACTAGTCAACTACTAGAACAATCGTTTGTAAATTAGCTAACGAAAAGTGACTTCAAACATTTACAATTAATCTAAGTTTTCAAATAACCTATTCTTATTATTTTACCCTTACTAATTCTAAAACATTACCACACCCATTCGTATAGAATCTAATAGAACACTCAAATAAAATCTATTATAGCAAGAGGCTCAGAGCCATTACTAACATTATTAATTAGATTGAAGTTGCATTTATCTATGCTAGCTCTATCTTAATTCATTCTATTTCATAATATATTTTCAATGGACTCCTTTAAATATATAATCATATTTATATAAATTATTTATATCTACGTATTGAAATGCATACCATGTTTCTAGATATGAGGATCGAACAAAATACCCCCCAATGCATTTATAAAGGTAACATTAATATTTCACAATTATATAGTATGAGGTAAAAGTGAGTGAGGAACTCATATTCCTTTTTAAATCTGTAAATCTAAGAATCAAAGAAGGGTAACTCAATTACTTAAACATTTGTAAGGGAACCAACATTTAAAGAAATCATAATCTTTCTCTATATAGTGTTTTCAATCATGAAACACAAATCCATGAAATCTACCTTATTCAAAATCCCCCGTTAACTCATAGCATAATCAGTTAATTTTGTATGAGTACATGATTATATATTCAATTTTTACATATACATACATAGATATTTACATATTTATATAATATGCATATACTCAAATATGGGTATATATACATATATAACCAAAATATAAAGTTGTGTTTATATCCGCTAATTCAGATATACCTTAAGGTAAATGCACTCTACCTATCGCATTTATGTACCCATAAAGAGTCACTTAAGTGAAGCCATAAAGGGAAAGTTTATTGGCATGAATATTCTAACAAAGGTGATGCTTCTTCCCTCCCACTGAGACCTATCAAAGATTGTTCTTACCAGGACATAGCTTCCATTCGCAACTATTTCGATGGTCATTCATTAAAAGAAATATATTCATTCAAAAATTGAGTGAGATAGCGATTCAGACGCAAGTAGAAAATAATTTGAAAGGATATCTAATATGTCCGTTAATAGAATCCTTGGTTGAGAATGAGAGATGGCTACATGTGACAAACCAACCCCAAAAACAAAAGATTGGGCTCTGATAGAATGTGTTGAAGAGCCTAAAAGCTTTTAAGCAATGTAAATGGTACGCGTATAGCCAAATTCTTCGCCCAAGCACTCCCTGCTTGTGCAAACATGGTAGCTTGGAACTAGTTATAAACATCCTTCAATGCACAGAGGAATTTCGTCATATGAATGATCAGCCACAAAGTGAGTAATACACACAAAGATATGTAGTAAGGGAAGGAGACAAATCATTAATTGTGAGGCATCAAACGCCTAATATTCAAAAGGCAACAAAACATTTATTTACCAAATACAAAATGAGGGTAGGTTGTATGATTATAAAGCATAACTATGAGTTCCAACACATCAGATAGTTTTTTCCCATTTCCATAAATGTTAATTGCAGACTATAAACGCCATCAAATAGTACACTAGACTCTTCTCAATAAAGATATCTATATATATATATATATATATATATATATCCGATATCCTAAAAAGTTAATCATACTAATTCAAGCACATAGTTATAGTTGAGGGAATTTGATATGAGGGGGAAAAAAGTGACCATGACACTGAAGTAAGTTTTTTTTGGTGATGCTAAATGAAATAATCTGAGAAGAATGGGCTCTTAGTTTGGAGGTCAGCCCCAAAGAATGGAGATGCCATGAGCAATAAAGGTGGTTTGATGCCAAAATGGGGCCAATAATTTGATGCATGCAGTCACCCAATGGACACCATATACAAGACAATAAGTTGAATTACAAGAATAGAGAGAATCAAGAAAATAGGATTCGAAAAGTTTTCAGCATGACATACCAACATAAAACGGGTATACGAATTATCAGCCAAACAACTTATCAATCGAATTTGATCAATAATTTTCATGGTTACGGATAAGCATGTGTTACAAATTTAAGTGCTCCGATTGGCTGAGGAATTATGGAATGGATTATGGCTAAAACATGTGGAGAAATTCTCAATAAATATAGATATGAATCATTTCACATTCTAGGTGTGTCTATGAAAATATGTCTATTATAAATGAATTCAAAACACAATCAATAAAACATTAGATCAAAGAAAGTTGAAAGAAAAACAAATAATCAAACTGTTTATGGCAGCTTCTTCGAAGTCGTTCTATTGCTCTCTATCTCCAACGTTTCTTCTGTTCAAAATTTTCTCAGACTTTGTATACGAAGCTCAACGAAATGGACTACTAGAGAATGAGATTTAAACTAAAATGCATTCTATGCTAAAATGCAAGATTATGCTGTGATATGATAAAATTATTGCTAAGATATGATTATCGCTAGAATACTAAAAGATGCCAGTGCATAAGCGTAATTGCCTGCATGTATGTGTGTAACCAATGCTTGGATTCACAAATGTATTTATAGAGTTTTTCGAAGATTTTAATTGGCTGAGTTGGTCAATGGCTGTGATAATCCCTGATAGATCGAACGGTCGAAGATGGATGAAACTGGAGAGAAAAATAGAAGAAATTGAATAAAGCAAAATTTTTCCATTTTCATGGAAGGGATAAGATGAGATGATTAAAAATAATATTTTTAGAAGATAATGGAAAGATATTGAGAAGATAAATAATGAATTAATAAATTCATTTATTTATTTATGGGTGCATGTTGAGTTTTCTTAATTAAATAAATATTTAATTAAGATTTTGAGGAAATCAAAATATTTCATAATTTAAATGAAATATCTAATTATGATTTGAAGAAAGTGGAAGATCTTTGATTAAATAAAATATTTAATTAAATTTGAAGAAATGACATGTGTATGAAATTAATTAAATAAAATATTTAATTAATTAGAAGAGAGTTTTAAAATAGAAGAAAAGAAATATTTAAATTTAATTAAAAAGATTTAATTAAATTCAAAAAGATGATAATTAATTTAAATAAATAAAATGTATTTATTTAATTAATCAAGTGGATATGTGAAATAATCAAATAAAATAAATTTATTTGATTATAGTAGGGAAATGAATGAATAATATAATTAAATTGATTAAATTTAATTACATTGTAGAAGACTTTAGAAAAATTAATTAAATAGTAAATATTTAATTAAATGTCAGGAATGAATAGACATGACCAATTTTATGCATATACATTTTGCCCTTCTTTGAAGTGATGTGTGAAATGCATTGCTTCAAAGAAAATAAAATTTTTGCCCCTGATATGTTTTTGATGCTGATGTTGATGATGCCCCCTAGGGAGTTAAATCACGGATGATGAGAAACAAAACTTGACTAGTGGATGACAGTGTGCTGGTGATTCAGTGATTTAGCTCCTGATAATTGGTGTAAAAGATGCCCCTGGTGAAAAATAAATGTCATCAAAAAACCTCCTTAACTAACCCATATAAGGTAAAAGGGGTAAAAGTAAAAGTCATTTGCACCCTTTTACTACAGTGAATTTTGTGCTCTGATAGTGATGTAGTGAGATGCCGATTCCATATCACACACATAGATTCGAGCAGGCACGCCGATTTCAGAGACCAGCTACGTATGGACCACCAGTGAGTCGATTAAACCCTTTATACTTCAAAATTTTGTGATTTGGGTCAATTTTTTATGTCTTTCGCATGGATTTAGGTTTAAAAATGTCATTTTAGCTCATCTGCAGGTCTGTGTTAGTGCATTCAAAGTTTTCCATAGCACATATAGGATGTTGTTTAGCACTTTTAGGTGTAGGATGAAATTAGTTGTTCTAGCGCATACGAAGTGTAGATTAGCGCTTTTACGGTTGAAAACTGGCTAGAAAAGTTTAGCACATCCAGGGCATAGAGTTGCACATTTAGGGGTTGGCCACAACAGGGATGTATTAGCGCATATAGGAAATGAAGTAGCACTTCCGAAGGGTAGATTAGCGCATATAGGATTGTAGCATTTTTAGATGATGAAATGGTGCATATGAGGGGTACCTTAGCGCATATAGGGTTTTAGCACTTATAGGTGAAACTTGAGCACTTTTAGGGTATAAGAGTGGGCAGAATGAGTTTTACCGCTTATGCGGTAAACTGTGGCACTTTTGAGTTTTAGTGCATCGGAGGTACAGATTACCGCATCTAGGAAAATTTTGGCAGAATGCGTTGTGATGAAAAATGATGGTCTACATTGCTTCCTTGGTCAATTGATAGATAAATTATTTTTCCATCATGCTAAGATGAGTAGAAATGATAGAAAATTTGATGATTACCTGATAACTTTGCTTCTCCAGAAATGAAAAACAAAGAGTAGATTGATTGATTGATTGATTGGTTGATAACTTTTCCTCTCATAAGTGACAAACAAAGAGTAGATGAATGATACATTTTCTTTCAATGATAGAAACCAAATAGTAAATGATGGTTTTCAAACTTGTTTGTATTCATGACTGAAGTACAAAATGATTAGATTGTTGATAAATTTGCTTTCCTGAAAAGAAAAACAAATAGAATAATGATGATAGAGTAGCTTGATTTGATATTTATATAGATCGATTTAGCATTGAGTTCATGATGAGTCACTTAGATAGAGCACTAGATATGGTTCACTTGATATGGGTCACTATTATGGTTTATTAATATGGGTCACTTGATATGGGTCACTGATATGGGTCACTTGATATGGGTCACTGATATGGTTTGCTTGATAGATAGAGCACATGATATGAGTAAGTAGCACGAGTCTAATTAATTGTTCTTGTGATGACCAAAAATAGGAGGTTTTTGACAACCTCCAGATTAGAGAGCGGTTCCTGATATGTTGGGATCAGATAGGGGAGTTGACTCCTACAGAGGTATAGTGGATAGGTGCATGTAGACTAGGAGCTTTGTTGACTATCCCGCGAGGGATTCGAGTCAATAGAGGACTATTGAATGTACTGGCAGAGAGGTGGCATTTTGATCATAACACCTTTCATTTGCCGACGGGTGAGATGACTGTGACACTTGAGGACGTGTACAAGATTCTAGGGATTCTTGTGGTAGGTGCCCTTGTGGTTTATGACCACAAGGAGATAGAAGGGAAGGAGGAACTGAGGAGGATCTATAGTGACATGTCCATATCAGGGTATTGGGTGCCTTGGGTGGATTTCAATAGATATCCAGCCTTAGTTGCTGTGTTGGCTACATTTATTGGAGGCTTCCTTGGACCGGACCATCGGTCAAAGGGATTTTTAGTTGGATGGGGTAGGATGCTAGAGTGGATCATGATGTAGCCGTGAAGGTATGCTTGGGGGAACTATATTTTGGCCCACTTGTATCATGATCTACATCAAGTGGTGTACCGAAGGTCAACAAGTTTGGCCAGTGGTGTGATGTTGCTTTAGATCTGGGCCTAGGAGCATATTGCAATGATGAGGCTAGAGTGTGCCAAGGCTAGGCCACCAGGTAGGCCATATGTATATGCGTATTCAGGTGCACTTGTCCAGCCCAAACTGGGCAAGTTGGAGTACTGGTGACGTGTACTGGATGATGTTGATGCAGTGATATGGAGGCTGTATGTAGATTGTGAGCCTTGGGACACAGATCATTTGAAGATGTCTTTTGTTTGTATATTGCGATACCTGATAGGGCAGACACCATATATCATTGAGAGATATTTGGCCTTGTGAGTGTAGAGACAGTACGGATTCACATAGGGGATGCCACAGGACATTGCTCATTATGGGTGGTGCAAGGATGATCTAGGATGGGGCCAATTCATCACATACCAGGTGGCCTATACAGAGTACACTGGCTTGTAGGCTAAGGTATGGGCATACATGCTAGAGGTTACATATGTAGGGATGTCAAATGAGTACTAAGAGTACTTTCATACACATCAATTCCCACAGTTTACATGCTTAGATGAGCTAGGGCCTATTGTAGTGGTACAACAGCTAGAGGTGGGGGGCAGGAGGATGAGCCTGACGGAGAGTAGGTGGTGGGTGGAGGAGAGGATGTGGGTGGCAGAGAGGAGGAGGAGGAGGGTGGCAGAGATGAGGAGGAGGAGGGTGGTAGATATGATAGCTTGGATGATGGGGATGACAGGGGAGATGATGGAGGGGAGGAGGGGAGCGCAGTGAGGCAGAGGATGGATAGCCTAGCTAGTGCACAAATTGTACAGAGGCCGAGATCTAGTGGCAGACCATGAACTATCATCAGGATGTCATCCTCATCATAGCAAACGTAGCTAGCCACTCTACAGGCCTAGGTGCAGACTATTTAAGGCCAGCTAGGTCAGGCATAGAGTGTGATAGCATAGCTATAGTCACAGTTGGTACAGGCTTAGGCTCAGGCTCAAGCTCAGCCTCATGTATAGGCACAGGCATAGGCACTTGCCCCAGACCCATAGATAGCCCAGTTGATTTCAGAGAGGGCTGCATTGAGGTGGAGGGTAGTGGAGGTTGAGGGCATCACACAGAGGCTCATGGGCACTCTAGAGAGTGCATCCTTGCGAGATGCGATCGCAGAGGGTATCGAGATGGCGAGGGAGGCCGAGTATTATCGTGTCATAGATGAGGAGTTGTGTCCTCATGAGTGCAGGGAGCCATTCCCACGGTCTCGTAGTAGGACCAGTAGCAGGTTGCGGATAGCCACTTAGAGCATGGGGGTTACTAGGTGTCGGCAGGATCCAGATGCAGGTACTAGTGGCAGGCCACCTCCTTTCGGACTAGCTCCATCAGGGGCATCGACCAGCTGATGTTATATGTATTTCACACATCTATATTATTTTTGGAGCATGTATATTGATTTTGATCATATCTTATGTATCTTTCTTTGGACTTTTTAGTTTCATTAGACATTGGATATTTGTATTATTTATGATGAGCGATGATATGCAGCCGTGATGATTTTTGATGATGTGATGTGCATATGTGATATGCATTTATTTCTATATGTTATGGATTTTGGTATGCATTTGAATGATTTGATGACTAACATGATATGCAGGATGATTTGTTATAATGTGTAGGATGATGATGAAAAATGATTGATGATGCATACTAATGATGTCATGTAGGTGGATGATTTATGATGTGATTATGAAAAGATGTCATAGGATATTTGATATGTTTTATGAAAAATGTTGTTTGGAAAATGATATGAAAATGTATGTATGGAATGTTTGTTTTTGGATTTTCAAATGCAAGTAAACAATGATAATATGATGGAAAATGAATGTTTGTGGTTATGATATTCATCATGAATTTGTAATATGCAATGATAGGAAAATGGTAGGATGATTAATGAGATCATATGAATGTAATGTGACAAATGGTATGAAATGAAATAATCATGTGATAATGAAATGAGATGATTAATAATGAATAATAATGATGCATGATAAGTGAAATGAAATGAAAAGTACGATAATGAAAATGATAAATGAAATGATAAGAATGAGATGATAAATGAAATGAATAATAATGAGATGGTAAATGAAATGATAAGAATGAGATGATAAATGAAATGATAAATGATAAGTGAAATGATAAATGATAATGATATGAAATGGTAGGATAAATGAAATGATAATTATATGGAATGAATGATAACGATAAATAAACTGATAAATGAAATGATAAACAAAATAATAAATGAAAAGATAAATGCTAATGATATGAAATGAATGATAAATGGTAGGATAAATGGAATGATAAATGAAATGATAAGAATGAGATGATAAATGAAAATGATAAGGGAAATTATATGAAATGAATGATAATGATATGAATGAAATGATAAATGAGAATGATAAGAATGAGATGATAAATGAAAATGATAAGGGAAATGATATGAAATGAATGATAATGATATTAATGAAATGATAAATGACAATGATAAGTGATAATAAAGTGAAATGATGAGAATGAAATGAATGATAATGATATGAAATGAATGATAATGAAAATGAAATGATAAATGAAATTGAAATGATAAATGGGATGCAAATGTGTAAAAGGAAAATGAAAAAAATCATAAAAATGTTAACAATTATGATAGAGGATCCAAATGATATGCAAATGAATGATAAATGATAAATGATAGAACCTAGATGAAATGATAATGAAGATGAAAGGTGATGATGAAATAAATGTTTGAATGTCCTCCACAAATAGTCCAAAGAGTCATGGCAACCATTGATGTTCTGTTTAGCCTTTCAAAGAAAACTCTGATGCAAATTCAGTATGTAGATATGAACAATGATCTACAATGAAATGCAATTAAATGAAACGAACCATTTGTTGAGCTTTTTGCTATTTTTCCTTAATCATCATAGAGAATTGTAAAATGTTGGAAGTATGTACAAGCATTAGAGGGTAAATCAGCACCAATGATGACCAGAGTACAACTTTCATGATTTTTGATATAGCAAGTAAACACAAGCATCAAGGTATAATTGAACCAAGATGACCTTAGCATTTCTTGCATGAACAGACAAAGATTAACCACTTTCTGATGCAGATTTGGGACTGTCATCAATGATAAACTTGGGAAATCATGTCTCGCGACATATTTGCAACAGATGTATGGTTAACCTAAAGATAGTAGACAAAGAAAAATCATCCTCTTTCCTCGCCACTCTAGTTTCAGTACATCATCGAGTGTATTCCAAAGAAATGATATCAAAAATTAAACTGTAACCATTGTTCAAAATATAATACTATTTTTCCAAACATTATTCAGATTTTAGATCATCCAAATATGATTCATGTCATGGTACATAGCTAAAAACTATTGTGCTTTGGATCAATGATTGGATATTTGTTCTTATGTTTCAATTTGGTTGTTTGTTTGCATGATTGGATTCGATGTTACTGTCTATCTGTTTCGGTAAAACCTGAAAGTTAGTTGCCCCCAGTATGTCAACGTTTTTCCCCCAGTATTGACACAACTTGCTGAAATGAATATGTACAATAATCAAGCCATGGTAAGACATTATCGTTCTAGGAAAATGTTGGTAGCATGATGCTCATATAGCCCTAAGATGATGAAGAAGATGCATGAGATGAAGGTTGCGAAGCCAAGTGCAGAGTATGAACTAATTGATGGAGAGCTACAAATAGCGTCTGTTTGCTAGATTTTCACTATTTGTTTTTATTGCATTTTCTCGTCAATAGACTACCTATTGCCAGGTTTTCACCCTATGACTTTTTTCTTTTTTTTTTCGTTACCAAGGTGCCTGTTTGTCAGGTTTTCACCAGGGTAACCATTTTGTTTAGGACCTTTTCTGCTATTTTTGGATTTCTTCAGGACCTTTTCTGCTATTTTTGGATTTTTTTAGGACCTTTTCTACTATTTTTATTTTTTCTTTAGGACTTTTACTACTGTTTTTGGATTTCTTCAGGACTTTTTCTGCTGTTTTTGGATTTTTTTAGGACTTTTTTCTGCTGTTTTTGGATTTTTTTAGGACTTTTTCTATTGTTTTTAGATTTCTTCAGGACTTTTTCTGCTAATGATAACTGCTTTACACAATACTTTTTTAGGTGCATGTTGTTGATGGGTTCATCAAATAGGTTCCCTTCTGGCGTTGATAGCTTGTATGCTCCTGAACTGTAGACAACGATAACCACATAAGGACCTAGCCAATTTGGTTCAAAATTTATTTTCTTTTCTCTATCTTGCTAATTTTGTGGGTTTTCTTTCAAAACCAGATCACCCACCTGAAAGGTACGTGGCTTTACTTTGTGGTTATAGCTGTGAGACATCATTTTTTGGTATGCTTTCAAATGGTCAGTTGCTCTTTGTCTCTTTTCGTCTAGGAGTTGGGAAATCCTATATTCATCATCTATTGTGAGGCCCTTTAGTGATACTCTGAGCGAGGGAATCTCAACTTCTAGAGGTAGGATGGCTTCAGCTCCATAGACAAGAGTGAATGGTGTTGCTCCTATTAGCGTGCAGATACTAGTTCGGTAGGCCCATAAGGTAGGATTGAGTTGAACATGCCAATCTTTCCTTGCATCATTCACAGTCTTCTTCAATATTTTCAATATTGTTTTATTTGAGGCTTCTGCTTAGCCATTCCCTTATGGGTAGTAAGGTGTTGAATATCTTTGTTGAATATGAAATCTCTCACAAAGTTCATCAACATCTTGATTCTTAAAAGGTCATCCATTATCTATAATAATGGAGTTGGGAATGCCATACCGACAAATAATATAGTTGAGTACGAACAATGAGATCTATTTGCAAGTGACTTTAGTGAGAGGTACTGCCTCAATCCACTTGGTAAAATACTCTGTAGCTGTGATGATGAACTTATGCCCATTCGATGATAAAGGATGAATTTTTCCCACTAGACCTAACCCCCATTGAGAGAATGGCCAGGTTGGCATAAATGGTTGAAGTTCCTGTGCAAGAGCATGAATGAGATTCCCATGAATTTGGCATTTTGAGCATGTTTTCACAAAAGTGAATGATTCCCTCTCCATTGTAGGCCAGTAGTAACCCATTCTAATCAATTTCTTGGATAAGGTCAGTCCACTCGAATGAGTACCACAAATGCCACTGTGAACTTCTTGTAAAGCTTTGTCAGATTCATCACGTTCAAGACATTGAAGTAGAGTACCATCAAGACCATGACGATAAAGGGTTTCGGTGATAAGAGTGTAGTGAGAGGATTGGGGGATGAAATTTCATTTTTGGTTATGGGATAAATTAGGTGGTAAGATATCATCTTTTAGGTATGCATAAATTTTTCCGTACCAAGGTGAATTAGATCCCACCAAGTGGCAAATGATTTGGCTTTCAAGGGTGTCATAAGCAGAAGTAAATGATTATTCCACCAGAAATTCATAGCAAGTCTAAGTTTCTGGGAGTTGTAACAATGATGTGATCGTAGCCATGGCGTCAGCTGCTTTGTTATCAAGCCTTGGAATTTGTGTGAATTTGATGTCCACAAAGTATTTCTTGAAGTCATCAACCATCTTTTTATATGGCACTAGTTTATCATCTTTGGTCTGATAATCATCATTGATCTGATAAATGACCAACTTTGAGTTGCCATATACTTGTAGTTTTGTAATTCTCCATTCCAGTGCTATTTTAAGTCCCGTAATTAATGCTTCATATTCGGCTATGTTGTTGGTGCATGGAAACATCAGCCGAAATGACTGAGGAATGGTGTGTCCTTAGGGGTGACAAAAAGTATGCTTGCCCCCGATCCATGTTGAGTGAAAGAACCATCAAAATATAAGGACCATGATTGTTTGGATTATGTAGTAAAGACATTAGCATCTGGAAATTCAATATGCAAGGGATGGTCTGCTTGTAGTGGTGCTTCAGCTAGTTGATCAGTGATAACTTGTCCTTTCATTACCCTGCGATCAACATAATGGATGTCAAACTCACTCAAAATAATTACCCACTTTGCTAACCTTCCTATCAATGATGCTTTTCTTAACAGATACTTGAGTGGATCAATCTTTGAAACAAGATTGATCGTATGAGTTAACATGTAATGCCAAAAATTTTGTGAAGCAAATACTACTGCTAGACAAGCCTTCTCGATTGTAGTGTAGCTGGGATCATGACTTGTGAGTGTTCTACTAATGTAATAAATTGCACGTTATTTCCCCATTTGGTCTTCTTGTGCTAGCAATGCACCCAGGGATGTCTCTATTGCGGCAATATACAAGATCAATGGTTTGTCTAGATTTGGTGGTACTAGAACTGGTGGAGTCATTAAGTATTGTTTGATTTGTTGAAAATCCAATTCACACTTGTCATACCACTTGAAAGGAACATTCTTATGTAGTAGATGTGTGAAAGGTAGACTTTTATCGACTAGTTGTGCAATGAACCTTCTGATAGATTGAAGTCGTCCCTATAATGATCTCATTTGACTAATGTTCCTTGGGGGAGGCATTTCCATGATTTCCTGTACTTTGGAAGGATCTACTTCAATTCCTTTTCTTGATACTATGTATCCTAAGAGTTTTCCAGATGTGACCCCAAAGACACATTTCTTGGGATTGAGGCAAACTTTGAATTTCTCCAATCTGGCAAATATTTTGGACAATACTTCCAGATGTTCCTCTCTGGTGTGTGATTTTTCCAATATGTCATCTACATAATCCTCCATGAATGTATGCATCATGTCATGAAAAATTGTAGTCATGGCTCTTTGGTAAGTAGCCCCTACATTCTTTAGGCTGAAAGGCATGACGTTCCAAAAGTAAGTTCCCCATGAAAATGTGAATGTTGTTTTCTCCTGGTCTTCAAGTGCAATTTTGATTTGGTTGTAACTAGAAAAACCATCCATTAATGAATACATGGCATGGCCAGCTATTAGATCAACTATGGTGTCAATGTTGGGAAGTGGGAAGTCATCCTTAGGACATGCCTTATTAAGATCTCTGAAGTCTGTGCACACTCTGACACTTTTATCTAGCTTAGATACAAAAACAATGTTAGAGATCCATTCTGCATAGTCGATTGATCTTATGAAGCCCACATCAAGAAGTTTTCTCAGTTCTTCCTTAACCAATAATGCATCATGGGGATGCATCTTTCTAAGTTTTTTGTTTTACAGGTTTAACCCCTAGTTTGATGGACAAGTGATGCATGATTAGACCGGGATCAAGACCTGGCATATCTGCATACGACCAAGCAAAGTTGACTTGATTTGTCCTTAGAAAATCTATGAAATTTGGTATTTCTTCCTTTGTCATTGATGCAACTAACTATAAGATCCTTGGTTTGTCTGAAGTTTCAAGATTGACTGCATTTGTGGGCTCAATCAAAATAGGTGACCGCTCATGGTAGTGCTTCAGGAGAGTGTCAAGATTCCCATCGTCTGGTGCCTTAAAATTTTTTTTACCAATCGATATGCTCTTTATTTTATATTTTGTTTGATCTAATACTACCAGATTCTGGTTTTCACCATTAGATCTTTCTTTTTTATTTTTACTTTTGCAACTAGGAGACTTGACACTCTCCTGATTAAAGACTCTATGCTGAAAATCACTAGTGGAACAATCATTTATGTTATCTGCGGAAAGGAAGTTGACGATGGATTCATCATTTGGAAACATAGGTATACTGATAGGTTCAGATGAATCCCAATCAATGAGGTTAGGATGGATCAAATATAGCGAGTCATCAGGTTGCATGAAATCGGCTATGATTATGGTCATAACAGAGTTGACCGTAGGATTCGAGGTATGAGGTGGATCAATGATGATACTGTTCTCGCGATAGTCTTGTTCATTTAAATCTGACTCAGTATCACTAGAATCATAGTGACCTTGTAGTTCAGATTCTCGTGTTTGGGACCTTGACCCTTCACCTTTGATTAGAGTTGGGGTATACTGGTGTATTACATCAACCTCTTTGTCCCTCCATAACTCATCATTGTAGATAGTGTCCCATTCATATTTAGCAGAGACTGTGTCAGAGTTATTATCCACAAAATTCTGAATTGTGGCCAAACATGCTTCTCTTGAATCTAAACCTTCTTGTAATGTGAGAACAGTGTTATGTAGTTGTTTGGATGTTCTTTCTTTCAAGGTAGTATCATAACCTAAGCTGGTTTTCTCTTTCGCAACAAGTCCTAGAGGATTAATAGGTTCAACTACTCCTTGTTTTCTCTTCCCAATAGGGCCATTACCATCATATCCCATCTTTTGCATGATTGTATACCCTTTTCCATATCTATCTGTTGGTAGTTTGATATTAAGAACTATTTCATCTTCATCTTTATAATGCCATTTTAAAATTTCTCTATCCTCAGGATCTTCCATGGGAAATTTTTCTTTGATGAATCATCCATTAAACTTTGTGCTTGGCTCTGTTGGTGGTTGCATTGATGTTGTGTGAGAGAAGGTTTTCCATGTGATCGAGGTGATGTAGGAAAATTAGCCAAATAGAGAGAGTATTCCCCGACTCCATGGTCCTTGAATTTCAATTTCTTGTCAAAACTATTGGCTAACTGACTAATTTTTGTGTCAATTTTGAGAGAAGTACTAGCACGAGCTTCTCGATTGTTAGGAACCAAAGTATCTTGACTGGCTTTGATATTGGCACAAGTTTGAATATTTGAATTATTACCTGATATCATGATTTCCTGTCCATCATAAGGAAATTTAAGACATTGATGGTATGTGGATGGGACAGCCTGCATTTCATGGATCCAAGGATGACCCAACAAGATGTTGTATGCAATATCACTGTCTAATACTTGACAAAAAGTATTTTTGATAACAGGGTCCACTCTGATTGGCAGCATTATTAGACCTTTGGATGCTCTTTCCTCATCATCATAGGTTTTATGGTAATCTTTCTTCTGAGATCAATGGAGTCTTCAGAAAATCCTAAAGCTTTAACCAACTTCATGGTACATATGTTTAAACCAGCACCTCCATCTATTAGAACTCGCCTGACATGAAACTTGTGAACCATGATTTCTAAGTATAATGATGAATTATGGGGATGAGTTATGGAAACGTCATCTTTTTTGGAGAATGAAAGTCATGTGGGTGAGGACAAGTGTCCTACCATGGCTTGAAATTGGTCTATATCCAAATCATTGGATACATTTGTTTTGACGAGGGCCTTTTCGAGAATTTCCTTATGGGCTGGGGAAATCTTCAAGAGTTCTAAGATAGAAATTTGAGTAGGAGTTTTCCAAAGTTGGTTGACTAAATCATATTGATGTTGAGGTGCAGGTCCAATGGATTTTGAGGAGGCACCCTTTAAGACAACTTTAGCTTGTGCCCTTGTTGTTGCGTTGATCTCCTTATATTCCATCTTTTCCTTGACTTTTATAACATTGATCCGCTCATCATAAGTGTAGATATGATTGATTATCGGAGCTTCAATATGATTCACACTTTTTCCAGAAGATTCACCTTTTTGATAGTTGGGCAAAGGATTGTGAAAAGCTTGGTGGTCTTCATTTGATTGATGTTGTCCTTCTATTGTGATGGTGCCATTTTCGATTAAGTCTTGAATGGTATTCTTCAAGGCTTGACTGTTATTTCTGTGATGACCTTTACACCGATGATAGTCACAATAGTATGCCTCATTCCATGATGGAGGCTTCACATTGGGTTCATAGTTTCGTTGAGGTAGTAAGGTAATGACATTTTTAGCCATCAACTCTTTGAATGCAAATTCTAAAGATTGACCCAGTGGAGTGTAGGTTCTTCTATTGGAGAAGAATGAAAATCGTTGTGGATTTGTATTCGAGGTATTCCCTAAGGAGTTGTGATTGTTATTGGTTCCCTAGTAACCTTGATTGTTGGCAGTCCCTTGATTGGGAGTAGAATTTTGATTCACATTTTTTTTGGAGGAGGAGGATTGTTTCCTTGATTATTGACTGAGTTGACATTGTTATTGTTGTTTTTGTGTGGAGTACTTGGATTACTAAGGACAAATGGCTTAGTCGAGACATGATTTGCATCGACAACACCATCATTCACCACGTTCTTGTTGCGAGTCCAAAATTTAGATTTTTCTTGATTGTTATGATGATTGGATGAGCCAGGAATGTCCTTGTCTAGTTTTATGGTTCCTCTTTTGACCAAAGCACTTTCAATGGTTATAGCATCTTCAATCAAATCTCAAAAGAGGGAGGACAATGTAAATTCAAATGATAACTCATCTCTGAATTTAGGCTATTAATGAAAGTTACCATCTTTTCCTTTTCAGGAATAGGACATGGATATCTAGCAAACATTCTTCTCCATCTCTAAAGAAAAGTAATGAAAGGTTCACCAAGTTTTTGTGCAACTTTGCAGATATATATCATAGTGATTTGGTGTTGGATGTTGTAAGCATATTGTGATATAAATAGATTGATCAATTCCTCAAATTTCTTGACGAGAGGTGTGATTTTTGATAGCCATTCCATAGAGTGAGCTCCAAGACTCCTAGGAAAATACCACATCAAGTAAGTGTCCCCATGAGAAAACTCTAAAGTCATGTTTCAGAAGTCTCTAACATGGTCAATTGGATCTGATTTACCATTATAACAATCAAATCTTGGAATTTCATAATGTTTGGGAAATGGAATCATGTTGAGACTTCGATCGAAAGGATAAGAACAAATGTCATCAAGAGTATATTTCTTTGTGATGGTTCCCCCTTGTAACTCTTTAACTTATCCTTGAAGTGTCTTAATTTGTTGAGTCAAAGCACTAAGATTAGATAGGGGTGTTTCTTCAGGTTTGTTCTTCAAAATCTCAGTATCAAAGTCATGTGGCAATTTAGCTCCTTGATCAGCTAGATAGAGGAAATATTTTTCTTTATCGCATTGCAAGATATTTTATATGGCTTTATGAAATTTGGGATCTTGCTCAGCCTCCCTAAGGTGGCATTCATCCTTGTGTTCATCATCGCTATCTAGACAGGAGTATTGTTTATGGCTTTGTACTTGTGGAATGAATTTTCTTCTCTGTTACCCATGTCATTGTTGAAAAGTGGATTATGACTTATACTGTAAAGGGGATTACTAATTTCACCTTCTTCTTGAGTGTTTTGTGTATGAACTTCTTGTTGGATCTTGTCCTTCGACTTATTGTATTGATACCTTGTAAAGATAGGCATGTGATTTTGATAAGTTCTTCTAAACTTTAGATCACAATTTTGATAAGTGCAATAATGATGATATCTTGATCTGATAAGATGGGAATCCTATGATATGATCAACGATGTTCATATTTTCTTATCATGGCTTCCAATGATGAAGGATGTCAGAATCCTATTGGGGAAGTTGAATCAATAATCAATTTTTTTTTTGAAAACTGCACTCTTAAAGATTTGATCTTTGCTTTCGAAGAAAGGTTTTAAAATCACTGATGGATTTGATTGGGATGTGATGGATACTCAATAGAAGGTTGTGGTATATTGTCAAACTCAAGAGGCTGATTAAAATTATGCTGTTGAGATAGAGCTAATCTCTGATAATAAGCTTAAGAATCCAAAGGTTCTACATCATATTTGTCAGTGAATCCCCTAACAAAATCTTAGTATCTATGAAGAAATCCATGGTAATGAAGCAAGACGTGTCGAATTTCGTACAAAAAATTTCTTATTTGCAATGTTTTCTTGTACCCTAAATGTTTCTTGGGTTTCTTGATCCTATTGGAAACTAATTTCTTGACAAATTTTGTTGATTTCCACTCCCTAAGCATGTGAGAATTTTACTAGACCAAAGATGTCAGAAAGTTAGGTGTGTAAATGATTTCAGTTGTTGTTTTTCATGTTCATTTTAGATGATCTTTTATCTAAATTAATGTGAATGAAAACACAACAAACACTCTAAATTAAATGGAATGTAACCAAACATAGATAAAGCAAGTACATCCTATGGTAAATCCAGGACAATATCCGCTAGATTCCACCCGGGTTTACCCAACTACATATCAGTAGCGTGTGAATTTAGAAGCTTGGATGCTTGGGCTCCCCCTTATAGTGCACTCTCTTCTCAGGCCAACCAAGCTTCCAACCCCCATGAAACTCCCATGGTAGATTGATCACCTCTATTATAGACTGTGAAGAGGTTAAGCTCAATAGGGTTTATGGGAGTACTACTCTGTCCATATGACACATCCACACTCGTAATCTTAGGTTTTCCCTTAAGATTCACATTTGTATACCGGTCGAGGGTAGCTTGGCCTTAGCTCCATTGCTGGTTTGAGTCATGTTGGGGTGATGAAATCCCTAGGCAGGCCCAATTTCTAGAGTTAGTAACCATTTCTCTTACACCCAGGATCGCACGAATGCATAAGGGGAGAGGATACTTCGATATACCAAATCGTGAGGGTTACACTAGGATAAAGTGGGTCTAGCTTTCTAATCACCTAGTTTGCATAGGGTGAGACCATAGTCACCTACCACTTTCAAGCACAATCAAGTAGAGTAAATAGATTCATTTTAATGCACCAAATCACAATGATATAAGCTAAGTGAAGATATTGCTTCACAACAAACATGGTGTTCATTTTAACTGCATGATCAAAGTGTGGTGACTATCCTAGTTTTACTCATTTTAAACCAAAAAAGATTATGTCTGTGGAATGCATTAGACTCAGAATCCTATTTTTGTGTTACAACCCAGTTGCACTAAAACAAACTTTAAATGCACAAAAATAGATAGTATATGTGCTGAAATAGACCTTAAATCCACTAAAACAGAACTTAAATGTGCTAAAGAAAAATCCTAAATGTGCTAAAATAGTCCTTATATGCGCTATTCTAATTAAGTGTAGATTTAAATCTGTAAATGACCAATGATAGTGCTCTAAAATCTACCTTAAATGCGCTAATCTAACCCTTAAATGTGCTAAATTAGTTCTTAAATGCGCTACTCTTATTCAATGCAGATTTAATTCTAAGTGTAATGAGACTATATGTGCCATTTTGTCCCTCAGATGTGCTAGATTAACCCTCAAAAGCGTCGAAACAGTCCTCAGATGCGCTAAAAAAAAACCTGCAAAACAAGAAAAAAATCAAATCCCCAGATGCACTGCAGAAAATGTCAGATGCGCTAAAACGTGGAATTTTTTCGAAAGCTGAACTCTAGAATGTGGAAACCTGTCAGAATACTTTACAGAAAAAGTCAAAATCAGGGCATAGGCCCCACAGTGGGTGCCATTTTATGTGTGTATGAAAATATGTCTATTATAAATGAATTCAAAACACAATCAATAAAACATTAGATCATAGAAAGCTGAAAGAAAAACAAATAATCAAATTGTTTATGGCAACTTCTTCGAAGTCGTTCTATTGCTCTCTATCTCCAACGTTTCGTTTGTTCAAATTTCTCTCAAACTTTGTGTACGAAGCTAAACTAAATGGACTACTAGAGAATGAGATTTAAACTAAAATGCATTCTATGCTAAAATGCAAGATTATGCTATGATATGATAAAATTATTGCTAAGATATGATTATCGCTAGAACACTAAAAGATGCCAGTGCATAAGCGTAATTGCCTGTATGTATGTGTGTAACCAATGCTTGGATTCACACATGTATTTATAGATTTTTTTGAGGACTTTGATTGGCTGAGTTGGTCAATGGCTGTGATAATTCCTGACAGATCGAACGGTCGAAGATGAATGAAACTGGAGAGAAAAATAGAAGAAATCGAATAAAGCAAGATTTTTTCATTTTCATGGAAGGGATAAGATGAGATGATTAAAAATCATCTTTTTAGAAGATAATGGAAAGATATTGAGAAGATAAATAATGAATTAATAAATTCATTTATTTATTTATGGGTGCATGTTGATTTTTCTTAATTAAATAAATATTTAATGAAGATTTTGAGGAAATCATAAGATTTCATAATTTAATGAAATATCTAATTATGATTTGAAGAAAGCAGAAGATCTTTAGTTAAATAAAATATTCAATTAAATTTCAAGAAATGACATGTGTATGAAATTAATTAAATAAAATATTTAATTAATTAGAAGAGAGTTTTAAAATAGAAGAAAAGAAATATTTAAATTTAATTAAAAAGATTTAATTAAATTCAAAAAGATGATAATTAATTTAAATAAATAAAATGTATTTATTTAATTAATCAAGTGGATATGTGAAATAATCAAATAAAATAAATTTATTTGATTATAGTAGGAAAATGAATGAACAATATAATTAAATTGATTAAATTTAATTACATTGTAGAAGACTTTAGAAAAATTAATTAAATAATAAATATTTAATTAAATGTCAGGAATGAATAGACATGACCAATTTTATGCATATACACTAGGCAATATTCATAAGTTTACTGGGGAAAAACTATCATACCTATTAGAGAAATCTTGTTGAGCCAAAGTTTCCTCCTTTCAAGCCAAAACTAACTCCCCTTAAATTCTACATTGAATCTGGAGGTGGTGACCGCACCCATTCTCTCATCCGCAGATCTCTTGATATATTCTTCGAAGACCCCTCCGTAACTTTCCAAAAATCTATCTTTTAATCCAATAATCCCCCCCAATGTAATTTGCAGAGCCCCCCTTTCTTTTAATCGGAAACTCTATATAGCCAGCAAAAGATGAATGTTTTTAGGAAAATCTAACACAAATAGTTAGTTTCCAATTCAAAATTAGTTTGAAGCCTTGCATGGCTCGAATTCATCTTTTTCTAACTTTCATTTTTTCTTTTTCTTTTTTTTTGAACAAAATATTTAACTTCTATTTTAGTTTGAATCTTATCATCTTTATTTAATTTAAAACCATATTATTTTCTATATTTAATTAATTATCCTTAACAAATAATAAATTAGTAATTATTATCAAATATCATTAAAAAAATGTTTATTTATTTATTTCTTTATTTAATAATGGACTATTTACTTAATATTTCACAAAACTAATTTATTTAATTACCATTTAAATTTCCAGATTTATTTACTCAATGTTAATTTAATTAATTGAGTAAACAATGCCATCAAAATATTATGTTAACTGCATAAACCAATCACACCCAAAAAAAAAATAACACAATTAGACACTTACTTGAAATCTAGAAAGGTCACAACAGACGAGCACTAAACACGGTCTGAATTATTTATTTACTCAACCCAATCTAAATGCACGACAAAGGAGGTGGTTGGAGTTGACATGAAACTATGAATTCAACATCAACTACATTAAAGGAAAAGAGAATTGAGTTGTCAATACCCTAAGTCATCAAAGGCACATCATCTCAATGATAACAACTCAAACTGACTTTAAGGGACAAGTGTTGCAAGAATCCATGGATGAAAAATTCTACAAGCAAGTTAAGAAAGAGCTCATGGATAATGATCCACAAGATGCAAGATATGAAGGTTATCACTTTGAACTAAATGGACTACTAAGGTTTAAGAGGAAAGTCTATGTACCTAATTCTAAGGAGTTAAGGAGCCTAGTGTCAAAAGAAGTTCACAACACACCATACTCTGGACATCCTGGTGTGACGAAGATGATGGAAAATGTGAAGCTGATATATTTTTGGAAGGGTATGAAGGGGGATGCTGCAATATTTGTTGCAAGATGCTTAGAATGTCAAAGGGTAAAAGTAGAACAAAATCACCTTGTAGGAATTTTATATCCACATGATATAGCAAAAAGAAAGTGACAAGTTATTAGTATGGACTTTGTGCAAGATCTACCTATGTCAAGCAATACACACAATTCCATTCTAGTGGTGGTGGATAAGTCAACTAAGGTAGCACATTTTATACCGATAAATATAACTGATTGAGCTCCTATCATAGCTCAAAAATTTATTCAAGAAGTATTTAGACTTCATTGGATTCTAAAAAATATCATTTCAGATAGGGATGCTCATGTGACATTTGGGTTTTGGAAAACCTTGTTCTCTTCACTTGGAACTAAGTTGAATATAAGTTCAACCTATCATCTAGAGATGAATAGAAAAACTAAGAGAGTTATCCAAGTGATTGAAGATATACTAAGGATGTATTGCATGTATAAACAATACAAGTGAGAAATTACCTGCTATTGGTTGAGTTTTTATAAAATAATTCTTATCATTCAATAATAAAGATGGCTCTACTGAAAGCATTGTATGGTAGAAAATGTTGAAGTCCTATAAGCTAGGATAAGCTAGAGGATAGGATAAGTCTTCAGCTAGAAATGTTATCAGAAATGGAGGAGCAAGTAAGAATTATTAAGAAAAGGCTAGTTGAAGCCAATGATAGGAAGAAAAGCTACGTTGATTCTAAGCGGGTACCCAAAATATTTGTATTAGGGTAAAAGGTGTTGTTGAGGGTTAAATCTCATAATAGTTCCATCAAGTTTGGAAAGTCTTATAAACTAGCTCTACACTACATAGGTCCTTTTGAGGTTCTTGATGAAATAAACCTAGTTTCTTATCGAATGGGAGGGGACTCATTTCTCCTTTCTCAATTTAAAATATTGAGTAAAAGGAGAAGAGAATGAAGAGTATAATTTGGAGAGGGAAGTGTAGGTCGATGCAAGCTGTAGAGCATATTATCTTCCTGAAGGCATCCAAACCCAACCAGGGAAAGCACTAATAGGTATGTTTGATACCTGTATCCATGTTTTCATTTTTTTCTTTTATCAAGCCTTAGTATATTGCCAAATGTTTATTATTTGAATTAAATTCTGGAAGTCAAGCAAGATATTAATATTTTTAAATGCTTTTTATGGGGAATGTTTTCTTGTCTATAATTTTGGAATGAAAGGAAAAATTTCTTTGAATGCAATAGATTATTTGCATGAATCTTTCACGCTAATACATATTTATGTTTTCTCATCAATAATTTTATATGAAATTGTTTGAAATTAAATGCTATAAATAAATACCATTAAGGGAAAACTCTAAGTCATCAATATTGATAATTTTTAGTTACCTCCACTGTTGAATTTAGATCAAGGATTGAAAAACTCCCAAATCGAATATGACTTTCTTTGAAGTTATAATCTGATTTAATGTTCTTAAATTTTATTCTCAGTATGAGGCAAAGTATTAGAATTAGACTACATAGAAAATCATCTTTATCATATCTTGAAATTTAGGTACTATGTTTCCAAAAATAAAATGCTCATTATTGATGTTATACCTATAAATTGCAATTTTATGAAGGTTTCATAAATCTTTTTTCACCAAATCTATTTTGAATACATATGTAAGCGGTAGTGTTCTGTAGTTGCAGACATATCCTCAAAAGAAGACTGGAAGTAATAAACTAGAATTGTAAACTTGTTGATTAGGAAATTGGAATATATTGAGGTATATAATAATTTTAACATTTGTTGTCATTTATACTTAAAATTCTCATTCCATTTCAGATTTATTGGGTATATGGGAATTACAAGTTGTTTCAACTACAAATGTGTTTATGCTATTTTCATACATATATATGAGACCTTTCTATTTTCAAATTTTATTTTCAATTTTTTAGATAAAATCTATATGAGTTAGTTGTGGCTACTTCTTTATTTCATATTGTACAACAATTATGATACTCTTCTTATAGGCTTTGGCTGTATCAATTTTTTTTCTTCAGAAGTGATTTTTTTAAATTAGCCTGTAGGTATTGTGGGGCATTCTAATTTTGTATACATGTATATCTCATCGTATTTAACCATTTAATCTAACAAACCCACCTTCTTGTTATACTACAATGGATGTTAGAATGAGCATGTTATATTTCCTAATTTATGTTGCTTATAGTTTTTCTTAGGCCCTTTTAATGGAACCATTTGATTTTTTTTATTAATAAATTTATAGAAATTCATTGAGATGTTGTCTCCCTCCCTTATAAAATTGTGCTCTTAAGAATTATTCTTAACTAGTAAGGAAGTGGAGTTTACTTAGACTCATTAATTATTCACTTAACAATAGTTGTAACTTGAGTTTCCTTTGCTTCATTTTTTATTTAGATTTCATATGAACCATATAGTCCATAAAAAAAATCATTTATATTCTTTGACGTTGGGGTAAAATGAAAATATAATATCTATGACATACTTATGCTTTCATGATCCCCAATCCAAAAGTATATTTATATATTGTTATGATTGTTTAACTATTTTTTTGGTTAGTCAACTATGTTGTAGAAATAACTTCTCATGCATGTTTTATACATTTTCCAAATATTTTTTGGGTTTTTTTACTCATTCCTTCCCCTTTTCGAAACATATTGAAGTTTTAATTTTTTCTAAGAGATCTAAAAGTTATGACTATTTCAATGCTGACTTTTTGACTACAAATCATAGATTTAATGACATGAATTGATTTATATGATGCAATTTCTTTTCTTACTTTGTTTTATTTTCTTTGTACTAAGAATATGTGTTAGAAGTATCTAATGATCACTATTTCCAACAAGTATTAATCCACTATTGAATGTGTTGGATTATTTTTTTGGTCCTATGCATGCATAGAGTCGAGCTAATTTATGGAAAATCAACCTAGTTACACATAAGGATTGTGTGAGTAATTTAGTTGTTTTATAAGAAAGCTTGGGAGATCCTACATGGGTTTCTAATTATAATCATTTGACCTTGAACTATTGGTTCCTTTTATCATAAAGTGGTCTAGTGATATTTGGGATATGATTGAACTGTTGTCAATTATTATCTCAAGAATTGAACCTATGTTTTTATATATGGTTTGTGTTAGTTAAAGTCTCAGTGGTTGAACTATGATTCCTCTACACCGCGCGTACGTAGGAAAGGTCATCATAGATGAGCCCCTGAGGAATTAGGTCTGGGCGCTTAGGTTCCCTTGTACTTTCTTGAAAGCTTACTTTGGGGTTAAATTTTTTGGTATTTGTGTTATGTTCTTAACTATAATTTGGTGTTTAGGTTTTGGGCATTACATTTGGTATTAGATCCCAGTTGCAACACTACGATCCTCGATTAGTGTTTCCCATGTGGTGTTGGTTGAATTAATTTCTATTTTTCACTTTTCTTGTTGTTGTGTTTGATTGTCGAAATGACTTGATGAGATCTTGAGTTTCTTTCCATAATTCCTGGCTAAGGGTGCTTGTAAAGATAGTAATTGAGAAGTGTATAATCATGTTGTTAGTTTTGTTTGATTGTTATGTGTTTTCATATGAATGATGCATTTTAATATGAAATAATTGATATACTTGATTTTGGAAAAGGGGTAGTGAAGTGGTAATGATTATGTTAGTTAGAATCTTAGGATTGGGTGCATTAACTATGATTGTGTACTAAGTTCTTTCTCTATATGCTTTAGAGTGCTTAGAAAATGAAGTTCGGATCTTAGGTGTGAATAAAGTAAATATTTTCTTAATAGTATATTGTACCTTGAAATTGATTGAATACATTATTAAAATTAGCATTGTTAACTTTCAAAACTAGATTCTTCTGTCATTGCATGATATGCTTGAAATGTAAACATTGACTCATATATCTTGATTTGAGATGAAATTGTTAAATGCATGATGTTTTCGCCGACATGTTGAGCATTGAGTAGACTTGTTGAGAAAATATTTTTATGAATGTCATTAGTTAGGAAGATTCATTGTTATGAAATTAGAATTATGCTAACTTGTTTGAAATCAATGAGATGTTGATTTAATAGATAATGTATTATGTAAGTGTGTGTGTGTTGATACACCATCTTGTGAGTGAGAATGAAATCCATGGATGTCACATGGATAGTATATATTTACCTTTGTGTATCTTTGAGATAAATTGGAGTGTGTGGGGATATCTATGAGTAGATTTTACATATAGCAGTCCTATTGCATTAAAAAAGTGAAAATTGGGAATAAATTAATTTTGTAATCCCTTGGCATGTGAATACCCCATAAATGTGCTTATGTTGTGTATTGTGCTAAGCTTTGTGATTGACCAAGTTGTAAAGTGTTGGAATAAGTCATACATTTTTGACTCGTGTGGAAAGAAGTAAAGAAATTCTTGATAAGTTTAAGTGTTGTGACATGAAAATTTGAACCAGTAAATGTGTTGTGACCAAGTTGTGATACAAGGTATCCAACTTGTGATAAGGATGAGGGGACGTCGAGCACAATCCCTTACATGCACCCTTTGTGATTTCTTATTTTATGTGAGCACATCTTTTTTGAAAGGAGGTAATCATGTTATGTGTGTGTACTAAATGAAATGTGAATCTTTTTCATGTGAGTCTTGTTATTATGTTAAATGTCTACCCCTAGTGTATGGTTCTCCTATGGGATGAGATCCTGCTAGTGTAATTAGGGGTTGAGATATGGAGAATTTTCATTGAAATCTTAGGATTTTGAATGGTTGTTAGTTCCCATAAGTCTCCCCCACACTCTTGGATCACGCTAGTTGATTCATCATGCAAGCCTAATTCCTTGATGTTTACCTATGGATTGAGGATGGACTTAAGTGTACCTTGGAGATATATTATTGACGAATCAGTTATTACATGAGCCCTATGTGGTTTGAGACCACTGTGGTTAGAGACCACCATTATTCAGCATGCTATTAAATATTTCGTGGTTTGAGACCACCATTCCCCTCCTCCCCCTTAGGTGACTTATTTAAAGTTACATGGTGATTGTAATGTGAAATTTGTGCATTTGTTGGACACATCATTTATTTATGTATTTTCTTATTTATGAGACATTTTATTTTGATTGATTAAGCCAGTAGTGTTGAAATTCTTAAAGTTATTCAATTGAATGAATTTTAAAAATTATCCTTTTTTCCTCACAAACTTATTAAATTTCATTTTGAAATTAAGATTTGGATGTTGCAATGTAGCTACAATTGAATTTTATCTTTGAATTTATAATTTTCCCCTTTTTATGGGACATTTATCAAAAAAAAATGTTTGATCTTATGTTAATTGGTTTGAGGCTTTAATTGTTAATTGCAAATTGTTGGTATGTGTAGTAATGTAACTATGTGTAACTATCATACTCATAAGGGGATCCTTGATAGGTTGTATGAGGGGAGTAGATGATCTAGGGAATTATTGTTAAAGGGATTAATGAGACCGGTATGGGATGGTTATAAACCATTTCCCCTTGATCTGTCTAATTTTTTTATGTGGCGCTATGATACTATGCATTCTCATAGGAGAATTTTGTACACTGGTCATCCTCATCCTCAGCCCATTTTGTGTGAGTTCACGATGTATTTATTGTGGATTTAATGGAGTATAACAGATATGTGTGTATGTAGATTTTCTATTGAGCATTGAAATATGTATGAGTACATTGAGATATGTAGTTGGAAAATAAGTATTTGATAAATGAGGATTGAGATATGTTTCTAAGGTAATCAATATTTTGCAAAGAGTGTGGTGTGATGCTATTTAAGTATATGATATTGGATGAAAAAAATGTGTAGAAATACAAGTGGTATGTTTTCTAGTATAAGTAAATTGAAACCAAAAAAAAATTTTATACTTAGGTAACTCTATATTGAATAATGTTTTTGATGACTAATCTTGAAATTCTTGTACTGAAATTTTAAATGAATCGATGTATTATGTGTTTGAATTTCTTGATTGTGTCAAGATTCTTTTCTTACAGGATAACTTCCTTAAATGGAGTGATTTTTTTATAGTGCTATCTATCAGTATCCAAAATAATGTGGTAACATGTGTGGTGTGTGTGTAAATTCAGCTCCAAATGTTACCAACTTCCAGGAGGAAGTTTAAACTATGGGGAGGGGAATGAAAGGCCTCTCCCTTCATACAACTATTATAACTCTTTGTGATATAGGGAGTATAGTTAAGATGTAATTTTATTAGATAAAATGGTACCAAAGGTTAAGGTATCATTTTAAGTTATAAATTACAATTAGAAGGCTACTCTTATCCATGTGTGTTTCTATATTGAAGTAAAGACTCCCCATCCTTCAAGACTTCTAGGAGGAAGTCTATATAAGGGGGGGGATGTAAGGTCATCAAGCCTATTGTCTTTTGGGCATCTAAAGAACCATGACAGGTAAGTTATCGACAAGCACCTCACAATATGGATGTTAAACACATGTGTGAATTTTGTATTCACCATAGAAATGACATGCTTTTCCATATATGTTTGGTAGGATATCAAAGCTATAAGTTAGACCAAAATTACTCATGAAATCATGTAAATTAAATATTTTTGATAGTTCTTACATGCATAATATTATTGCTAGATAACTAATACTTGATTATTCTTATAAGTCGATGAATTAATCAATGACTATTGTTTCTAATGGTTTAATAAAAGAAAAAAAAATGTTAATGGTTAACTAGAATTAGCATGATATTCATTAACAAATAATATCACTATTGATTAAGAAAAAAGTATCAAATGGCTGACTACAAAGTATTGCTTATAATATGATTACCAAATTTATATTTTATAAAAGATAGAATGTTACATCAATAAAGAAAGTCTTATTAGAAACATAGTTCAAATAAAACAAGAAGGTCTGAAAAGGAGACATGTAAGGTTAGGGGATAAATTTAAAGATTTTTATTCTATTCTTGTTGGTGCAAAATCTGTTGTTTCCATGCTTTTTACTTTTAAGCTTTAAATCAACATTTTAGAAGCTATTGAGAAAATTGGATAAAATCAATAGGTGGTTGAATTACTACTGCAATTGTAAATAGAAATTAAGGTTATTTAAATTGGATTTTTTTTTCCAAGTGTTCAAACGATAGCCTAATCTCAAGATCTACTACATTATCATCCCAATCTTAGAGGCAAATTTTTTATAGATTGCTAAGTATTTTGATCAAACTACAATATATTTAAAACTTCCTATGTGAATTTGGTTGGGAGGGGATTCAGATGTTGAGTCTTAGAACATTCATCTCATTGTTCACATTGGTAGCGCTAACTAGTGAAAAGATCGATGTTATGGTCTTTGCATGATCAGGGGAGGAAGATTGGCAAACATACTTTACATTTTAAATTGATAGATTTAGGAAATGATGGGGGAGATTAAATACCCACATATTTAGGAATGGGAGGGGACTCATTTCTCCTTTCGCAAATTTAAATATTCAGTAAAAGGAGAAGAGAATGAAGAGTATAATTTTGAGAGGGAAGTGTAGGTCAATGCAAGTTGTAGAGCAGATTATCTTCTAGAAGGCATCTAAACACAACCAGGGAAAGCACTAACATGTATGTTTGATACCTGTATCCATGTTTTCATTTTTTTCTTTTATCAAGCCTTAGTATATTGCCAAATGTTTATTAATCTATTTAAATTAAATTCTTGAAGTCAAGCAAGATATTAATATTTTTAAATGCTTTTTATGGGGAATGTTTTCTTGTCTATAATTTTAGAATGAAAGGAAAAAGTTCTTTGAATGCAATAGATTATTTGCATGAATCTTTCATGCTGATACATATTTATGTTTGCTCATTGATAATTTTATATGAAATTGTTTGAAATTAAATGCTATAAATAAATACCATTAGATCAAGGACTGAAAAACTCCCAAATCAAATGACTTTCTTTGAAGTTATAATCTAATTTAATGTTTTTAAATTTTATTCTCAATATGGCGCAAAGTATTAGAATTAGACTACATAGAAAATCATCTTTATCATATCTTGAAATTTAGGTACCATGTTTCCAAAAATAAAATGTTCATTATTGATTTTATACCTATAAATTGCAATTGTATGAAGGTTTCATAAATCTTTTTTCACCAAATCCATTTTGAATAAATATGTAAGCGGTAGTGTTATGTAGTTGCAGGCATATACTCAGAAGAAGACTTGCAGTAATAAACTATAATTGTAAACTTGTTGATTGGGAAATTGGATTATATTGCAGTATATAATAATCTTAAAATTTGCTCTCATTTATGCTTAAAATTCTCATTTCATTTCAGATTTATTGAATTTCCAATATATGGGCATTACAAGTTGTTTCTTCTGCAAATGTGTTTATGCTATTTTCATATATATATATGAGACTTTTCAATTTTCAAATTTTATTTTCAAGTTTTTAGATAAACTCTATATGAGTTAGTTGTGGCTACTTCTTTCTTTCATATTGTACAACAATTATGATACTTTTCTTATAGGCTTTTCCTGTCTCAATTTTTCTTTTCAAAAGTCATGTTTTTAAATTAGCCTATAGGTATTGAGGGGCATTCTAATTTTGTATACATGTATATCTCATTGTATTTGACCATTTAATCTAACAAACCTACCTTCTTGTTATAATACAATGGATGTTAGAATGAGCATGTTATATTTCCTAATTTATGTTGCTTATAGTTTTTCTTAGGCCTTTTTAATGGAACCATTTGAATTTTTTTATTATTAAATTTATAGAAATTCATTGAGATGTTGTATCTCTCCCCTATAAAATTTTGCTCTTAAGAATTATTCTGAACCAATAAGGCAATGGAGTTTACTTAGACTCATGAATTATTCACTTAACAATAGTTGTAACTTGAGTTGCCTTTACTTCATTTTTTATTTAGATTTCATATGAACCATAGAGTCCATATAAAAGATCATTTATATTCTTTGAGGTTGGGGTTAAATGAAAATCTAATATCTATGACATACTTATGCTTTCATGATCCCGAACCCAAAAGTATGTTTCTATGTTGTTATGATTGTTTAACAATTTTTTTGGTTAGTATAATCAGCTATGTTGCAGAAAAAATTGCTCGCACATGTTCTATACATTTTCCAAATATTTTTTGGGTTTTATTACTCATTCATTCCGCTTTCTAAAACATATTGAAGTTTTAATTTTGGCTAAGAGATCTAAAATTTATGACTATTTCAATGCTGACTTTTTGACTACAAATTGTAGATTTAATGACATGAATTGATTTATATGATGCAATTGTTTTTGTTACTTTGTCTTATTTTCCTTGTACTAAAAAATGTGTTAGAAGTATCTAGTGATCACTATTTCCAACAAATCTTAATCCACTATTGAATGTGCTAGATTATTCTTTTCGTCCTATGCATGCATAGAGTCAAGCTAATTTATGGAAAATCAACCTAGTTACACATAAGGATTGTGTGAGTCATTTGTTTTATAAGAAATATTGGTAGATCCTACATGGGTTCCTAATTATAATCATTTGACCTTGAACTATTGGTTCCTTTTATCATAAAATGGTCTAGTGATATTTGGGATATGATTGAACCATTGTGAATTATTATCTCAAGAATTAAGCCTATGTAGTATATATGGTTTGTGTTAGTTAAAGTCTCAATGGTTGAACTACAATTCCTTTACACTATGCGTACGTAGGAAAGGCCATCATAGATGATCCTTCAAGGAATTAGGTCCGGGCCCTTAGGTTCCCCTCTACTTTCTTGAAAGCTTACTTTGGGGTTAAATTTTTTGGTATTTGTGTTATGTCCTTAAATATAATTAGGTCTTTAGTTCTATCAAGTTTGGAAAGTATTCAAAGCTAACTCTACACTACATAGGTCCTTTTGAGGTTCTTGATGAAATAAACCTTGTTTCTTATCGTGTTTCAACCATATCTCAAAAACTATGATTTGGGTCTTTGAGATTTGTGAGCATAAGTTAAACGACAACAAAACACAAAAACCCTTTAAAATTCTCAACAACCTAGTTTGTAAAAACAAACTTATGGGTGATGCAATCAAACCATTTTATTGGTAGAGAATTAAGACAATAAACATGTATTGATTTTTATTCTAGAATAAATAAATGTTTCAGCCACACATAGAATAAAAATATCTATCATTTATTTTCAAGAATCAGAGAGAAATCAATCAAATTATTCTTACATTCAAAAAGAAAATTTAAACAAAATATTTCAAAATCCAACCTGGATCCAATGCTTGACATGGATGAGAATTCCATGCTGAGCTCCAAAAAATTTGAACTTCTGACTTTCCAATCTAGAATTTTCCAAACACCACAATTCCCCAACAAAATTTATTCCCCTCAAATTATAACTGAATTCCAAATCACTCTCCTCCAAATTTCCCAAAAAACTTCAAAAAATTACTCCAAAACTATGTAAAATCTCACCATTCTCAAAAACTCGCAATTTTTTTTTTTTTTTGAAAATCTTCTAAAATTTCATGCACAAAATGTGAAACTCTCATTTCCCTATTTTTTTTCTCATAAATAAAACTAATTAAATCCAAAAAGGAAAGAAAAATAAAAATGAATGTAAATTTCTTTCTTTTTCCAAAAAAGACTCTTCTTTTCCAAAGTAAAACAAAGAAATAAAATCCTCTCATAAAATAAATTACTAAAATATTAAATTAGAGTACCTATCCTCATCCCACTAATAAAATAATTAAAATAAAATAAATAATCAAATTGACTCACATAATTTACTCATTTGTTTAGGGTTTCCCACTAAATAAATTCAAAATATTATAAGAGATAAAGTAACCTCCTTATAAATAACCACTCTACCAAAATAGTAAATCAAAACATAAATACAACATATGCTTACATATTAATATTTAAATATTTACTAATAAACATTAATATTTAATAAATAACATTAGAATATGTTAATATTTATAACTTTATTTTCATAAAACATAATATACATATAATCATAATAATATTAATAACAATTAAATAATAACAACTAACATGAGTGACCCAATATCTAACTTCACTCAAATAATCCACATCTAAGACTAGGCATAAACGATGAAATAACTTCTCACATTAAAGAGACATTCACATCAAAACATAAATAACAAGAATGGTCACACCAGTGACTAACTTGACTTACCAAAAGAATTAGTACCATTAGAAATAAATCCACACTCAATGCTAGACATTGGAGTCACACAATCATATAACTCAACAGAAAAATTCACACATGTGCAACACTCCAATCATAGGGTAAAGGAGATTGGGCATTGTCCCTTGACAACCCAAAAAAGTTGTCACACACTGAATCAATTATCCCTAATTGGGGACAATGGCTAGGGTTAGGGTATAACTTAGGCCTAGATGTTATCTCCTCAACCACCATTGGGATTAGAGGCATGCTCAAACCTGCTAATTTAGGTGGAGACATAGCCTAGTACCTATTCACTCAAACATACAAATTAGAGAACAATTGCATAATAGTCAAAGGACTAGGAAATGAACTCTAGCAATCATATCTCATTTTTGTATGTCTCACATATGTCCGATGGTATAATTTCGCCCTTTCCACAAACACACCATTGCATCACTTAACTATCCAAGTAAATCTCTACATAATAATAATAACAGAACAATATACATCATACTCACAAAAGTACTAACAGAAACTCATGTTTCATCTGCAACTGCAACACTTGAATGTAAGTTAGTACCTATTCATGATAATAAATATAAACACAATCAAAATCATAATATCATATTGAATCATGATAATAATATGTCAAAATCATGTTAAAATTCTAAAGATAATCGAAACATTTTCGTAGCACAAATATGTGCATAGCTTGCATCCTAGTAATGGTCATATCTAAACACACATAATAATAACCCTATTCTTAAACATATATAATAATTCATTTCCTAACCTTCTCACATAGTCCCTAAATTCATGATATACAACATCAACTACTTAACATCATTAGTGCATACATTTAAGTATCCCTATTATTTTACCTTCATCTCCAAGTTCTAAAGCCAAACTACTTGCACATCCATTGTGAGAATGGATGGGCACTACATTCTCCCCCCCTAAAACTTGACTTACTCCTAGAGGTCACAAACTAGGATGGAAACATAACTAATTAGTACCAAAATTTCTCTACTGTATAATTGATGTGCATCCTCTATCTAAATATTTTCAATTAAATCACTATCTCACTACACATTTGAAAGTAATATTATCCTAACCACCTTTATTTAGAAATCTATACATCTCTTATAATATGATACTTGATTTTATACTAAAAAATATAGCAGGTACTCCAATTAACTCCATTTTCTATTCCCAATAGAAAAAAAAATCCACAATCTCATACGTGGAAAACAAATCAAATGGTTTCATGATATTAAAAAATACACACCATCTCATATTTTAGAAACATATTTCAAATTATAATTTATGTTTTTCAATAATATCCACTCCATTTAATAGCATAGATTCATAATACACTTACATTAATATTGCCTGGTTATCCCTCTTTTACATCAATAAGCAACAAAATATAAGAAATATACATCTAACACATACATACACAAGGCTACACAAGGGTCCATCTAGACACTGGTAAGCAACATACTAATCCATGATACATAATCCATAAGCCAAGAGCCAATATCCATCTCACATGATCCATACCTCACACTCAGTGGCTTGATGGTATTAGGCCACACACACATAGTGAGACCATCCAAACAAGACCAAAATGACCTACCTCTTGTTGAATAAGGTGGTTGGCCTTCAAGAGATAGTCATAACACATAGGTGGGTAGTGGGTCCTAGCTGTGTAACAGCCTCACATACCCTCATCCTTAATGTTCCCTACATTTCCTTCCTCGTATACACTCACCAAGTCCACCTCATACATATTTGGAGAGGAAACACAATACGCCATAGGGCCAACATCAAAAACAATAAGGATAAACTAGTTTAGCCACCAAAGTCATAAAGAAGGAGCAATTAAAATTTTAATTACAACAATAAAGCAAGAAATATGCATAATTTCAACACTAAATCAAATGTAACCACAAATGCTATGAGCAAATAAGATCACAAGGTGTGGCTAAACCATCACAATCAAATATAAACAAGCTGTCGACCTTCACAATCAACATAAAATCATCAATAACCATAAAAAAAAGTGAAATTGCACTATACAACACTACGTGACTAGATACTAGCCACCAAACGAGGAAGGAGGGAATAATGTCAGGCTATAGCAATAGCCGTCATGTGGTGTAGAGTGAGCACACCATCCACATGGCTCAGAGTGTACTCGTATACACTTTACATCGTGTTGTCACATGACATGGACTAGTCAAGTGACCCATACACTCCTTGGCTATCTACATGGGATGTGCACCTCGTCACTCATCCCGCATCGCATCTCAGTGTGGCATGGTCATACACCAGCCGGAGAAGGCATGCACTGATCGTATGTCACATGGCAGTGTGTCTTTCGCTCCGCAAAATTAGGAAAGTGCAGAACACACCCCGCATTGTGATACCTCATGGAGAAGGCATATGTAGGTATTCACCATAGCTAGAGGTATACATGGCTATGAAATACCCATATGCTAACCGACTCAAACACTATTAAAAGAAAACTTGTATCCCTCTACAAGTTTGTGAGGCCCCATTACACTCATCACACAAGTAGGCTATCATAATACAATTTCATAGTGCATCTTCACGTGTCTATGCATGTGGCATCGTGTCCTCGAGCCCAGCTCGCTACCATTAGCAACATGACACCATCACCAGCACTGTGTCAGAACTTCAATGGGGTGTGGCATCATATCCATTGCATCATGTTGAAACACGTGCAAATACGATATATATAATGCATATATGAGTATATCAATATGGGGCTACTCAAGCTTAAACTCTCATATGGATGAGGTTGACTCGCTAATGCCAGCTCAATGCCCCTATAGGTGGCCAGACATATACTAACAAACAATGTTGTTGTACTCAAAACTGTGGGGATTAGGCTAGCACATATGGATCAAGTACCCTGATCCATCATAATGGGAAGTAGTGAGTAAATTTCCTTAGGATCAGTTGAGCTAAGACTGCTCTGCATTGCAATATGCGTATGCTACACACTCCGCTCAATGAACTTTGTGGTTACTACTACCCCTTCACAGATTGAGGGACTAGGGAACCAAAAGAAAAGAATCCAAGACTATCTTTTGGCTACTCTTATATATATAAATTTCAACCACACATGGGTTGTCCCTAAATTAGGTAACAAACATATAAGCACACATAATGGTATGGTTAATCCCACATGAAAAAATGCAACTATTCCCCATGGATGGGTACATAGTATCACAATCCCATGGGCACACAAAGCAAGTACAGGTTATTCACAACACTCAACCAATGCATAGTTACTATTTTCTCACATTTACAGGGGGTATAATTGCATACACAATTCCATTACTTCTCAAGGATTACATATCATGAGTACATTTATTTCCATAACCAATGTGATTCCCTTCCCAAAATCATAGCATTACATATTATCTGTAACCCTTTATAAGTTATTTTCTTTCACTCTACTCTTTTCCATATATCATATGATGCTAAATGTCAATATCAAGATCATCATGATCACTTAACAACTCCACTTAACAAATTTACATTCACTTTTATTCATTCGGTATAAAATTCTATCCACATAACATATGCATATGAAAAATAACTTTTCTTCCAGAATAAGAATTTTACATAAGAACCATAAATTTATAAATGCATCCAAGAATCATTAATACTTTCACATCAATATTCATGTGTCCAGAGTTCAACAAATTATACACAAGTTCTATATTCACAAAAGAATAATAAGGATTCTCTACTTAACTCTTACTACTTCATGTAGGCCTTTCCTAGAAACCATCAACTCTTACTTCATCACAAGTTATTCAAATTTTCACAAAACAAAAGAATTCAAATTTTTGTTTCCAAAACACAACCCCACATTCTCTCAAACTTTATCCTAGACCAGTACAAGTAACACTAAATCTTTACATATTGATTATGCCCACTTAAACATCTATTTCCCATACCCAAGCTTAATCCCTCATAACAATTCAACATCCATGACATCCAATGCATAAATATTTTCTATTTATACAATAGTAAGAAAGGAGAAGGGCTTCACATCATAGGTTTCAACTACACATAGTAAACAAGATGTTCAAATACTAATATAGTCATCATAATTTCTGAAAATAGAAACCTAGTTCTATGCACTAGCATCTTATTTATTCTACCAAAGTACCTCTTTCCAATAAAAACATATCACATCATGCAATGCAAAAATTAAATAACTAGCAACTATACTCAGTCTCATTCATAATCTACCTTTTATGCATAAACTAAAAGTAAGGAATGCAGTTTTAGTAGAACATAAGATATGTCACTCAAGTAATTTCAGACATAATTTCTTTGATTTATAGTCAAGGTTTAAACATAAAAGTTTTAGTCCTAAATTATTTTCTATTATAACATGGTTTAAGGCTAATTCTCTTTATTAACTATATCATGTGGGTTGAGAGAAGGAGGAAACACAATAATTTGATTCAATGTAAGCAACTTGCAAACACAACCTTTCCAAACAAAGCATCTATATAAAGGAAAATTAAGTCACATTTTCTACCCAAATCTCAACTATCACCATCAAGAAAGTTTTTCCCATTTCTAATCATAACTAAACACGTGATCAAAATTCCATTACATCACTCAACATGCATTATAAAAATCACAAAAGATCGATAGTAATTCATTTATAAACTATCTACATACTTTTCCTTAGTCTATACTAACAACCCTTTTACATGCAATTTATATTCTTAACATTATGAAAATGCACTAAACAACATATGGGTGTAGACACTCCTACAAACCACAAAAAAAACACATGAAGAGATGACATAATCAGGCTTGGACTTCCCTTTTAAACCACATAATTAGCCTATGTATGCAAAATAACATCTTATCCTAATGCACATTTAGTCAAATTCAAAAAAATTCCACATGCCATCTTATCAACTAATTAAGTTGAACCCACACATGCATTCCCAGACTAAATTTGTATTTTGAAAGAACTAGAAATTATGGAAATGAACAAGATCACACAAGAAAATCAACATTTAAAAGAATCCAAGGAATCACACCCAACAAGAGAATACACAAAGTTTATAATCCTCTATCTAACATATCAACTGGGTGTATAGATTAAAACATGTCATCTAACACAAGGGTCCCTATGACATTCTAGCCACACATTAGACATCTAACAACACATGCATGTGAAAAGTTACTATAACAAGACATGGAAAACAACATTAACCCAGAGATCCCATTGCTCCAACGTTGGCTCTGATACCAAGTGTAATGCCTCGCTAAAGGACCTGTGGATTAACACAAAAGACCTTCAACATCTTGCCAATTTTATTTTTTTTAAAAGTAAAGTGACACTAACTAACACAACTCAACAAATTAACATGGATAACACACTGATACATTTTGATCAATTTTTCGTCGACCGGTCATCGAAAAATTGATCAAAATGTATCAATGACATTATTACATTAACATCATATCATAATAACATTATGACCTACAAGTAACATTAATCATAACCCACTTACACACTTATCCACCATGGTCCCATAACATCGCTACTACAGTACATCTACACTAACTAAGCCTATAGAAAGACATTTGATACACTAAGACCACATCCAATCAATTCTTTGAATGTAAATTAAATTTCATACATCAAATTGCATATGATAACATAACTTAATTATAAATAATCCTTATCTAACACTATGCCAATATGATCCTAATCTTAATCAACACTATGAAATAGGTATATAAAAATATCACATCTACTACTAAATTAAGTTCATATGCATCTTAAATACAATATTTTTATGTTAACTTTTTCATTATATTTAATAAACATCAATAAATATATCTTCAAAGTTACATCGACTTATTTACATTTCCTTTACAATAATGCTACAATATACAAGATTCATTCATCTGAGAGGTACATATATATAAGATACATATTAGACATAATTTTCTTAGAAATATCATTCGCATCTTGAAACCAACTATAAAATGAAGTGGAAGGAAAGACTTCATGTTGCACTCGAACTGTACCACCTAAACCCCAATGGATGGTTGGAAAATACCACCCTACCACATGGAGCCCTAAGGCCTACTCCCTCAGTGCTAGGAGACAACACTAGGCCCCACACACACGCAAAAAACATTTACAACAAGTGGCTAACACAAAACATCCAAAGGAGACTGCCTAAAACAAGAATCAACTAAAAATCACAAGGACTTTCACAAAGACTTTCATATACTTCCAGAGACCCAATCACATAACACAAATGGATAGGAAACTCAAAAGCTGATCATTATACCACAACACATAAAATGAATTAAATAACATCATTTGCACAATCTTATAACATAATAGCCAATCTTTAATTTAGTAGTTCATAATCAAGACCAACAATACATAACCTTGGTTTAAGTGATCTTTACATGGTACAAAAGTCTCAACATAAGTTTTCACAAATGGGAAGGGATTATTAACATAAATACAATAAAACATTCAAACAAAAATGATACAACACAATACAGATAAAATGTTAGAGCTATTTTCTCCTATACAACTTCAAAACTAAACAAATTTTTCCTCTTGACAACAGTAAATCTGTCATCCATAAAACAACCATAAAACACTCAAATCAACTCGAAATCCAAATCTATCAAAGACCCATTTCAGATTTGGTCCCCGACTACTTAGTAGAATGAGAAGGATTAAGCAAAAATGACTCAAAAAGTTTAAAAAATGAAAAATAACAAACGACTTCCACAAAAAAACCTCTTTTCGGTATACCCGATTACAACCAAATGACAAAATAAGAAACCCAACAACCAGATCTTTTCAAAAATATAATATATTAAAATTTAATTAATTTAACCAATTTCAAATTATTATAAATCTAAAATCCTAGTCTTCCATTGACTGGTTGCAATTACAAGGAGAAACAAGAGAGTATTTGCAGTCATGGAGGAGCAGCCTGACAATAGCCCCCTATTTCAACCATATCTTCAAAACTACGATATGGGTTTTTCTGATTTTTGAAGATAATTTAAAAGACAATAAAATGAAAAAACCCTTTAAAATTATCAACAACCTAGTTTGTAAAAACAAAATTATGGGCGATGCAATCAAACCATTTTATTGGTAGAGAACTAAGACAATAAACATGTGTTGATTTGAATTTTAGAATAAATAAATATTTTAGTCGCAAATAGAATAAAAATATCTATCATTTATTTTCAAGAATCAGAAAGAGAATCAATAAAATTATTCTTATATTCAAAAATAAAATTTAAACAAAAGCTTTCAAAATCCAACCTGGATCCAATCCTTGATATGGATGAGAATTCGATGTCGAGCTCTAAAAAATTTGAACTTCTGACTCTCCAATCTAGAATTTTCTAAAAAGCATAATTCCCAAACAAAATCTATTCCCTTGAAATCATAATTGAATTCCAAATCACTCTCCTCCAAATTTCCATTCAAAACCACTCCAAATTTCCCAAAAACCTTCAAAAAATTACTCCAAAACTATGTAAAATCTCACCATTCTCAAAAACTCCCAAAAATATTTTTATTTTCAAAATCCTCAAAAATTTTATGCACAAAAATTGAAATGCTCATTTCCCTTTTTTTTTCTCATAAATAAAAATAATTAAATTTAAAAAAGAAAGTAAAACAAAAATGAAAGTAACTTTCTTTCTTTTTCCCAAAGAGACTCTTCTTTTCCAAAATGAAACAAGGAAATAAAATCCTCTCATAAAATAAATTATTAAAATATTAAATTAAAGTACCTATCTTCATCCCACTAATAAAATAATTAAAATAAATTAAATAATCAAATTAATTCACATAATTAACTCATTTGTTTAGGGTTTCCCAGTAAATAAATTCAAAATATTATAAGAGATAAAAGAACTTCCTTAAAACTAACCACTCTACCAAAATAGTAAATCAAAACATAAATACAACATATGCTTACATATTAATATTTAAATATTTACTAATAAACATTAATATTTAATAAATAACATTAGAATATGTTAATATTTATATAACTTTATTTTCATAAAACATAATATACATACTTGATCATAATAATATTAATAACAATTAAACAATAACCAATATGAGTGACCCGATATTTAACTTCACTCAAATAATCCACATCTAAGGCTAGACATAAACCATGAAATAACTTCTCACATAAAAAAGACATTCACATCAAAACATAAATAACGAGAATGGTCACAATAGTGACTAACTTGACTTACCAAAGGAATTAGTACCATTAGAACTGAATCCACACTCAAAGCTAGACATTGGAGCCACATAATCACATAACTCAACAAAAAAATTCTCACACGTGCAACACTGCAATCATAGGGTAAAGGAGATTGGGCATTGTCCCTTGAAAACCCAAAAAGGTGGTCACACACTGAATCAATTGTCCCTAATTGGGGACAATGGCTAGGGTTAGGGTATAACTTGGGCCTAAATGCTATCTCCTCAACCACCATTGGGATTAGAGGCATGCTCAAACCTGTTAATTTAGGTGGAGACGTAGCCTAGTACCTGTTCACTCAAACATAAAAATTAGATCACATGTGCATAATAGTCGAAGCACTAGGAATGGAACTCTAGCAATCATATATCATTCCTGTATGTCTCACATACGTCCAATGGTATAATTTTTCCCTTTCCACAAACACACTATTGCATCACTTAACTATCTAAGTAAATATCTGCATAATAATAATAACATAACAATATGCATCATACTCACAAAAGTACTAACAGAAACTCATGTTCCATCTGTAACCGCAACACTTGAACATAAGTTAGTACCTCTTCATGATAATAAATATAAGCACAATCAAAATAATAATATCATATCATCATGATAATAATATGCCAAAAGCATGTGAAAATCCTAAAGATAACCAAAACATTTTCATAGCACAAATATGCCCATAGCTTGCAGCCTAGTAATGGTCATATCTAAACACACATAAGAATAACCTCATCCTCAAACATATATAATAAGTCCTTTCCTAACCTTCTCACATAGTCCCTAAATTCATGATATACAACATCAACTACTTAACATAATTAGTGCATCCCTTTAAATACCCCTATTATTTCACCTTTATCTCCAAGTTCTAAAGCCAAACTACGCACACACCCATTGTGAGAATGGAGGGGCACTACATGTTATCAGAAATGGAGGAGCAAGTATGAATTATTAAGAAAAGGATAGTTGAAGCCAATGATAGGAAGAAAAGCTACGTTGATTCTAAGCGGGTACCCAAAAAAATTGTAGTAAGGTAAAAGGTGTTGTTAACGGTTAAACCTCATAATAGTTCCATCAAGTTTGGAAAGTGTTCCAAACTAGCTCTGCACTACATAGGTCCTTTTGAGGTTCTTGATGAAATAAACCTAGTTTCTTACCGAATTGCATTGCCACTAGCTCTTGCCAAGATGCATACTGGATTTCATGTCTCATACCTTAAAAAGTATATACCAAGGGATATAAATGTTATTGATTAGAATGCTTTACATGTACAAGACCTAGGAGTGGTAACATTCAAGCCTCTCAAGGTGCTTATAACTCTTAAGTTTTGCTTGCATAATAGAGAGGTCCTACAATACAAAGTCCAGTTGGACTAGTATGCAAAATATTGTGCTACTTGGGAATATTGTGCTCAAATCAAGTAAAAGTTTCCTCACAACTTTCATTCTTTTGTGAATTCTTGAAAAGCAATTATGTTATGTTTTTCTTATAGTTTATGACTATGTTAGCTACTTAAAATCATCAAGGATGATGATTGACAAGGGGGGTATGTTACACCCTGTTGTGTTACTACTTATTTACTTTTATCTAGTTGGGTAAAAATTCTTTAGAAGAGTGTATTTATGCTTTATGTGTTTTGGAAATATGAAGAGTAAATGTTGATTTAATTTGAAGTGATGAAATGTCTTGATCATGAAATATATGATGTAAGTTAATGTATTGTTTTCAGCTAACTACTATTGTAAATTGTAAAGTTGGATGCATGAAAAGTATCAAGCCTCTTGAAGAGAGTGGAAGTATCACTTAGAGAAGAACTTGGTCTAGTAACCTTTGATAAAATACCTAAACTAAGCTTTCACACAAACACAAGTCTAGTTTGGTCGAGTCAGGATAATAGTTGGGGAATAGTAAGTTATCTTTAGTCTTTCTTGCATTTATATCGATGAATATTTTTTCTTAGGAGTCTAAGTATTGAGTCTCTTTGAAATGTGTAAGTTCTTCTTTATGTGTTTATATTTAACTGATGGAATATATATCTATATATGTAAGTGTCAAATAGTAAACTCATGCACATGAGTAAATACGTCCATAAGTATACGTAGATAGACATATCTATGCATGGTCATGAACGGGTTACCCATATGCATGGGAATAACATTTGGAAAAGTTGACATATATATATACATAGCATGTATATATGTTGCACAATATGAATCTGAATATATGTGTTTAAATATAAGGTGTGATATATATATATATAGTACTTATATGAGTATATACATATATATAAACGTATGAGTATGTATTGACAAAAAGAATATGTCCATACTAGTATGTTAATATACATATACATTTACACACATACATTAATATTGTGAGGCCCAACCCTATCTATAGATTTTGTCACACCTTGATAAGTTTAATTATGCTAGTTTGATGAATAAAGTAATGATTTAACCTAATTCCATGTTTAATATTTTGATTTGATTACTATTTTAAATGATTATTGTGTCTACTTCCCTTCATTAAATGAAAATGGACAAACCGTTAAGGATGAATGTGAGAAGATAATATTTAGATTCTTGAACAAGTATGATATGAAGAATACATTTAGATCAATATGAGCTAATAAATTTTGTGTATCTAATATTATTTTGAATCTTGCTAATAAGTGTCATGTTACTTGGGAAATGATAATGGGTAGGAACAAAGCGGGACTTTGGAAGATCAGGGAGAAGTTTCTAGAAGGATCACTAACCAAGAAACATCAAGGTATATTTAAAGGATGACTATAACCAATGAGGGGTATACCTAAGGTAGGATAATTTGAGGAAAAATTATATAAATTAGATATCAAGTTGAATGATGAATTTTATTAGAGGAAGGAGAGTGTCCAAGAGTAAATTTAGTTGTGTAAATAAAGTATTTAATGAAGGTTAGGTTTTCATTAATATTTCATGCATGCTCAAAGTTTCCATCTTTTATAGGGAAAATAAATGAATATACATGTGTATTAGGATTTACTAACCATTGAATTTGATCTTATTGATATTTTGAATAGGTATTTATTATATTTCTAACCCAACATGTATTTGGAAAAATACATGTGAGAGTAATGCCAAGGGTAATAAGGGGGAACAATCTAGACCCAAGTAAATATTTATCTTTTCAAGTTTTGAATTTTTTTTACCCTATGACCTAGGAGGTAATTAGGGTTTTGTCTAAGTTGTAAATTGAGTGGAGGGTTTTAATGATTGGTGGCTTAGTGTAGGTAATTTTTGGATCCTTATTGATTATACTCATGTGGTTAAGAGTGTAAGATCTATTAGGGTTTTCAAATCCTTAGTTAGGTCTTGAATTTCGAATTGGCCTTTAAAGTTGTCTTTTTAGGGTGTTGTTTGGTCAATTTTATTGATATTAGTGCAAAAATAGACCCCTATGGCCTATACCTATGGAAGGGGGGCCTTTTGGACATGTGGATTTAGATTTGAGGCATGATATGACCCTTCAAAAGTCCACTTCAAGGAGTGTGACGAATTTGAGTTTTTGGGTCTTGGGAGAAGTGACTTGTCACTCTCCCACTCCACTTCACAAAGTTCATTAATGAACTTGGGAAGAGCACCAAGGATTTCACATGTGTGAAGCCACCTTGTAAAGGATGTTGGGTAGAGTGTCATTGTACATCTCCCACCTCCCCAAAAGTCTCACACATGTGTGAGAACTTGATGGGATATGTGTTGGAAGATTGAATGAGAGAGTGACAAGTGTCTCTTCCTCATTCAAGTGACTTCAAGTTGAGTTCATTTATATTGGGATCGAAAAGAGGAAATGGGTGTTACCCACTTCTCCTTTTGGAGAATCCTTGATTTGGAGTCTTGGAAAAAAGAAAGAAAGAAAGAAGAATGGGCTCAAGAGGGAGCAACTTAGAGAAATAGGCTACATCTCTACTATGATGTAAAAAAAAGAAGATAAGTTATCCTTTCTCTAATTGCTTGTAGATGAAATGAGCGAGTAAAGGATGCTTGAGTGGAAATGGTTATTTGATAATGGGTGTGTTTAAAATTGTTTGAATAAGTTATTTGCAATTTTTATACCAAGATCACTTGGTATATTTTGTTCTTGCTCGGGGGAATGGTTAGAACCCTAAGAGGTTTCATGATGCCATTTATGGTAGGGTGGAGAGCAAGCTTGTATTATTTGACATTGTACTCATTTTATTTCAAAGTATTATTGTAAAATGAAAAGTTAGTATATTGTTGAATGAATAAAAGAATATGGAAAGAAAGCTTGCAATTAATTGGCATGTAAATTATTGGTTCTTCTTAATATTATGATAATATTTAAAATTAGTGGTTTGTTGTAGGAGACAATATGGAATAGAAAAAAAAAATACATTTATTGACATGTTAATCATTTTACTTCTAAACTTTTTCTATTATTGCAAGTGTAAAGTCATGGGCTTTAGATTTTTCCAAAAAAAAAAACAAAAAAAAAAGTCTCAATCCCTTTGATGAAATCTTGAAAATAACCCTAGATTGTTAAAATAGAATAAAGGTTGTATTTTCTTGTAACATGATAGGTGCTTGTATTCGCTTGAAAGAAAGTATTGTATTTTCTCTTAATGGAACAAGTAATGAAAATGAGGATGAATGAGAACTATTATAAGCATGCTTTAGACTGCTCTTACTTTTGAGAATGTTATGGAAACTATATATATGTGCACTATTAGGATATTTAAATTATAAAGGTGATTTTAGTGTATGTGAGATGAGTGTTTTGTTATATAATAGACTGATCTGGGTTATAAAGTAGAAAAGTACTTGTTTATTCACTACATTATTCTTTTAAGTTCTATTGGAGATTAATTTTTACCATACCATGTAACATTGGAAAAGATAAATAAAAAAAAAACAAATAAATTATTAAAGAGGGTATGCAAGGGAAATTGCCAAAAGAAAATTTAAAAAATAGAAATATATATATATATATATGAAATTCTACCCTCTATTTTTTTTCAAGAATTCACTAAAGAGCGGGATCACATATTTTTATACAAGGAAATTTTAATTTAAAAATAGAAAGATAACAATATAAAATATTAGGCAGTTGTTGTGCACAAAGACCTTCCCCAATGTTAGCCAACAAAACATCATGATGTTTAAACAACAAATATATATATGTGTAGGGAAATATCATGATTCTTCCTGTGTAAATCTACAGACTATAAAAAAAAAAAAAGATAACAGTAACAATCGAAAGAGGGTGGACTTGTGTAAATTTGCAGGTATGCTACTTAATTCAATGGCACATATTTAAGTGAAGGGCTTTAAATAAATATAAATATATATTCCTCTAGTTTTCAAATGAAATGCTGATTTACATTTAAGGAATAAAGGAGAGAACACAGTCTCTGGAAAAAGGGTATTTATGGTCCTATGTACTAGTTGAAATAGAGATAACATCAAAGGATATCTGGAATGATTTTGAACAACAAGAATGTGATAGATTTGTATAATGGCTGCAAGCCCTGTACACACAAATCAATACCAAGAAAACAAAAGAGAGGGTTAAATAAATATGTAAAACAAAGTGTGGCTCATCGGCCCCTACACTAAGTCATTTTCCCATTGTGAACAAAAGTTTTAGCAGTTAAATACACACTTGAATCATTGATAAACGACTCAGTCTTGCGACATAAGTCATTACCAAACAATAAAGAAAAACAAAAATGAAATCTAGCCTGCAAATAAACTCTTCTAAACCTTAAACCTGTAATGGATGTAGTAAAGTTGAACATGAATGAAGATGTTGCCCCAAACCTGCACGTCACCCTCTGCCAGGACAACCACCACAACCAAATAAAAAAATAAAAATAAGGGAACAGATGTTTGGATTAGGGTTATAATAAATGTCTTCTCATAGAGGCAGACTTTAAATATAATTAAATGAAATGCATATTGTCATAGGCATTTGCAGTAAAAATTGGGCACTTGAATTCCCATTTTCGCTTTCCTAAATGATAAAAGATGTTAACAATATGAACTTTATTATTATCTTCAACGAGTTATTATTTTGAGAGTTACATGCAAATTAAATTCTTTTGGAATGTTACTATTAATATAATTAGTATATATCTCTTCAAGATAATTTATATAAAATAAATAAATAAAATCATTTTATGATTTATTAGATTAAAAATAAAAAAATAAAACAAAACAAAAATTATTGTAATCAAACAATGAAAATAGAATGTTTGTGATACTCTCCACTCAAATTAGAATGTTCGTGATACTCTCCACTCAAATAGAAAAATCAATAAAACAAAAAATCATTGCACATGAGAATAGAATGCAGATTTTTGTCAAGGAAGATTATCAATGTTGATAATATTAATGTTCACAGATTTAATACTAGCATTAATATTTATAGACTTAATTGTAATATCAATAGAATTAATAATGATATTATATTTAATTTTATCGTTATAGAATTAAATATTAACATTAATTTTATGGATCTAACATTAATGTTAGTTGTCTATATCAATAGAATTTAATGTTGATCCATAATTAACATAAAAGCTAGTAAATTATATTATTATTTATAATATTATCAATATTGTCAAGAATTGTCAATATTGATAATAAGAGTCAATATTAGATGGGGTTTTATTAATTAACAATATAAATAACTAACATAAAACAAATATTGATGTAGTTATGATTTTCATTAATATTAAGGTTGGCCTAAAAGAGAAGTAGTTGTACCTCAATATTTAGGCAAAACCAATGTGTATCATAAATAATGATATTTAGTTCCTCTTCAAAAAAAAAATGTTGTGATGATTAAAAAAAAATTAAACAAACGAAATATATATATATATATAGAAAGGGAACTATATTATTGAATAAGTTGGGTTAAACATTGATAATAATATTATTACTTGTTTGGGTAAATAATATTATTTTATGTTATAATAATAAATATTTTGTAAGATTTGGGAATTTATCGATATTATTGTTATAATGGCAATTATAATACTAATGTTAAGTTTAGAGTAAAATGCTAATATTACCACATTTTAAAAGAAGATATCACCTATTCTCTTTGCAATGATTGGACAACGAAACTACCAATATTGGACATTTAATGAAATAACCATATGGTTTTTTTAAGACTCGACTTTTAATCTCAAAATAAGACAATAGTAATGGTAACACTATTAATGATGCCATTGTATAAGTGGTTGTTGATGTGATAGCGTTATTGTCATAAATGAATAATTGGTGGGGTAAATGAAAGTAATATTATTAGGGTATAATCAAAATTCAATAATGAGGTAATTATGTTATCACCTATTCTTAGAGTGTTAAGTAGTTTCATTATAAAAAAAAAAATAAGTTGGGTTTTCTTGCGTGAAATTATGGGCATGACAAATATGTAAATGTATATTCATATATATCGAATAATTTATTATATAAACTTGTGTATTGATATATATATATATATATATATCAACGTATTATATTATGTATATATATACATATATATATTATATATACAAAAATTATATATGATAATGTTTTGCATAGCATTGAATTATTTAACTAGTGCATAACATATAAAACATAGCTTATGCTAGGTTAAGACAATGTATATATTAATAAGTGATTCTTGAAACATTTAAAGTGTTGTTTCATGAAATATGGACATCACCATTTAAAAGCACTTAGTATCCAATGCATTTCAATGTGTAAATATAGCTGCCAAGACTTTGTCAAAAACAAAACAACAATAAATGCTCATAGGCTCAAGAAGTATCAACCAAGTCAAATAGCCAACAATCACCAATGTAATATGGTGTGCATGGCATAATATGGCACCAACAGAGAATTGAATGAATAGATTAGAAGTCTATCTTACAATATGAATTTCTTGAATGTGAATCATTTTGAAATATGTAGAAAAGGTCAAGTATGCAACTAGCCAAGTAGGTCGACCTATTGAAGGAAATTACCATGCATTTATAATTATCGCTCTTGTTGTAATTTTGAGAATTGACTCATTTTCCATGGCTATGTATGTGTTTTTTCTACAACGAAGGGTATGTTCAGGATCATCATGGAAAAAATAGGCCCTTAAGTGGCAAAAAATTCAGAAAAATCAAAGTTAGGCAACTTGACATAAAAATTTGAATAATTTATCTATATTATTTCAAAAATTTGTAACAATAGAATTTGTAGAAAATTGAACGTAGTTTCTAAACTACTAGGTTTCTTTAAAAAAAATCTATTTGCTGAAAACTTGAAATTTCAATGCAATAGTACTTAAATTTCGTGGAAAAATAAGAAATAGGTGTCTGTCCCACCCTAACCACAATAAAATGATAATATTTTTTATAAGATTTTAGATATAATTAGACGACTCATGTCTTGATGTGATGCATATTTTTTGTAATTTTTTCCAAGTGAATAATTAATTATGAATTTTTTATTACAACATTTAAAAAATATAAAAACTCGTATGTCTGACCACCTTAACTTTGTCAAAACTTCATGAAATTAATTTTTTCTTTTTTTAATCCTATATTATGCGAAGCATAGAATGTGACACATGTGTTGGATTCAAAAAATGTGATACTATTTGAAAGCTATAGATGTTTTTCACTCAGCCTATCAATCAAGACTTTAGTCGTAATTTGAATAGAAAATGAATAATAATTACTTATTAAATTCAAAGTAAAGCATAATTTATATTGGTGGAAATCTGAGAATCTCCTTTAAAAACCCTTTTCGTTTCATCAGTTTTGGGTAAAAAAGAAGTCATCAGCCACATACCCATCATATTGCCACTTTTTGGCCCATCATGATCCAGCACATACTCTGAATTTAGTTGTCACCTTTTCTTTTAATTACTAAGTTGAACCTCTTGAGCTAAGAAGTTTCATTCTTGATGCCCTATTTCGATTCTTTAGTTGCTGATCTTTGTGTATAAATAGTGGTGATTTCTACCTCAATAGGGACACATATCTACATTATTGTTGTGATTTTTTTGAGTTGTTATAATCTGATTTATGTGTTGAGTGAGATTTCAGAGTAAGATTAAGGTTGAAAGTGAGAAGGTTTATTTGGGAAATTGCATATTGTTTTAAGGGAAGCTGAGATAGGAATCTAGTACGTTCAATTACAGAATTTCATAAATAGGCATGCTGATTTCTACTCTTTTATACTTTTTATGTTTGGAAATATATTTTTGTCATTGCTTATTTTTGAATAGAGGATTATATTATCTATTTATAGGATAAGATTATTTTCTTCTTAAATGAAATGGAAAGATTATTTGTTGAACTTACAGTAAAGATCTATTTTTTTTGAAGTGTTTGTACATATTCCATATTAAGGAATGGATGGTTATAGTGGGGATAATACTATATTGGGGGTATAGCTTTTATAACAGAAAATGAGTTAACTTAGTTGAGACTTAAAGTTACTTTGTTTTACTTAGTAGATGTGTCTTAAATAACATAGAAGAAATAGGTTATTCTTGGGGTTACAATACTCTAGTGAAGGGGATAGGCTATGGATAGATTATGAATGGTCAATAAAAATTGAGCTAGTAAGGTGAGTGAAGTATATGACGTACACTCTAAGTACTAGGTGATGAATACATTGTCCAAAGTAGTGTAAGTTGCCACTATTTACACTATCAGTTCACTATGATCCAGGTTTACATACTAGGTAGAGGAATGTCATATATGTAGGTTGTATCCATTGTGTGATAGATCTAGATATGTATGACACAACACCAAGCTTAGGAAACATCAATATTTATTATGAGTTTACTAAACCAATCTCTTTGTGTAAGGGTAAGGCCATCTATTAGTTTGGTAGATGTGTGGGGGACCACAATTCATCCATGGTTGGCAGAAAAAGAGCTTGAGTGATGCTTCTACTCATCAGTAGTGAAACAAAGAAAAAGAGATGCACCCAAAAGATATGATTACCAAATGGGTACACCTAATTATTTTTAGTTGTTTCACTCAATTATGAGAGTTATAATGCATAAATAATAACCATAAATCAAACCTAACCAATATACCAATCGAAAGGTAGTTGTTAAGAGGGTCAAATGCTATGTACCTATTGCAAAAAGTGATTTTTTAGCCCTCACTAAGGACTCATTTTCCTAGTGGTGAATGGGTCTTGCTAGGGTTCTAGAAAATCAATTTATAGGTTTTGTTCTTGAATGTTTGCACTCCTAGATTCTACGTGTTCAACTCCCAAAAGTTGGAAATCAATTTTGTAAAAAACTTTTCATGATTTTGCAAGAAAGATGACAACTTTGCAACTTTGACAACTTTGACAAATTTTTCTTTCCACTTGATCTCCAACCTAAAATCTACAATCACACATTAAAGGAGAAGAAAAATGTTGTTTTGTTAGAGGATAGGGGTTTTCCTTGGTCAAACCTCATTTTGGTAATTAAACCTTGAATTGGAAAAAGGAGAGATGAATGAACAAAGCAATGCTACTACTCACCAATCCTCAATTGAACCTTGGATTACAAATCTAAAACTTAACATGAAATGGCCTCAATGATTGTAGATATTGATCATGAATTTGACATAGGATTACTTGAACTTGATCACTAATGCTACAACATCACATTAGCTCAACAACATACATGACTTTGACATGATGATTGATATCATAATTTTTGTAATAAACTTCTATAATTTTCCCTTGAATTTGTTCTTGAATACTCTTGAATCCCCTATCTGAAGGTACTCTTGATAGCTCATAAAAATTCTAGATTGCTTAGATGAAACTATGTGAAATAACCTTATATTTATACATAACTTGAGATTAAATACTGAAATTCAAATAACACGAGCTGACATCAGATCTAGGATTTAAAATCATTAAAATACCATCAAAAAAATATTCCAAGGGGGGTTCCTAGGGTTAAGTGAGGACCCATTTTCCATAGGGTGAATGGGTCTTAGCACACTTAACTAGGACACACTTTAGGGGATGTGAAATAATATGTCAAAAGGGGGTCCTAGGACCTAGTGAAGACCCATTCACTAGGTGGTGAATGGGTCCTAGGTCACTAACATATGGAACATTCCTTGTAAACTTAAGTGTTGTGTAATATTATTTAGGAGCATCGGGTTTTATCCCTCATAATATGTAATTAATTGGGCTTCGATTTGAATTAAAGGGGCCAATTAAACTCAAATTAACCTTGATTAATTAACAAAGCATTAGATTAATGTGAATGTGTAAAGATACACTTTACAACACCCTAAATAAGGCACAATTAAGTCCATTTTATTATTAATTGTTCATTCACAAATTAAGTGTGAAAAAGGGTTACTTTTTTCTACACTACAATTTTCCCCCACTTTAGTGAGAGTATGACCCCATGTCAAACTTAGACTAAAGTAGACATTCAAGAAACTTATGTATGCAACAATGACAAAGACACACAATTATACACTATCAAAGACCAAGAAGAAAAGGGGTGTGGATCAAGCCTCAACTGTCCAACGTTCTGCATCTCAACTGTTTGTCCAAGAAAAGGGAAAGGATGAAGCCTTTACTGTCCAACATGATGTGGAACACGTCTCAATTTTTTTCCCTAAAGTGTTCACAAGTAGAGTATCCAAAAAGGGTGGAAAATGAGAGAATCACATTAGGATCCCATACCATATCAAAGTTATCCTTCTAAAAAATTCAATAAGGCACAAAATGAGAGAATCACATTAGGCTCCCATACCATATCAAAGTTATCCTCCTAAAAAATTCAACAAGGCACCATAATGCTAAGCACTTATGAACATTAGGTTTATAGGTTTTTCATTTAAGGGGATCTTGCTTCGTTCGTGTAATGTCTTCTTCTTAGGGATCATCATGCCTAATGTCTCCAAGAGAGGAAAAGTCAAGAGTAACAAATTTCCACTTATGGGATGCCTCATGTCACATCAATCCACTAAGAGGAAATTCATATGCTTAGAAATATCACACTCTTGGAGGATATCAAACCCACTGACACGACCAAGAAAAAGACACATTGCAAGAAAAAATAAAATCACACCATGAAATATGAAAAATTTCAAAAGATGTCATCAATGTATTCCCCCACTTTATAGTAGTTTCTAACACCATTGCTATGAGAAATTTATTTAAAGTAGCCAATGTTTACTCCTAAAACATGAGAGTTTTCCTCGAAAAACCCTATGCCAATTCATATGTTTCTAAAATAAATCTACGTCATCAAGGAGGGAGGGGTTTCCCCCATAAACACATAACGGATATATGGATTCAAGGTTAGTATGTTTGTGCTACAATGTTATTTTAGAGATCATAAATTTCATCATTTCCCAAATACTCATAGAACTAGAAGAATGACACATACAGAGTTAAAACAAAGAAATAATCCTTTTGAGTCAACATGGAAGAGACCTAAATATCTCAATGCCTTACATCATCCCCAAAAGGAGAACACAATACAAAGGAAAAAATAAAATGTTTATGACACATAATGTAGATACATATAGAGGAATGCATAGAAAGATAGAGATACATGAAACAAAATATCACCGAGGATCACATTACGCACATGTAATCACATAAAGAAACATGAAAAAGAAAAAAAATACAAATACTAGTAATGCAAATGCAAGTCAACCTATAGTAGGTCGTCTACATCCCAATCTCAGACGGTATAAATGGAAGGTAGGAAACTAGTGAAAGGGACAACATCAAGTGCCAAAACTAGGACAGGGCTATCTAATCCCCCCCACTAAGTGTAGAACAAGGATGAGCTGAGATAGGAAATGAGAATGAGCTCCTTTGTAACACCCCATCGCGCAAACCCCAAAGGAACACGTAAAAATGCAACATTTTTTTTTTAAAGAACATAATGAATGTACTTAATAATTCCAACATAACAATGTTCTAAGTTGCACAACTAAATCCCTTGGGGTACATGAGGTTACATTACCAAACTAACACATAATAGAGATAATAGACTAAATATTAAATATTCAATTACATATCCATTCATTCACATATCACCACCATTTAAAAACATCCATTAACGATAACCACATTGATAAGATTAATCCATATAAAACCATACATGCAACTCAAAAATAAATTAATTATGAAGATATTAAGCATATATATTTCCATAGATATAACACAATATTAATAGTATGTACAATTGGTAGTTCATGAATGATTACATTGTATGATAATACATTACATCAGTCTAATAGAACATCTCAATGTACACATATACAAAATTACATCAAATTCTTCCCAACACATGTGGGAATGATACATTAATAAATAAAATATATATGGAGCAAAAATATACATCTGGTAAATAATGAATCCTGGATCAATGGCATCAGCAGAAATCTACACTAAATGGTCCAACTACATCCAAGCGGACACAATGGGGTGCGTATCACGTTCCACCCAACCACCCCTGTGCTGGGAGTCAACAAGGAAGGATTCCTGACCAAGCACATCAAAACAGTAACACAAGACTAACTCCAGACAAGATAACATAATACCAAAAAACCACTCAGAAAACTAAACATCGATAAATCACCAAAACATAACAATAAACCACTTCCAGAGGACTTCAATAAAACAAATCTAATGGAATGCTAGAGGAGAGTGTCTTTGCATGGACTTACATGGATTATCCAGACAACCTATCGCAAGGTGCCACCTCCATCTATGGTTCTCCTAATAGCCTATGTCAAGGCGTCGCTCCATAGGGTTACTCATGCAGAATCATTAACCTCTTGTGAAGACAAGGAAACAATATTTCCAACCATGGCCTTCTCAGCCCACCTTTAGCCTATGATAGCACTAACAGGTGGACGAGGCATCCATAATTATCTTATTAATGTTTAACTACCCACCCCCTAATCAATTACTTAGGTTATCACTTATTACTCTAACTCTAATGTGGGTTACCCTAACAGCCCCTTTGTGCATCAATCCCCACTTAGAGCCACTCTCCCTAGACACCCAAACCATAAAATCTAACACCAAGGGATTGTACCAACAAGAACACTAAACAAACAAATGGAACATCTATGAGACATAACCATCTCACCAAAATCATATGAAACACATCCATAAAATGATACAATCCATGTGTAAACTCAAATCACAACCATAGTTAAAACATAAACCAAATGTCAAATTACAAGATCAAATATAAACATCAATATCCCCACCTCTAGAAGTCCCTAACCAACAACTCAAAATCCTATCGAAGGATAGACTAATACAAGGTTTTTCCCGTATGACACAAGTCTAATAAATAGAAAACCACAATTGATTCAATGTATACTCTCGATAGTAAAAAAATTACGTAAAAACACCGCCATATAACACATTTCCATGCACAATAATTTCACCAAATAAATAAATCAAATAATCGAGAATACTTAATTTAATTTAAATCAAAGATTTTATTTCAATTTGCACAATTACACTATAACATTGCAACTTTTAAAATTATCTAATAGATTCATCATCGTAGCATATATAAAGCCATATATATATATACACATGCATACATGTATCTACGCTTTTATGCGTATATAAATATATACATATATACGTATATATATAAATTACATATATATAATAAAGTCATATATTCAATACCTGCATATAAATCATATTACAAAATTAATAAAATATCCTACAGTAAAATAACAGCAACATATATAAATATATATATACACATATATATATATATATACATATATTAATATTAATATTAATATTAACATTAATATACACATATATATATTAATATATTTATATAAATGAACTCAACATAGAAAACACATTGAAAAAACAAATCAAAGTTTTCTTTTTAAGAAAAAAAAAAAATTTAAAACACATATCCCACCACCACCAGTGGTACTGCGTACCTCCCCGTGCGGAGGCCGCAGTCCCCACTGGCTGTGTACAACACCCGTAGGCTACTGTGCACAGTCAGTGGTGACTATGCACAATAATACCATGGGGAACGTGGGGGTGGTATGACCTTGGCTGACCATTCCCACCCCCCCAAAGCAATATAATTTTTTTTATAAATTATTTTTGAATCACGAAAAATGAAAAACGCATAACATTTTTTAAAAAATATATATTTTTAATATATATATATTATTCTAAAACATAAACATGAAATTCAAAATATATATTCACAAAAATATTTTATTCTATGGAATTTGCAGTACATAGACTCTGCAAACTATGTAGATTTAAAGAAAAAAAGACAGAATATATCATACATATATTTATTTATTTATTCTGTATAAATATATATATAAGTATATATATATTTATCCAAAATTTATAAAATTAGTAATATGAACAATCATATTTTCTTTATCAAACACAAATAAAATTGGGCCAAATAAATTAAACCCATAATACAATGATTTTTCCACTCAAACCAGAATCTCACTACTAGTTTTATTGAAGAGATTCAAAATATGTCACACTAGTTTTCTACAAAGATTCAAAGATTTAACACAAAAATTCTTAAAAAAAAAAAAAAAACCCTCTCCCAAACCAAAATATCAATTTAAAGTATGGCAGACATGATTTTCTCTTTTTTTGTATACAGAACTATCACATAACAAAAGAATTATTAAATTGAAAGAACCTGGAGTCCTTTGTTCGAAGATGAATCCAACACAATAGCCTTCTTCCTTTTCAAAATTAGAATCCCCTCTATAGCTTCTTCTCAATTTCCTTCCTTCAACTAACTTATGAATCAATCGTTAATTCTTTTCTTACAGAACCATTTTCACAAAGCAGCACAAAAACCTATCTTTTTTCTTTTTCAGACCCAAACCCAAAAACCATTTTGTGTGTCCCAAAAATCCCTCACAATAAAATAAATAAAGCTCTTTGTAACGCCCCATCGTGTGAACCCCAAAGAACAATTAAACAATAATTACTACAATTTTTTTTTTTTAAAGTTAACATAACATACATGTAAAACACATTAAGTCAAAAGTCATAGAAATCAAGTAAACAAATTCAGTTACACTTACATCCCTTGGGGTACACTAGGAGACATTACGAACTTAAATCCATACAACAGCAATAAAGAATAAAATCCAAAGATATAATCCATAACAAAATAAACATTAACAAATATAACGCATACATGATAAAACATTGATAAGAATCCATGATTAACTCAACACATTGAATAACAATTGCCATGGCCAATATCCACACGATTGAAGGGAAGGAGATAGGTGAGGTGCAAATACGTGACTTAAGAGTAGAGGAAATAATGTACAACTTTTTTCTTTTTAGAACTGGACGCTTTTTTGTTTGGTGGCAAGTTTCCAGAGACGCACTTAAATTTGAAGTTTGGAAGTTGAACTTCACTACGATCAAAGGTGAGCTCTCTATTATGTTAGTACATTGACAATATTTATTTTCAAGTGCTGCAAATGTGATAGATTGTCAGTAGAATCAAGCAAATTATTCAAACCTTTAAACTCCCTATTAAGTTCATGTGTTGCAGCTGAGACTAGTTGGCAATGACAATAGAGAGATTATTTAAACCTATAAACTTCCTAATATGCCCAACGCTTCATAACACTTCCCACAGGCTAAAAAATTGACACCTCCAGCAAAGAGAATAAGACGCATGAGAGTAAGGTGGATAACAAAAAATGATTATGCATTGAACCTCAAACTAAATGTAATTGCAGTGATCCATCAACTACAGTATATGAATCAAAATCAAGCCTGGAGTAAAACAGTGAATTCCAACATAATACCGATTGGAAATTTGATATATAATAACCAAACTAAACAAATCAAATGCCATATATGATATATGGAAATCAAATTTTAGATATAAATAAACCATGGAAGAAAATCGAGTTTATTCAACATCAAAATAAGAAAACCACAGACGTGAGGGCACAACCATAACGCAGGGGGGGAAAGAGTGCAATATTCAAAAGCCAAACATATATTATATGTCAACATAATCTATGTATCTATCATATGCCAAACATTAAGCATTCCCATTGAAATTAATTTCAAACTAATTATTTCAGCCTTATATCAAGCGTAGTAAATCCTATAGGTCACAATGACCTCAAAATGACCAGAGTAGATTCATTGATTGGGCATGATGATTTAGAGATTGTACAACAGGCTTGAGACAAGAAAGGTGTGAAAGCTAAAGAAACTCTCTAATCTTAGGATACCCTTGAGCAAGATCGAAACCTTACAAAGCAATCTTGTAGGCAACAACAAAGTGGACATGCCAATAAGATCACTGAATGTAAGGGAAAAAAAAGTAACATAGGGTATGCAAATAAAGAAATGATGGCACCATAGTACTGCATAAGAGAACTGATATAAAATACCTCAGAATGAGATTCCATGCATAAATACATTATGTAGATAGATGAATAATTGCTACCTCAAAAGTAGATTCAATTACATTGATTCTAAGGACTTTGGTTGAGCAAAATGCATAGTGCAATCTAAGAAGGCGTAGACAAGGCATGTAAACTATTTGGCATAATGCCTCAAGTAGATGTAGTCTCACAGTAGACTAAGATTGCAGATTAAACTCGAAATGCGTCTATTGAAATATGTAGAAACTTTCTAGCAAAATGAATCATGGGATTACATATAACTATATGTCTTATTTATTTGCAGATTTAGGTAAGAAACATTGTACTGACAATAGAATTGCTTAGAAGAAACATTTATTTTTCTCCATATTGGTTGGAAATGTTGCTTCTCAAATTGTTGTAGACCGTGATGTTTGAAAATTGTGTTCTTTTCCCTTACCCCAATCTTAGGTAGAATGGAATTGTTTTTCAAAAAAATTCTTCCCTAACTTTTTTTAACTAATTTTCTTCCAAAATCCCCAATTTTATTTTCCATCTTCCAAAACATTCATACCCAGTTCCTCTAAATTCCATCTGTAGTTTCCCCCCTCCAAGAAGAGGAACTGCCCATAATTCCTATCTTTTGAAGTAACTATTTTCCATAAAGAAAATCTAACGCCTCTTCTAATTTTAGAATTTGTAACTGAATAGACCTAACTACTTCTTTTCCCACAAATTTTGCTATTTATTACTTATAACCGTCCACATGAAAATTAATTTTATAAGGCATACCCCAATTTACTAATCAAATTCATGACTCAACTTTTATAATACCATTTATTAATTACAACTCTGCAAAATAATTTATTTATTATCTTTTATTACTCCCATTATCATTTTTTTTTTAAATTTTTTTTATTCATATCATGGTGTTTATTTTTTTTTTTATTGCATTAACTTATAATGGTTATTTCCATTAGTTCTTGTATTAATGCTAATACATTAATTTAAATTATAATAATCAATTTAGTTTAATTAAACTATTTTATTAAGGTCATTTATAATGTTATTTTTTTCCAACAAATCATAACAATGTATAACAACGAGCATCACCAATCATCAAGCAAACTTACTTGGTGGAAAGGGCGACCAAAATGGAGGGACACTACATCCTCCTCCCCAAGGATTCGACTTACTCCAGGAAGTTGAGCTCAAGCATAAACATGGTAACACAACATTATCCACGATCATAAGCACATCAACACCATAATTAAAACATTAATTAAACATCATCAAGTAAGAAACAAAAATTAAACAAACCAAAAATAAGAAAATGATACCAAAACAAAAGTGTTGATGGGGTTGCAACCAGACCAATTTGAAAAAGACTAGGACAGATGACGAACTAGGTTGGGGAAACTTTCTTGTCAGCTCCTATGTTCAACGTCAAACCCATTGGGTGTATATAAAATGCTCGCCCTGTCCTGACAATGCAGGTGGAATCGAGACTTAGTTCCTGCAATCCTGCATGCAAACAAACGTTGTGCACAATACATATATATCACAAATACATCATGAGAGGAACTCCCAACATAGTAGGGCACTCGTGAGTGAGTGATACCACACTGTCCCTCCCACCAAACCACACATAATAGTCAAAACAATTCTAGTAACTCGTAAACAGTTTGCTTCTTATTAGTTAGGAAATATTCGCATAAGGATGCTAACCATAAACCTAATTCATCTACAATATCAAAATGAATTACTACTTGACATTATAAGTATCTATACCTACATATTACAATTACATTACCTTCATCACTATGCTTTCTGAAGCCAACTTCCTGTAAATCAAAAGCTACGATAGAACATCACACATTAGTAGCCATAATTCAAGTTGCAATCTTAACCTCAAGATATTATATTCCACTAAAAATCATAGAATAATTATCCACAAAACCTCACATCTTCGTTAAAACTCATAATTTTCACACAAAGAACTCCACTTTAACCATTATTCAACACCAAATCTCACATCAATTTCAATAAAACAAGTAAAATTTTACACCTTCACAGATTCAAGAAAACATAATTCATCACTCAAGGACAACAAAATCGCAGATTCCACGCACACTTGACATATTCACACACATAAAACACATCACCAAGAAACACATCACACTAAAACTCAAGGGTCCATAGAGCATCCCCGACAGGAAGGATATCGGTGCATTGCGCACTACACCGAGGGTCCTATCCTTTCCCATCAGTTTCCTGCACCATCGACCTGACACCATCTAACGGAAGAAATTCAAGTTCACAACAATGACAGCAGAAAAGTGGAACTCAAGAATCAAGGGACTAAACACAAGGTTACATGGTGAGCACACATAGTGCCCAGTGTATGAACCTATGCTTTGATACCATGTTGTAACGCCCCGTCGTACGAACCCCAAAGAACAATTAAACAATAATTACTACAATTTTATTTTTTTTAAGTTAACATACATGTAAAACACATTAAGTCAAAAGTCATAGAAATCAATTAAACAAATTCACTTACACTTACATCCCTTGGGGTACACGAGGAGACATTACGAACTTAAATCCATACAACAATAATAAAGAATAAAATCCAAAGATATAATCCATAACAAAATAAACATTAACAAATATAACACATACATGATAAAACATTGATAAGAATCCATGATTAACTCAACACATTGAATAACAACTACCATGGCCAATATCCACAAGATTGAAGGGAAGGAGATAGGTGAGGTGCAAATACGTGACTTAAGAGTAGAGGAAATAATGTACAACTTTTTTCTTTTAAGAACTAGACACTTTTCTGTTTGGTGGCGAGTTTCCAGAGATGCACTTAAATTTGAAGTTTGGAAGTTGAACTTCACTACGATCAAAGGTGAGCTCTCTATTATGTTAGTACATTGACAATAATTATTTTCAAGTGCTGCAACTGCGATAGATTGTCAGTAGAATTGAGCAAATTATTCAAACCTTTAAACTCCCTATTAAGTTCATGTGTTGCGGCTGAGACTGGTTGGAAATGACAACAGAGAGATTATTTAAACCTATATACTTCCTAATATGCCCAACGCTTCATAACACATCCCACAGGCTAAAAAATTGACACCTCCAGCAAAGAGAATAAGATGCATGAGAGTAAGGTGGATAACAAACAATGATTATGCATCGAACCTCAAACTAAATGTAATTGCAGTGATCCATCAACTACAGTATATGAATCAAAATCAAGCCTGGAGTAAAACAGTGAATTCCAACATAATACCGATTGGAAATTTGATATATAATAATCAAACTAAACAAATCAAATGCCATATATGATATATGGAAATCAAATTTTAGATATAAATAAACCATGGAAGAAAATCGAGTTTATTCAACATCGAAATAAGAAAACCACTGACATGAGGACGCAACCATAATGCAGGGGGGGGCAAGAGTGCAATATTCAAAAGCCAAACATATATTATATGTCAACATAATCTATGTATCTATCATATGCCAAACATTAAGCATTCCCATTGAAATTAATTTCAAACTAATTATTTGAGCCTTATATCAAGCATAGTAAATCCTCTAGGTCACAATGACCTCAAAATGACCACAGTAGATTCATTGATTGAGCATGATGATTTAGAGATTGTGTGACAGGCTTGAGTAAAGAAAGGTGTGAAAGCTAAAGAAACTATCTAAGCTTAGGATACCCTTGAGCAAGATCGAAACCTTACAAAGCAATCTTGTAGGCAACAACAAAGTGGACATGCCAATAAGGTCACTGACTATAAGGGAAAAAAAAGTAACATAGGGTATGCAAATAAAGAAATGATGGCACCATAGTACTGCATAAGAGAACCGATATAAAATACCTTAGAATGAGATTCCATGCATAAAAACATTACGTAGATAGATGAATAATTGCTACCTCAAAAGTAGATTCAATTACATTGATTCTAAGGACTCTGGTTGAGCAAAATGCATAGTGCAATCTAAGAAGGCGTAGACAAGGCATGTAAACTATTTGGCATAATGCCTCAAGTAGATGTAGTCTCATAGTAGACTAAGATTGCAGATTAAACTCGAAACGCGTCTATTGAAATATGTAGAAACTTTCTAGCAAAATGAATCATGGGATTACATATAACTATATGTATTACTTATTTATTTGCAGATTTAGGTAAGAAACATTGTACCGATAATAGAATTGGTCAGAAGAAACATTTATTTTTCTCCATATTGGTTGGAAATGTCGCTTCTCAAATTGTTGTAGACCGTGATGTCTGAAAATTGTGTTCTTTTCCCTTACCCCAATCTTAGGTAGAATGGAATTGTTTTTCAAAAAAATTCTTCCCTAACTTTTTTTAACTAATTTTCTTCCAGAATCCCCAATTTTATTTTCCATCTTCTAGAACCCATGTGGGCTATGCGATGACACTCTCCCCTAGTTGCCCATGTGTTTTACTTTATTGTGTTCCTCTGGAAGTAGGTTATGGGAGTTGGTTTAGATTGTTGTTTTAAATTGATTTAAATTGATTTATGATTATTGTTTTAATCCATCTTTAGTATGTTTTTCGGTCTTGTATGATCTCATTTATATTTGATTTACAATCTTATATCTTATGATACTGTGATGTGATGTTATTATATTGTTTAATTGTGATTTGAATTGTAAGTGTTTCTTGATCATTCTTTGGTTACTTGCTTTTTGGTCATTGCTTTGATTTATGTGTTGGGATTTGCGACTTTAAGTTATTATATGGACTCTTGTAATCCTTGAGTTTTATGATACTTTTGTATGTTGTGAGTCTTGTGATTCCGTGTTGGGATGTTCTTGGTTGAGGACTCTTATTGTCAGCTCCTAGCACGGGGGTTGGGTCTTCGGACTCACATGGTCGGGTGGAACGTGGTAAGCACCCCATTGGGTCCCCAGTCGAGGATCGAGAGGTGCGGATTGGTGCAGATGCAGTGACTCCAGAGTTGTATTTGTCTTGGAGCCAGTTATGATTCTTTTACTTGTATCGTGTTATCATGTGTATGGTTTCCATTTATGTTGGAAACACTTTTGTATCATTGTACCTCTTGAACATTGTATTGTAATGTAATGTTAAACCCAATGTGGTTGTTGGCCATGGCAGTTATTATTGTGTTGAGTTAATTATGTATATGTTGTATTTACTCAGATGGTTCTTATTAATGATTTATCATGTTTGTGCTTCATTTGATAATTTTTACCTTATATCTTTGGATTTTATTCTTTATTGCTGTTGTATGGATCTAAGTCGCGTAATGAATCCTCGTGTACCCCAAGGGATGTATGTGTTAGTGAATCTGTTTAAATGAAATTCATGTTATGACTTAATGTGTATGTTATGTTTACTTTTAAAAAAAATATAAAAAAATTGTGCTGTAATTATTATGTATTTGTCCTTTGGGGTTCGCACGGCAGGGCATTACAACATTGGTATCAGAGCCTAGGTTCATACACTGGGCACTATGTGTGCTCACTATGTAACCTTACGCTTAGACCCGTGAGTCTTGAGTTTCACTTTTCTTTTGGCATAGTTGTGAATTTGAATTTCTTTCGTTAGTTGGTGTTGGGTCGATGGTGCAGGAAACTGATGGGAAAGGATAGGACCCTCGGTGTAGTGTGCAATGCACCGATATCCTTCCTGTCGGGGATGCTCTATGGACCCTTGAGTTTTAGTGTGATGTGTTTCTTGGGGATGTGTTTTATGTGTGTGAATATGTCAAGTGTGTATGGAAATTGCGATTTTGTTGTCCTTGAGTGATGAATTATGTTTTCTTGAGTTTGTGAAGGTGTAAAATTTTACCCTTTTTATTGAAATTGATGTAAGAATTGGTGTTCTCTGTGTGAAAATTATGAGTTTTAACGAAGATGTGAGGTTTTGTGTATAATTATTTTATAATTTTTAGCAAGAATATGGTATCTTGAGGATAAGATTCAACTTGAATTATTGGTACTAATGTGCAATGTCCTATGGTAGCTTTTGAATTACAGGAAGTTGGCTTCAGAAAGCATAGTGACGAAGGTAATGTAATACTTATTATGTTAAGTAGTAATTAATTTTGATATAATAGATGAATTAGGTTTATGGTTAATATCTTTATGCGAACATTTCCTAACTAATAAGAAGCAAACTATTTACGAGTTACTAGAATTGTTTTGTCTATTTTGAGTAGTTTGGTGGGAGGAACAGTGTGGTATTACTTGCTCGCGAGTGCCCTATTATGCTGAGATTTCCTCTCACGATATATTTGTGATAAATATATGTATTGTGCACAATGTTTGTTTGCATGCAGGATTGCAGGAATTAAGTCTCGATTCCACCTGCATTGTCAGGACAGGGCGAGCATCATAAACACCCAATGGGATTGATGTGGAAAATAGGAACTGACAAGAAAGTTTCCCCAACCTAGTTCGTCATCTATCCTTGAGTTTGTCAATTGGTCTGTTTGCAACCCCGTCACCATTTTTGTTTTGGAATCCTTTCCTTATTTTTGGTTTATTTAATTTTCGTTGTTTAATTGATGATGTTTAATCGATGTTTTAATTTATGGTAATGATGTGCTTATGATCATTGATATTGTCGTGTTACCATGTTTATGATTGAGCTCGACTTCCAGGAGTAAGTCAATTTTTAAGGGGGGAGGATGTAATACCCCTCCGTGTCGGTTGTTCTGGTCTTGTGTGTAAGTATATGTGCATGCTTCATTGATCACTATGTTATTTGATTGTGTGAAAAATATCAAATGTTAGTAGTCATGTTTAAATAATTAATTTAAATCATAAGTGAATCTGCGTGGTTATTTAAAATATAATTAGAAATTAAAAATAATAATCCATTAAATCAAATCAAATGATTTAGATCAAATGATCAAATTAAACTAATTTGTTAAAAACACCAGTGATATTATTAGATAAATTGATTTAATAATAATAATTAACAAAACAATCTGGAAAAGAAAATAATAAAAAGGAAGGCAATTGGAAAATGGAAAGTGAATAGTTTATTAATTAAATAAATCGAGATAAGATTTTTGGGAAGTGTAAAAGGCAAGAGAAGCTGGAAAAAGATGGTCTCATCACCTTCCAGGCAAATATTTTAATTATTGAAACTCATAAATTAGAATTAAAGGGACATCTTGAGGGGGGTTTTTTTTGGGCTGGCACTATTCTATCACCACTCCATCGGATGGATTGTCCTATAATTTTTATCGATCTCTCCCTTATGAAAGCAAGAAGTAAATAGATAAATGGGAGGTGGGGAAATTAATTAGGAAGAGGTAGAAGCGGGGAAGGAATTTCAAGGATCCTTGCTGTTGTAGTGATTTGGAGTCATATGGGTCGTAGCAAGCAGTGTTCTTAATATAAGTAATTCAAAACTTTTGAAACACGTCTTTAAATCGGCAGCGCCCTCCTTCTGCTCTGGGTTTGAAGGCTGATCCAGGGATGCCATCTTCACATGCGTAGAACATGGGGTATCTTACTTTGTATGCAGCTTTATCTTGTAAGTATTCCACAAAGCTCATATTTACATATAGAGTTCATTTAGTTGTAATGATTTTATAGGTTCTAGCCATTAAAGATTTAATTCTTTTCCTGGAAATAATGATTTCATTAGATTAGAAAACGAGGGTAGTTTCAAGTTCGCTGTTTATTTTCCTTTGTTTCTTTCTCTGTTGTAGCATAAGTGTTGTTTCTGTTATCATTGGGAAAGACTTTGGAGTTCGTTTTCATGTCTGTCAATTGCATTTGCTTGAATGGTTCTAAAGCCATTTTATTTTATGTTATTCCTTTCTATCCTGCGACCATTGCATTCCATGAGATTACATTTCTTAGAGACCTTTTATCAAACAGTTCACGTGCCTCCTATGCTGTTCATCTTGCATACCTGCCTGTTGATTAATGCCATAGAATTTGACTTTACACCTGGCTCCTCCTGCTCTGAAGTCACGTATTTGCACCTCGTCTTTCTCCTTCTTTTCTGTTGTATGGATAACATTTGAGATTTGATAATAATGCAAGTAGATGGTGATATTTCCAATTTCCAGTATTCATTTTCTGATATACTTGGCAACCTGTCACAGCCGCAGCTCTTGAACATGGTAGGGTTATAGATTTATTTAAACTCTCTATTTTTATTATAAAAATCCCAAATGTTCTCCATAAGACTGAAGACAAGTGCATTCTCAAGTTTTTGCAACCGTAACCATCTCAAACTTGGAGAAAGCTTGGTTCGTGTGTCTTCTCTGATGCCGTCAATGAGCAGATTGTTCAAGTGAAGAAATTGAGGACCAATGAGCAAATTATTTAATTCTCTTGGTCTGCGCAATGTTTCAAGCCTTTGCCAATTACCTCCGTTCAGTCGAAGCTGAGAGAAATTGATGTTATTGGATTCAGCGTTTAGATGAGCTTCTTCACATAGTCTGGTAATCTAAATTTATTTAATCTCCCTGATACCTTTGGCTACCTATCACCGCTGCAGCATTTATACTTAGGAGAGTGTACAGATTTAAATAAACTCCCTGAAACCATTGGCAACCTATCTCAGCTGCATATCCTAGATTTTCAAAGATATAGTAAATTAAATTAACTTTATGTTTTCTTTGGCAGCTGTAACATTTGGAATTTGATAAATAATGCAAGTAGACAATGATATTTCAAATTTACAATCTTCTCTTTCTATTATACTCGTCAACCTGTCACAGTTTCAGCATTTAGAGTTGAGGCGTTGTACAGAATTAAATAGTTTCCCTGAAATCATTGACCACCTTTCATAGCTGCAACTTTAGACTAGCAAAGGTGTAGTAAACTTATTAACCTCTCTGATTTCATAGTTAATCTGTCAGTGGCGCATTTGGTCATGGTAGGGTGTATAGATTTATGCAATCTCTCTGATCTAATTTTCATCTAGTCTCAGCTGTAGCATTTAATATTTTGGACTGATAGTGATGGCCTCTCTCTGGTTTATATTTCTTATATCATATTTAGCTCCCTTTATGTTTTGTAATGAAATTTTACTTATTTATTCTCTGTACCTCATGGGTTGATAGGCTTGTTTATCTATCTTTGGTAAACAAATCCTTAGATTGAGAATCAGGAAATATGGGAATAGAGAAATAAATAAAGATGTATATTTATGTGTGCTATATAGAGATATATGTAATTTTGGTATATAAATATTATGATTCAAGAAAGAAGACCTTTTTGTCTTGTATTCATTAGAGAATATAGTTAGTGAATTTGAAAATAATAAATAAATAAAACGAAGAGTAGTTTCATTGACTTAGATCAGAAAAAGGGGATGCGAAAAATAATGTATATTTGGAAAAGTGTAAGTTGCAATTGAAAGAATAGAATTGTTGACCGAGTTCCTTTTTAGCATCTTAAGTTTTGTAAGAAAGGATAAAATTAGTAATAAGGTATTGATTAATTCAATTGTTGAATAGGTAGTTATTGCTAGTAAGTTATAGGATGTTAAATTAGATGATTATGGAAAATAATGAAATTGAAATATTAAGTCAATTAGAAGAATTAATTTTAAATAGGAAGAAAGTATAATGTCATAGACATATTCTTTTATTATGATTGGCTACTAGATACTCTTGGAAAATAGGTAATGGAATCTTTTATATTTATTTCTGAGACCTAGGAATTGTTATGCGAAATGAACTTTTTTGTATAAATATTCATTCATGTAATTGTGTGGCGTGAATATTAGTGTGATTGATTTATATTTATAAGTTTATGAAGTAGATAGGGATATGTTGAAGATATGAAAAATTCTTGGTTAGCATAGTGTTATTTTGGTAATAAGGAGAATTGATAGTTGTAAGAGTTGATTGTGTATAGTTGGATAAATGTAGGGTTTATGTAAAATAGATGATTTTCTAAATGATGACTATTCCTTATTCCCTTTCTCGTAAATTCTGTATAAGGATGCTTACTTGTTTCATAGTTGATTTGATGGTTTGAGCCAATTGCTTTGTATCAAGTTGATTTTGTATTTTATTTTATTTTATTTGAGTTTTGTTTAAGGAGGGAGCTCTTTTGTGTCATAAGGTTGTGATTATATTTTTGGTCCTTGCGGAAGGATAGAAAGTGTTTGTTGGTTATTGTTGTTCATTAAGTGTATCCCCGTGTTTAATGGTTGTTATGATGAATTTATTTCGATGTATCTCTTGAGTTATTGGGTTTTCATAGGTGATTTTATTTACTGAGTTCACATTTGATCAATGAATTAGCTTGATGGATCCCTAGTATTTTGGTCGCCTGCTTGAGTCCTTTTTGGTTGAGGTGATTTCCGTATGATAATTTTTTTTGTGTTGAGATTGTATTGCTTAATTTTATCCTCATTTGTGGGTTGTCATTCTTTTGACTTCCAGAGGCTTGAGATGATTGTCAGTTGATGTTCTCTCTTTATGTACTCTTGGCATGGCAAGATATTGGTATCATTATTTTGAAAAGGGTTGTACGAGAATTGTTGAGACTCTGATTTTGTACTTGTTAGCGAGATGTGCAATGCCTCGCAACGCTTTTATGTTGTGATTCTTTGTTCAAATTATGATGGTACAACCCTTGGTTATTTTGTGGTTTGAGATTGTTGGGTCTCTAGGGAGAGTGGCTCCTCGTGGGGGCCGGCGCCCCGTGTAAGGGGAAGAGCACAGGAGAACCCACGAGTGAGTTAGTAAACAAGTGAAAACCTAATAATTAACTTAGGAGGGTTGGATAGTAATATCATTATAAGATTAATAAAATGGATGCCTTGTCTTCATTAGTGTTTCCGTAGACTAATGGAAGGCTGATAAGGCCGCGGTTGGCAAGGTCGTGACCTCATCTTCACGAGAGGTCTACAGCTCCGCATGAGCTACCCTATGGTGCCGGCGCCTCCAATTGGGAGGAAGAGCATAGGAGATCCATAGATGGGGGCCGGCGCCTCAGTTTGGGAGGAAGGGCCAGCAGAACCCATGTGGGCTATGCGATGACACTCTCCCCTAGTTGCCCATGTGTTTTACTTTATTGTGTTCCTCTAGAAGTAGGTTATGGGAGTTGGTTTAGATTGTTGTTTTAAATTGATTTAAATTGATTTATGATTATTGTTTTAATCCATCTTTAGTATGTTTTTCGGTCTTGTATGATCTCATTTATATTTGATTTACAATCTTATATCTTATGATACTGTGATGTGATGTTATTATATTGTTTAATTGTGATTTGAATTGTAAGTGTTTCTTGATCATTCTTTGGTTACTTGCTTTTTGGTCATTGCTTTGATTTATGTGTTGGGATTTGCGACTTTAAGTTATTATATGGACTCTTGTAATCCTTGAGTTTTATGATACTTTTGTATGTTGTGAGTCTTGTGATTCCGTGTTGGGATGTTCTTGGTTGAGGAATCTTATTGTCAGCTCCTAGCACGGGGGTTGGGTCTTCGGACTCACATGGTCGGGTGGAACGTGGTAAGCACCCCATTGGGTCCCCAGTCGAGGATCGAGAGGTGCGGATTGGTACGGATGCAGTGACTCCAGAGTTGTATTTGTCTTGGAGCCAGTTATGATTCTTTTACTTGTATCGTGTTATCTTGTGTATGGTTTCCATTTATGTTGGAAACACTTTTGTATCATTGTACCTCTTGAACATTGTATTGTAATGTAATGTTAAACCCAATGTGGTTGTTGGCCATGGCAATTATTATTGTGTTGAGTTAATTATGTATATGTTGTATTTACTCAGATGGTTCTTATCAATGATTTATCATGTTTGTGCTTCATTTGATAATTTTTACCTTATATCTTTGGATTTTATTCTTTATTGCTGTTGTATGGATCTAAGTCGCCTAATGACTCCTCGTGTACCCCAAGGGATGTATGTGTTAGTGAATCTGTTTAAATGAAATTCATGTTATGACTTAATGTGTATGTTATGTTTACTTTTAAAAAAAATATAAAAAAATTGTGTTGTAATTATTATGTATTTGTCCTTTGGGGTTCGCACGGCAGGGCATTACAACATTGGTATCAGATCCTAGGTTCATACACTGGGCACTATGTGTGCTCACTATGTAACCTTGCACTTAGACCCGTGAGTCTTGAGTTTCACTTTTCTTTTGGCATAGTTGTGAATTTGAATTTCTTTCGTTAGTTGGTGTCGTGTTGATGGTGCAGGAAACTTATGGGAAAGGATAGGACCCTCGGTGTAGTGCGCAATGCACCGATATCCTTCCTGTCGGGGATGCTCTATGGACCCTTGAGTTTTAGTGTGATGTGTTTCTTGGGGATATGTTTTATGTGTGTGAATATGTCAAGTGTGTATGGAAATTGCAATTTTGTTGTCCTTGAGTGATGAATTATGTTTTCTTGAATTTGTGAAGGTGTAAAATTTTACCCTTTTTATTGAAATTGATGTAAGAATTGGTGTTCTCTGTGTGAAAATTATGAGTTTTAACGAAGATGTGAGGTTTTGTGTATAATTATTTTATAATTTTTAGCAAGAATATGGTATCTTGAGGATAAGATGCAACTTGAATTATTGGTACTAATGTGCAATGTCCTATGGTAGCTTTTGAATTACAGGAAGTTGGCTTCAGAAAGCATAGTGACGAAGGTAATGCAATACTTATTATGTTAAGTAGTAATTAATTTTGATATAATAGATGAATTAGGTTTATGGTTAATATCTTTATGCAAACATTGCCTAACTAATAAGAAGCAAACTATTTACGAGTTACTAGAATTGTTTTGTCTATTTTGAGTAGTTTGGTGGGAGGAACAGTGTGGTATCACTCGCTCGCGAGTGCCCTACTATGCTGAGATTTCCTCTCATGATATATTTGTGATAAATATATGTATTGTGCACAACATTTGTTTGCATGCAGGATTGCAGGAATTAAGTCTCGATTCCACCTGCATTGTCAGGATAGGGCGAGCATCATAAACACCCAATGGGATTGATGTGGAAAATGGGAACTGACAAGAAAGTTTCCCCAACCTAGTTCGTCATCTATCCTTGAGTTTGTCAATTGGTCTGTTTGCAACCCCGTCACCATTTTGGTTTTGGAATCCTTTCCTTATTTTTGGTTTATTTAATTTTAGTTGTTTAATTGATGATGTTTAATCGATGTTTTAATTTATGGTAATGATGTGCTTATGATCATTGATATTGTCGTGTTACCATGTTTATGATTGAGCTCGACTTCCAAGAGTAAGTCAATTTTTAAGGGGGGCAGGATGTAATACCCCTCCGTGTCGGTTGTTCTGGTCTTGTGTGTAAGTATATGTGCATGCTTCATTGATCACTATGTTATTTGATTGTGTGAAAAATATCAAATGTTAGTAGTCATGTTTAAATAATTAATTTATATCATAAGTGAATCTGCGAGGTTATTTAAAATATAATTAGAAATTAAAAATAATAATCCATTAAATTAAATCAAATGATTTAGATCAAATGATCAAATTAAACTAATTTGTTAAAAACACCAGTGATATTATGAGATAAATTGATTTAATAATAACAATGAACAAAACAATCTGGAAAAGAAAATAATAAAAAGGAAGGCAATTGGAAAATGGAAAGTGAATAGTTTATTAATTAAATAAATCGAGAGAAGATTTTTGGGAAGTGTAAAAGGCAAGAGAAGCTGGAAAAAGATGGTCTCATCACCTTCCAGGCAAAGATTTCAATTATTGAAACTCATAAATTAGAATTAAAGGGACATCTTGAGGGGGGTTTTTTTTGGGCTGGCACTATTCTATCACCACTCCTTCGGATGGATTGTCCTATAATTTTTATCGATCTCTCCCTTATGAAAGCAAGAAGTAAATAGATAAATGGGAGGTGGGGAAATTAATTAGGAAGAGGTAGAGGCGGGGAAGGAATTTCAGGGATCCTTGATGTTGTAGTGATTTGCAGTCATATGGGTCGTAGCAAGCAGTGTTCTTAATATAAGTAATTCAAAACTTTTGAAACATGTCTTTAAAACGGCAGCGCCCTCCTTCTGCTCTGGGTTTGAAGGCTGATCCAGGGATGCCATCTTCACATGCGCAGAACATGGGGTATCTTACTTTGTATGCCGCTTTATCTTGTAAGTATTCCACAAAGCTCATATTTACATATAGAGTTCATTTAGTTGGTAATGATTTTATAGGTTCTAGCCATTAAAGATTTAATTCTTTTCCTGGAAATAATGATTTCATTAGATTAGAAAACGAGGGTAGTTTCAAGTTCGTTGTTTATTTTCCTTTGTTTCTTTCTCTGTTGTAGCATAAGTGTTGTTTCTGTTATCATTGGGAAAGACTTTGGAGGTTGTTTTCATGTCTGTCAATTGCATTTGCTTGAATGGTTCTAAAGCCATTTTATTTTATGTTATTCCTTTCTATCCTGCGACCATTGCATTCCATGAGATTACATTTCTTAGAGACCTTTTATCAAACAGTTCACGTGCCTCCTATGTTGTTCATCTTGCATACCTGCCTGTTGATTAATGCCATAGAATTCGACTTTACACCTGGCTCCTCCTGCTCTGAAGTCACGTATTTGCACCTCGTCTTTCTCCTTCTTTTCCGTTGTATGGATAACATTTGAGATTTGATAATAATGCAAGTAGATGGCGATATTTCCAATTTCCAGTATTCATTTTCTGATATACTTGGCAACCTGTCACAGCCGCAACTCTTGAACATGGTAGGGTTATAGATTTATTTAAACTCTTTGTTTTTATTATAAAAATCCCAAATGTTCTCCATAAGACTAAAGACAAGTGCCTTCTCACATTTTTGCAACCGTAACCATCTCAAACTTGGAGAAAGCTTGGTTCGTGTGTCTTCTCTGATGCCGTCAATGAGCAGATTGTTCAAGTGAAGAAATTGAGGACCAATGAGCAGATTATTTAATTCTCTTGGTCTGCGCAATGTTTCAAGCCTTTGCCAATTACCTCCGTTCAGTCGAAGCTGAGAGAAATTGATGTTATTGGATTCAGCGTTTAGATGAGCTTCTTCACATAGTCTGGTAATCTAAATTTATTTAATCTCCCTGATACCTTTGCCTACCTATCACCGCTATAGCATTTATACTTAGGAGAGTGTACAGATTTAAATAACCTCCCTGAAACCATTGGCAACCTATCTCAGCTGCATAACCTAGATTTTCAAAGATATAGTAAATTAAATTAACTTTCTGTTTTCTTTGGCAGCTGTAACATTTGGAATTTGATAAATAATGCAAGTAGACAGTGATATTTCCAATTTACAATCTTCTCTTTCTGTTATACTTGTCAACCTGTCACAGTTTCAACATTTAGAGTTGGGGCGTTGTACAGAATTAAATAGTTTCCCTGAAATCATTGACCACCTTTCATAGCTGCAACTTTAGACTAGCAAAGGTGTAGTAAACTTATTAACCTCTCTGATTTCATAGTTAATCTATCAGTGGCGCATTTGGTCATGGTAGGGTGTATAGATTTATGCAATCTCTCTGATCTCATTTTCATCTAGTCTCAGCTGTAGCATTTAATATTTTGGACTGATAGTGATGGCCTCTCTCTGGTTTATATTTCTTATATCATATTTAGCTCCCTTTATGTTTTGTAATGAAATTTTACTTATTTATTCTCTGTACCTCATGGGTTGATAGGCTTGTTAATCTATCTTTGGTAAACAAATCCTTAGATTGAGAATCAGGAAATATGGGAATAGAGAAATAAATAAAGATGTATATTTATGTGTGCTATATAGAGATATATGTAATTTTGGTATATAAATATTATGATTCAAGAAAGAAGACCTTTTTGTCTTGTATTCATTAGAGAATATAGTTAGTGAATTTGAAAATAATAAATAAATAAAACAAAGAGTAGTTTCATTGATTTAGATCAGAAAAAGGGGATGCGAAAAATAATGTATATTTGGAAAAGTGTAAGTTGCAATTGAAAGAATAGAATTGTTGACCGAGTTCCTTTTTAGCATCTTAAGTTTTGTAAGAAAGGATAAAATTAGTAATAAGGTATTGATTAATTCAATTGTTGAATAGGTAGTTATTGCTAGTAAGTTATAGGATGTTAAATTAGATGATTATGGAAAATAATGAAATTGAAATATTAAGTCAATTAGAAGAATTAATTTGAAATAGGAAGAAAGTATAATTTCATAGACATATTCTTTTATTATGATTGGCTACTAGATACTCTTGGCAAATAGGTAATGGAATCTTTTATATTTATTTGTGAGACCTAGGAATTGTTATGCGAAATGAACTTTTTTGTATAAATATTCATTCATGTAATTGTGTGGCGTGAATATTAGTGTGATTGCTTTATATTTATAAGTTTATGAAGTAGATAGGGATATGTTGAAGATATGAAAAATTCTTGGTTAGCATAGTGTTATTTTGGTAATAAGGAGAATTGATAGTTGTAAGAGTTGATTGTGTATAATTGGATAAATGTAGGGTTTATGTAAAATAGATGATTTTCTAAATGATGACTATTCCTTATTCCCTTTCTCGTAAATTCTCTATAAGGATGCTTACTTGTTTCATAGTTGATTTGATGGTTTGAGCCAATTGCTTTATATCAAGTTGATTTTGTATTTTATTTTATTTTATTTCAGTTTTGTTTAAGGAGGGAGCTCTTTTGTGTCATAAGGTTGTGATTATATTTTTGGTCCTTGCAGAAGGATAGAAAGTGTTTGTTGGTTATTGTTGTTCATTAAGTGTATCCCTGTGTTTAATGGTTGTTATGATGAATTTATTTCGATGTATCTCTTGAGTTGTTGGGTTTTCATAGGTGATTTTATTTACTGAGTTCAAATTTTATCAATGAATGAGCTTGATGGATCCCTAGTATTTTGGTCGCCTGCTTGAGTCCTTTTTGGTTGAGGTTATTTCCGTATGATAAGTTTTTTTGTGTTGAGATTGTATTGCTTGATTTTATCCTCATTTATGGGTTGTCGTTCTTTTGACTTCCAGAGGCTTGAGATGATTGTCAGTTGATGTTCTCTCTTTATGTACTCTTGGCATGGCAAGATATTGGTATCATTATTTTGAAAAGGGTTGTACGAGAATTGTTGAGACTCTGATTTTGTACTTGTTAGCGAGATGGGTAATGCCTCGCAATGCTTTTATGTTGTGATTCTTTGTTCAAATTATGATGGTACAACCCTTGGTTATTTTGTGGTTTGAGATTGTTAGGTCTCTAGGGAGAGTGGCTCCTCGTGGGGGCCGGCACCCCGTGTAAGGGGAAGAGCACAGGAGAACCCACGAGTGAGTTAGTAAACAAGTGAAAATCTAATAATTAACTTAGGAGGGTTGGATAGTAATATCATTATAAGATTAATAAAATGGATGCCTCGTCTTCATTAGTGTTTCCGTAGACTAATGGAAGGCTGAGAAGGCCGTGGTTGGCAAGGTCGTGACCTCGTCTTCACGAGAGGTCTACGGCTCCGCATGAGCTACCCTATGGTGCCGGCGCCTCCAATTGGGAGGAAGAGCACAGGAGATTCATAGATGCGGGCCGGCGCCTCAGTTTGGGAGGAAGGGCTAGGAGAACCCATGTGGGCTATGCGATGACACTCTCCCCTAGTTGCCCATGTGTTTTACTTTATTGTGTTCCTCTGGAAGTAGGTTATGGGAGTTGGTTTAGATTGTTGTTTTAAATTGATTTAAATTGATTTATGATTATTGTTTTAATCCATCTTTAGTATGTTTTTTGGTCTTGTATGATCTCATTTATATTTGATTTACAATCTTATATCTTATGATACTATGATGTGATGTTATTATATTGTTTAATTGTGATTTGAATTGTAAGTGTTTCTTGATCATTCTTTGGTTACTTGCTTTTTGGTCATTGCTTTGATTTATGTGTTGGGATTTGCGACTTTAAGTTATTATATGGACTCTTGTAATCCTTGAGTTTTATGATACATTTGTATGTTGTGAGTCTTGTGATTCCGTTTTGGGATGTTCTTGGTTGAGGACTCTTATTGTCAACTCCTAGCACGGGGGGTGGGTCTTCGGACTCACATGGTCGGGTGGAATGTGCTAAGCACCCCATTGGGTCCCCAGTCGAGGATCGAGAGGTGCGGATTGGTGCGGATGCAGTGACTCCAGAGTTGTAATTGTCTTGGAGCCAGTTATGATTCTTTTACTTGTATCATGTTATCTTGTGTATGGTTTCCATTTATGTTGGAAACACTTTTGTATCATTGTACCTCTTGAACATTGTATTGTAATGTAATGTTAAACCCAATGTGGTTGTTGGCCATGGTAGTTATTATTGTGTTGAGTTAATTATGTATATGTTGTATTTACTCAGATGGTTCTTATCAATGATTTATCATGTTTGTGCTTCATTTGATAATTTTTACCTTATATCTTTGGATTTTATTCTTTATTGTTGTTGTATGGATCTAAGTCGCGTAATGACTCCTCATGTACCCCAAGGGATGTATGTGTTAGTGAATTTGTTTAAATGAAATTCATGTTATGACTTAATGTGTATGTTATGTTTACTTTAAAAAATAAAAATAAAAATTGTGCTGTAATTATTATGTATTTGTCCTTTGGGGTTCACACGGCGGGGCATTACAACATTGGTATCAGAGCCTAGGTTCATACACTGGGCACTATGTGTGCTCACTATGTAACCTTGCGCTTAGACTCGTGAGTCTTGAGTTTCACTTTTCTTTTGGCATAGTTGTGAATTTGAATTTCTTTCGTTAGTTGTTGTCGGGTGGATGGTGCAGGAAACTTATGGGAAAGGATAGGACCCTCGGTGTAGTGCGCAATGCACCGATATCCTTCCTGTCGGGGATGCTCTATGGACCCTTGAGTTTTAGTGTGATGTGTTTCTTGGGGATATGTTTTATGTGTGTGAATATGTCAAGTGTGTATGGAAATTGCGATTTTGTTGTCCTTGAGTGATGAATTATGTTTTCTTGAATTTGTGAAGGTGTAAAATTTTACCCTTTTTATTCAAATTGATGTAAGAATTGGTGTTCTCTGTGTGAAAATTATGAGTTTTAACGAAGATGTGAGGTTTTGTGTATAATTATTTTATAATTTTTAGCAAGAATATGGTATCTTGAGGATAAGATGCAACTTGAATTATTGGTACTAATGTGCAATGTCCTATGGTAGCTTTTGAATTACAGGAAGTTGGCTTCAGAAAGCATAGTGACAAAGGTAATGTAATACTTATTATGTTAAGTAGTAATTAATTTTGATATAATAGATGAATTAGGTTTATGGTTAATATCTTTATGCGAACATTGCCTAAATAATAAGAAGCAAACTATTTACGAGTTACTAGAATTGTTTTGTCTATTTTGAGTAGTTTGGTGGGAGGGACAGTGTGGTATCACTCGCTCGCGAGTGCCCTACTATGCTGAGATTTCCTCTCACGATATATTTGTGATAAATATATGTATTGTGCACAACGTTTGTTTGCATGCAGGATTGCAGGAATTAAGTCTCGATTCCACCTGCATTGTCAGGACAGGGCAAGCATCATAAACACCCAATGGGATTGATGTGGAAAATAGGAACTGACAAGAAAGTTTCCCCAACCTAGTTCATCATCTATCCTTGAGTTTGTCAATTGGTCTGTTTGCAACCCCGTCACCATTTTTGTTTTGGAATCCTTTCCTTATTTTTGGTTTATTTAATTTTCGTTGTTTAATTGATGATGTTTAATCGATGTTTTAATTTATGGTAATGATGTGCTTATGATCATTGATATTGTCGTGTTACCATGTTTATGATTGAGCTCGACTTCCAGGAGTAAGTCAATTTTTAAGGGGGGGAGGATGTAATACCCCTCCATGTCGGTTGTTCTGGTCTTGTGTGTAAGTATATGTGCATGCTTCATTCATCACTATGTTATTTGATTGTGTGAAAAATATCAAATGTTAGTAGTCATGTTTAAATAATTAATTTAAATCATAAGTGAATCTGCGAGGTTATTTAAAATATAATTAGAAATTAAAAATAATAATCCATTAAATTAAATCAAATGATTTAGATCAAATGATCAAATTAAATTAATTTGTTAAAAACAACAGTGATATTATTAGATAAATTGATTTAATAATAATAATGAACAAAACAATCTGGAAAAGAAAATAATAAAAAGGAAGGCAATTGGAAAATGGAAAGTGAATAGTTTATTAATTAAATAAATCGAGATAAGATTTTTGGGAAGTGCAAAAGGTAGGAGAAGCTGGAAAAAGATGGTCTCATCACCTTCCAGGCAAAGATTTCAATTATTGAAACTCATAAATTAGAATTAAAGGGACATCTTGAGGGGGTTTTTTTTTGGGCTGGCACTATTCTATCACCACTCCGTCGGATGGATTGTCCTATAATTTTTATCGATCTCTCCCTTATGAAAGCAAGAAGTAAATAGATAAATGGGAGGTGGGGAAATTAATTAGGAAGAGGTAGAGGCGGGGAAGGAATTTCAGGGATCCTTCTTGTTGTAGTGATTTGGAGTCATATGGGTCGTAGCAAGCAGTGTTCTTAATATAAGTAATTCAAAACTTTTGAAACACGTCTTTAAAACGGCAGCCCCCTCCTTCTACTCTGGGTTTGAAGGCTGATCCAGGGATGCCATCTTCACATGCGCAGAACATGGGGTATCTTACTTTGTATGCCGCTTTATCTTGTAAGTATTCCACAAAGCTCATATTTACATATAGAGTTCATTTAGTTGGTAATTATTTTATAGGTTCTAGCCATTAAAGATTTAATTCTTTTCCTGGAAATAATGATTTCATTAGATTAGAAAATGAGGGTAGTTTCAAGTTCGCTGTTTATTTGCCTTTGTTTCTTTCTCTGTTGTAGCATAAGTGTTGTTTCTGTTATCATTGGGAAAGACTTTGGAGTTCGTTTTCATGTCTGTCAATTGCATTTGCTTGAATGGTTCTAAAGCCATTTTATTTTATGTTATTCCTTTCTATCCTGCGACCATTGCATTCCATGAGATTACATTTCTTAGAGACCTTTTATCAAACAGTTCACGTGCCTCCTATGCTGTTCATCTTGCATACCTGCCTGTTGATTAATGCCATAGAATTCGACTTTACACCTGGCTCCTCCTACTCTAAAGTCACGTATTTGCACCTCGTCTTTCTCCTTCTTTTCCGTTGTATGGATAACATTTGAGATTTGATAATAATGCAAGTAGATGGCGATATTTCCAATTTCCAGTATTCATTTTCTGATATACTTGGCAACCTGTCACAGTCACAGCTCTTGAACATGGTAGGGTTATAGATTTATTTAAACTCTCTTTTTTTATTATAAAAATCCCAAATGTTCTCCATAAGACTAAAGACAAGTGCCTTCTCACATTTTTGCAACCATAACCATCTCAAACTTGGAGAAAGCTTGGTTCGTGTGTCTTCTCTGATGCCGTCAATGAGCAGATTGTTCAAGTGAAGAAATTGAGGACCAATGAGCAGATTATTTAATTCTCTTGGTCTGCGCAATGTTTCAAGCCTTTGCCAATTACCTCCATTCAGTCGAAGCTGAGAGAAATTGATGTTATTGGATTCAGCGTTTAGATGAGCTTCTTCACATAGTCTGGTAATCTAAATTTATTTAATCTCCCTGATACCTTTGGCTACCTATCACCGCTATAGCATTTATACTTAGGAGAGTGTACAGATTTAAATAACCTCCCTGAAACCATTGGCAACCTATCTCAGCTGCATATCCTAGATTTTCAAAGATATAGTAAATTAAATTAACTTTTTGTTTTCTTTGGCAGCTGTAACATTTGGAATTTGATAAATAATGCAAGTGGACAGTGATATTTCCAATTTACAATCTTCTCTTTCTGTTATACTTGTCAACCTGTCACAGTTTCAACATTTAGAGTTGAGGCTTTGTACAGAATTAAATAGTTTCCCTGAAATCATTGACCACCTTTCATAGCTGCAACTTTAGACTAGCAAAGGTGTAGTAAACTTATTAACCTCTCCGATTTCATAGTTAATCTATCAGTGGCGCATTTGGTCATGGTAGGGTGTATAGATTTATGCAATCTCTCTGATCTCATTTTCATCTAGTCTCAGCTGTAGCATTTAATATTTTGGACTGATAGTGATGGCCTCTCTCTGGTTTATATTTCTTATATCATATTTAGCTCCCTTTATGTTTTGTAATGAAATTTTACTTATTTATTCTCTGTACCTCATGGGTTGATAGGCTTGTTAATCTATCTTTGGTAAACAAATCCTTAGATTGAGAATCAGGAAATATGGGAATAGAGAAATAAATAAAGATGTATATTTATGTGTGCTATATAGAGATATATGTAATTTTGGTATACAAATATTATGATTCAAGAAAGAAGACCTTTTTGTCTTGTATAAATTAGAGAATATAGTTAGTGAATTTGAAAATAATAAATAAATAAAATGAAGAGTAGTTTCATTGATTTAGATCAGAAAAAGGGGATGCTAAAAATAATGTATATTTGGAAAAGTGTAAGTTGCAATTGAAAGAATAGAATTGTTGACCGAGTTCCTTTTTAGCATCTTAAGTTTTGTAAGAAAGGATAAAATTAGTAATAAGGTATTGATTAATTCAATTGTTGAATAGGTAGTTATTGCTAGTAAGTTATAGGATGTTAAATTAGATGATTATGGAAAATAATGAAATTGAAATATTAAGTCAATTAGAAGAATTAATTTGAAATAGGAAGAAAGTATAATGTCATAGACATATTCTTTTATTATGATTGGATACTAGATACTCTTGGCAAATAGGTAATGGAATCTTTTATATTTATTTGTGAGACCTAGGAATTGTTATGCGAAATGAACTTTTTTGTATAAATATTCATTCATGTAATTGTGTGGCGTGAATATTAGTGTGATTGCTTTATATTTATAAGTTTACGAAGTAGATAGGGATATGTTGAAGATATGAAAAATTCTTGGTTAGCATAGTGTTATTTTGGTAATAAGGAGAATTGATAGTTGTAAGAGTTGATTGTGTATAATTGGATAAATGTAGGGTTTATGTAAAATAGATGATTTTCTAAATGATGACTATTCCTTATTCCCTTTCTCGTAAATTCTCTATAAGGATGCTTACTTGTTTCATAGTTGATTTGATGGTTTGAGCCAATTGCTTTATATCAAGTTGATTTTGTATTTTATTTTATTTTATTTGAGTTTTGTTTAAGGAGGGAGCTCTTTTGTGTCATAAGGTTGTGATTATATTTTTGGTCCTTGCGGAAGGATAGAAAGTGTTTGTTGGTTATTGTTGTTCATTAAGTGTATACCCATGTTTAATGGTTGTTATGATGAATTTATTTCGATGTATCCCTTGAGTTGTTGGGTTTTCATAGGTGATTTTATTTACTGAGTTCACATTTGATCAATGAATGAGCTTGATGGATCCCTAGTATTTTGGTCGCCCGCTTGAGTCCTTTTTGGTTGAGGTGATTTCCATATGATAAGTTTTTTTTTGTTGAGATTGTATTGCTTAATTTTATCCTCATTTGTGGGTTGTCGTTCTTTTGAATTCAAGAGGCTTGAGATGATTGTCAGTTGATGTTCTCTCTTTATGTACTCTTGGCATGGCAAGATATTGGTATCATTATTTTGAAAAGGGTTGTACGAGAATTGTTGAGACTCTGATTTTGTACTTGTTAGCGAGATGGGTAATGCCTCGCAACGCTTTTATGTTGTGATTCTTTGTTCAAATTATGATGGTACAACCCTTGGTTATTTTGTGGTTTGAGATTGTTGGGTCTCTAGGGAGAGTGGCTCCTTGTGGGGGCTGGCGCCCCGTGTAAGGGGAAGAGCATAGGAGAACCCACGAGTGAGTTAGTAAACAAGTGAAAACCTAATAATTAACTTACGAGGGTTGGATAGTAATATAATTATAAGATTAATAAAATGGATGCCTCATCTTCATTAGTGTTTCCGTAGACTAATGGAAGGCTAAGAAGGCCGTGGTTGGCAAGGTCGTGACCTTGTCTTCACGAGAGGTCTACGGCTCCGCATGAGCTACCCTATGGTGCTGGTGCCTCCATTTGGGAGGAAGAGCACATGAGATCCATAGATGGGGGCTGGCGCCTCAGTTTGGGAGGAAGGGCCAGGAGAACCCATGTGGGCTATGCGATGACACTCTCCCCTAGTTGCCCATGTGTTTTACTTTATTGTGTTCCTCTGGAAGTAGGTTATGGGAGTTGGTTTAGATTGTTGTTTTAAATTGATTTAAATTGATTTATGATTATTGTTTTAATCCATCTTTAGTATGTTTTTCGGTCTTGTATGATCTCATTTATATTTGATTTACAATCTTATATCTTATGATACTGTGAGGTGATGTTATTATATTGTTTAATTGTGATTTGAATTGTAAGTGTTTCTTGATCATTCTTTGGTTACTTGCTTTTTGGTCATTGCTTTGATTTATGTGTTGGGATTTGTGACTTTAAGTTATTATATGGACTCTTGTAATCCTTGAGTTTTATGATACTTTTGTATGTTGTGAGTCTTGTGATTCCGTGTTGGGATGTTCTTGGTTGAGGACTCTTATTGTCAGCTCCTAGCACGGGGGGTGGGTCTTTGGACTCACATGGTCGGGTGGAACGTGCTAAGCACCCCATTGGGTCCCCAGTCGAGGATCGAGAGGTGTGGATTGGTGCGGATGCAGCGACTCCAGAGTTGTATTTGTCTTGGAGCCAGTTATGATTCTTTTACTTGTATCATGTTATCTTGTGTATGGTTTCCATTTATGTTGGAAACACTTTTGTATCATTGTACCTCTTGAACATTGTATTGTAATGTAATGTTAAACCCAATGTGGTTGTTGGCCATGGCAGTTATTATTGTGTTGAGTTAATTATGTATATGTTGTATTTACTCAGATGGTTCTTATCAATGATTTATCATGTTTGTGCTTCATTTGATAATTTTTACCTTATATCTTTGGATTTTATTCTTTATTGCTATTGTATGGATCTAAGTCATGTAATGACTCCTCGTGTACCCCAAGGGATGTATGTGTTAGTGAATCTATTTAAATGAAATTCATGTTATGAATTAATGTGTATGTTATGTTTACTTTAAAAAAAATATAAAAAAAAATTGTGCTGTAATTATTATGTATTTGTCCTTTGGGGTTCGCACGGCGAGGCATTACATAGAGACTTTTATTCCTACAATTCTTGCATACAAAAAAATGTCAAGTAACATGTAAATCTCCATTGCAGACACACTGTGAAAGGAAATCATGGGGTAGCAAGGTGCTTGCAAGTGAGTGATGCTACTCCATCCTTTCACCAAGACTCACTAACCACACATCAGAAAACATAGCAACATAGAATCACAACATCACCACATATAATATTAAAGAAAACTATACCATAGGTGAATAAGTTAACCACCACATAATGTATCATAAATCATCATAATAATGTCAAGTGTAGAAAACCAACCAAACTATGAATCCACACACAACCAAGTCAGTGAACTAATCACCATCGCAAACCAGTAACAAACCAACACATAAGAGTATCATAGAGTATCAAAGAGTATCAACAACTTGGGGGTATTACATCCTCCCCCTAGAACATGGCTTACTCTTTGAAGCCAGTAAATAAATATGGGTAAGCCTCTCTAATATGGTATGCATCCTCCCATGTCGCCAAAGTCTTGTCATTCAGGTCCCACTGAAACCACACCTGATGAATATCTCTACCCTTAAGGGTGAGTCTCCGATGTTGTAGCACATCCACAGGCTCTAGAGCTAGTTGCCCATCCTCAACCTATAGAGTATTCCAATAAAGTAACATCAGGATAATATGGTCTAAGGACTAAAACGTGAAAAATGTCATGAATCTGCGATAGACTAGGTGGAAAGGCTAGGCAGTAGGAAATAGGTTTAATTCTTTCTAACACCTCGAACGACCCTAAAAAGTGGGGAACAAGCTTAGAACCCTTTCCATTATGAATAGGGATCTTCCACGGACATACTCAAAGAAACACACGATCACCAACCGCAAATTGTTCATCAACTCTATGTGCATCAGCATACTTCTTCTATCTATCCTGAGTTGCAACAAGATGCTCTTAGATGTGAGCTACCTATTGTTCCATATCTTGAAGCATTTTGGGTCCAAGGAGAAGCCTGTCCTCTAACCGATCCTAGCTCAAAGGGGTACTGTAACTCCCCGCCGTGCGAACCCCAAAGGAACTAATAACAATGGAACAATTTTTTTTTTTAAACATAATAACTTACTTAAGTATTCCAATATAACAATATATTAAGTTGCACGACTAATTCCATTGGGGTACATGAGGTGGCATTACTATAGTAACCCATAACAAATGATAATAAGATTAACCATAATTAAACATTTAAGTAAATCGATTCATTCCCATTTCATCATTTAAATATCCATTAAACAATAACCATATTCATAACATAAGTACATATGACAACAAAAGATACTATAAAGATATGAAGCATTTATATTACCACAGAAGTAACACAACTCAACACAACTATTACAAATGATCGTTCCTGAATAAATACATGGCCTGAATAAACATTACATCCAAATGATAGTAAAATACAATTGACTAAAAATACATCTTAATAACCACATATACAATTTACAACAAGGTCATCCCAACACACGTGGGAGACAATACATCAATGAATACATTACATCTGAAGTATAACATACATCTGGTACAAAGAATTACTGGATCATCAACATCCGCCAAACCCTGCAATAAAAGATACATCTGCGACCAAAAAGGGAACCCAACGGTGTGCGAAGCACGTTCCACCCAACCACCCCCATGCTGGGAGTAGACAAGGAAGGATCCCCGACCAAGCATGTCTAACAGTAACACAATACTAGCTCTAGACAGACAACTTAACATCAAAGACCACATAGAAACTAAACAATGGTAAATCCAAAAGGCACAACAACAAACCACCTCAGAACAAAACAACTAGTCACAATCACAACATCAATGAAACTCAAGACATAATATCAAAAACAACTTCCAAAACTAACCAATGAAAAATCAATAAATCACTTCCAGAGGACTTTAGTAAATCAACACAAATAGAATGTTAGATGAGAGTGTCATCACATGGCTTAACATGAATTATCCAGACATCCTATCAAAAGGTGTCGCCTCCATCTCTACATGAATTCTCTAGAAAACCAAGTTAAGGTGCCGCCTCCATCTATGGTTCTCCCGATAGCTTATCTCAAGGCGCCGCTCCATAGGGTCACTCATGCGGAGTCATTAACCTTTCGTGAAGACAAGGCGACGACCTTGCCAACCATGGCCTTCTCGGTCCCCTTTAGTCTGTGATAGCACTAACAAGCGGACAAGGCTTCTCAATTATCTTATTAGTGTTTAATCCCCACCCGTGGTTTATTACTTAAGTTATCATTGATTAATCTAACTCTAAGTGGGTTACCCTGATAGCCCCTTTGTGCGCCGGCCCCCACTAGAGCCACTCTCTCTCTAGACACTCAACACAAACTATCCAATTACAAAAAGGACTATATCAACAAGAACACTGAACAAATCAACTGAATCATTAGCGAGGCATAACCATCTCACCCGAAGTCACATGTATAACATTCACCACGATACGATCCAAGTGTATACTAACATCACTACTAAAACCAAAATATAAGGGCAACCATCAAATTACAAGATTGAATATAATCACAGTATCCCCACCTCTGGAAGTTCCTAAACAATAACTTAATCTCCTATGAAGGATAAAATAAAACTAGGGTTTTCTGATACGACTCAAAAGAACTAAAAAAAAAAATACCACAATAGAATTAACGAATAATCTAAAGAATAACGATTACGTTTAATGAAAGCCATAAAACAAATTACAATGAATAATGAGTTTCACCCAATAAATCAATCAATTACATGAAAAAAACTCGTTTCAAATCAACACAATTAATTTATTTCAAATTTTCTAATTAAACTATAATATTATAAAATACTAAAATTCTCAAATTTACTTTCTAACATAACAACATAAATAACTACTCAATATATATATACATGCTTATATGCCTTTACACGTATTTACATATATACTCATATAAAAATTAGATATATATATATATATATATATATATATATATTAAAACAAACATTTAAAATTTATTATAAAAATTAACACTTAATTTATTCATATATATATATATAAAATAAAATAATATATAATATATATATCTAAAAATATATTACATATATATATTAAATAATATATATATAAACAAATTCAAATGACATAAAATAAACCTTTTTGCGTTTATAATAAAAAAAACATATTAAATAATAAATAATAAAGGGACAAAAGTCCCATTCATGGCACTGCCCACAGCACAACATGGGTGGCTGCCATTGCGCAGCTTGCTAGGGGGTGTGTATAGCCACCACTTGGGGCCCGTGGGTGGTACGGCTGTGGCCGGCCGCCCACCCCCCAATAAATTTTTTTATTTTATTTTATATATATATTTTTTATAATTTAATTTTATATTTATAATTTCATTTAATTTTAATTTAATTTAATTTTAAATTTCATTTCCAATATAATTTGAAATTCAAAGCAATAATTTTAACATATATATATATATATTATAAAAAAAATATTTTCAAAAATCTGATCAGTAAACTTGCTGATTTTTATATATATATATAACTACAAATTAAAATCAAATGAAATAATCAATAAGTTTTAAATCATACACCAATAGATCTAGATCTGCCAATAATAGGATGATAATAATAGGGACAATTTTCATTTTCATACAATATTTTCTCAACTAAATTGTATTAACTAACTACAGAGAATTTAACTTTAGTTTTTCAACAGAAAATTTCAACGATTTAACACAACACAATGAAACCCTAATTTTGAACAAATATATTAATTTAATAGTGACAGACATGATTTCTTTTCCCAACAAACAATTTCTAACTACATAATCCTCTTTCACAAACACAGAGTAATTAATTTTCAAACAAAAAGCACTTCAACGAAAGTTTGATTTCAAAACAATAAACTAAAAGAAGTAATAATTTAGAAGAACCTGAAATCCTTCGTCTGATGAAGAATCCCTTCTGTAGCCTCCTCTCGATCTCCTCCTGCAACTTTCTTTTCGAATCTATCTATCTTCAAAACAATTATTTTCCCCAGAAGTTTCAACAAAATTATTTTCTTTTCTTTTTATTTCCAGATCCCAAAAACAAAGAGAAAAATTTTGTGTGTGAATAAATATCTCATAAAAATAATAAATCAAAAACAAAGAATCAATAAAGCTCTTCTGCTTTCTTTTCTCAAAAAATCCTCTTCTCTTATTGGTCCTTTTTCCAGCTTTTAAAAGCACAACTTATCTACAATTTTAATTAAAATAATTTATTTAATCCAGATATTATCCCCACATGATTTTCTAATCTAATATTAATAAAAAGATAATATCTAATTATTCTCAATAATATTAATTTAATTTAATTTCTTGCACTTTAATTAATTAAATATATTTTAATTTACAATATATTTAAATTTAACCATTTACTAACTCACAATTAAATCAAAACAACAAAACAACTGTAATTAATTATCTTATAACATAAGATTAATTAATTACACACTAACCATAAATTAAATAAAAACTCAACAATTAACTATACAATGACAAGGACAAAACTTCAGTCATAACACGACTCACAACAGACGATGGACTTGGGACAGGGACACTTCCAAACCTACTGCCTTTTTCAACATTTTACCCATTGGGTTAATTTATTGCTTGCCCTATCCTGCCGAAGCAGGTGGAATCAAGACTTATTCCTGCAACCCTGCATCCAAATAAACGTCAAGTAGCACATGTATATATATAAAATCAAACATCCTATCATGAGAAGGAATTGCAGTGTAGCAGGGCACTCATGAACGAGTGATGCTACACTGTCCTCTCACCTAATCTATTCTAAAAATTACAATATCAATGACGAATTAATATTTCTAACCAAATTGATCATAAGATAACATGATTACTTAACTACTGCATCATAACTAATCATTAAACCATTGCATTATAAAATAATACTAAATTCAAATAACATGATCACCATAGAATCATCACATTGACATATATAATACTAATGAAAAAACCATTCGAATAAACAATAATCCAATCAACACACAGAGTATCATAAATCATATTAATAATGTCACAAGAAGCAAACAACTAAACTACGCATCCGCACACACCAAGTCGGTGAATGAATCACCATTACAAATTAGTATCATGCTAACACACAAGAGAAACCAATAGTAGCAAATAGTATCAAAAATATGGGGGTATTACAGGTACGAAAAGGATGACCATATAAAGCCTGAAAAGGAGCCATGCCAATCAAACTATGGTAACCATTGTTATAGGAAAACTCGACCAAGTGCATATAATCTTCTCAACATGATTGTTGGTGCATGACATACATGCAGATCATATCCTCAAGCACCTGATTGACTCTCTCAGTCTGACCGACTGTCTCAAGATGGTAGGCAAAACAAAAGTTCAATTAAGTCCCTAAGGACCGCTGCAAGGACGTCCACAACACAAATGTGAATACTAAATCTCTATCAGAAATGATTCTTTGTGGTATCCCATGCAATTGAACAGTGTCTTCTATGAACACCCTAGCCACCACAGAAGCAGTATAGGAAGATCAAATAGGAGAGAAATGGGCTACCTTGGTCAATTTGTCAGTGGTGACCATGATAGCATCATGCCACCTGGAAGACATAGGCAAGCCAACAATGAAATCCATAAAGATAATGTCCCACTTCCATTTTGGAACAAGATGAGGCTATAAAAAACCTATCGGATGGTGATGCTCAACCTTAACCCTCTAACATACTAGACATCTATCCACAAAATCGGTGATATCACGCTTCAATCCTTCCCAAAAATATAGTGAGCATAGATCCACATACATTTTCTTAACTCCAAGATGTGCTAAATAAGGTGCTCGATGGGCTTCAGTCAAGATTAGGGTGTGAAGACCCTCTGTAGGAGGTAGATAAATTCAGCCTGCATAGTGCAAGACACCATTAGAATCCAACGAGTATCTAAAAAAATTTCCTTCCAGAGTTCTACCAAACTTGATTTCAAATTTCACCTTTTGATACCAATTGTCTAAGGAGAGCGCAGTGAGGATCTTACTCCTCAAATCAACCTTGAGAGCCACTATAGAAATCTCATGTCTATGCCAATTCAAAGCATCTGCTACCACATTCTCTTTTCCCTGGATATACTTTACCTCAAAATCATATTTGTACGAGAATTCCATCCACCTTCTCTATCTTGCATTTAGTTTTAGTTGTGTGAAGATATATTGCAAAATATGATGATCCGTATGCAACTTGAACCGATGCCCTAAAAGAAAATGGCTCCATCTTACTAGAGCATGAACCACAATGACCAACTCAAGATCATGTGTGGGGTAGTTTAGTTCATGATCCTTAAGTTTCTAGGATTCGTACACAATAATTCACCCTTCTTGCATCAAAATGACCCCTAAAACTTCCAAGGAAGCATTTGTACAAACAACAAACTCCCCTGTAGGATCCGGTACTACCAAAATTGGTGCACTAGTAAGATTTTCCTTAAGAGTTTGGAATGCTAACTGACATTGATCTGACCAAAGAAATTTCTTCCTCTTCCTCTAAAGAGAGGTAATGGGATGCACAATCCTAGAAAATCCTTGGATGAACTGCTAATAACTATGAATTTTTGAGACATTCGTAGGTGTGGGCCAATCCACAATGGACTAAATCTTTGCAATATCCATGGAAATTCCCTCACCTGAAATGACATGACCCAAATATTGAACTTCAGTCTTATAGAATTCACACTTTACTAGGTTGGCATACAATGTATTGTCCCTTAAGAACTGTAGCACTTGTCTTAGATGTTCCTCATGTTCCTCCATAGATTTGGAATAAATCAAAGTATCATCAAGAAACACAAGGATGAATCTATCCAAATACATTTGGAACACCCCATTCATTAAGCTCATGAAGACTGAAGGTGCATTTGTTAACCCAAATGACATCATAGTGAACTTGTAATGTCTATATCAAGTGCAAAATGTTGTTTTATGAATATCTGGTTCTGTAATCCACAACTGATGATACCCTGATTTGAGATCAATCTTAGAGAATATCTTTGTTCCTTTTATTTGATAAAAAGAATCATCAATTCTGGGCAGGGGATATCAGTTATTCACCATTACTTTGTTCAACTACCTGTAATGAATACACAAATGGAGAGAACCATCCTTCTTCTTTACGAATATTACAAGTGCTACCCAAGGGGAAACACTTGAGTGAATAAACCCCTTAGCCAATTGCTCCTCCAATTGTAGACGAAGTTCCTAAAGCTCATGCATTGCCATTTGGTATGGAGCACGAGATATAGGCTCAGCTCCAGGTACCAAATCAATCCTAAAATATACATCCTACTTTGGTGGCATACCTGGTATCTCACTCAGAAAAACATCAAAAAACCCCTTAATGAGAGGGTAATCATCTAATGACACCCCTCGACTATCCTCTAACTCAAGATCACTCACTACAACTACAAAAAGCTGACATCCCTACCAGAAAAACCTCTTAAGTTGCATGGCAAAGACCATTCACAATTAAATGGGCCTTTGAATACCCATGATCTTCACCTCCTTTCCGGAATCATCAACACACCACACTACTTTATGGTGACAGTCTATCATGGCACGGTGTGCACTCAACCAAACCATTCCCAAGACTACATCATATGAGCCAAGTGGTAGGATATGAAGATCCACCTTAGTTGTCAATACCCCTATATCTAGACTAAATCCCTAAACAAGCTTCTCTACAACAACCTTTGACCCTAAGGCCAATTCGACCTGCCATTTTATGCCTTGCCTAGATGCCACCAATCTACATCACTCTACTAATGAAGGAGATATGAAATAGTTAGATACACTAGAATCAAAGAGTATGGAAATAATAGTGTCATGCAACACACCTGATGTTTGATCACAGTGCCCTGATATTCTACTACAAACACCTAATGTGCTCTACTTGCATCACCCACTATCGGCTCAGAAACAGTTGGTCTCTGGCTAAAACCTGAAGTACTCCTTTGTGGAAACTGTCTGGCAATATATCCCTGTTGGCCACATGAGAAATAGCGTGTGCCTCACCCAAATCCTCTAACACTAGATAGGGCACTCAATTGCTGAAAATTTCCTTGTGAAGGTGTTGACTATGTGCTTTGTGTAGGATGCCCAAAACGATCTGGTCTATTATGCTAACAACTTTGGTTCTTCCTATTTTGAGATCTATCTCCCTGTTGAGACTATGATTTTTTCTGTTTGGACTGTGACTACTGCTGCTACTATTGACCACCCTTAGAGGGTGTCTAAAACTTTCTTGAAGACCCTACAGCTTGAGGTTGTCCACCTTTAGAACCAAAACTTGATGCTAGAACACTACCAATATGAACTCCACTGTGTCCTCCCAATGCCATTGCCAAATTTTCTTCTACTAGATAGGCCTTCTCAACAGCTACCTCCATTGTCTTTAGCTTGAAGACTCTAACTCCACCACTGATTTGGGCATTTAAGCCTTGAAAAAAATACTAAATCAACATTCCCTCATCATGACTGATTCCTATATATTATTTCAATTCATAGAATTGTAGCTCATATTGTTCAACAAACATCGACATCTACCTAAGGTCATGAAACTCATCTGCCCTGCATTGCCTCCAATAATCTAAAATAAAGCGAGCCTTGAACCTATCTAGAAATAGCTCCCATGTGACCATGCTGATATCCAATTGTAACTTTTGATCTTCCAGCCACCACCAAGTGGACACGAAGCCCTACAGATGCATGACTGCCCACCAAGCTTTGGTATTTCTACCATAGGGGTGCATCACGAAGCATCAATCCAAATCAATTAACCATGTTTTTGCTTCTAGACCTCCTCTAGAACCATTGAATGTAGGCAGGTATGCTCTTATCAAATCTCTCATATGACTATCTATCACTGCATCCTAATCTTTCAATACTTCCTCGCCTCGACGACCTTTCCGTTTCTCTCTCGACCTACTGCTCTTCCTCTGGCCTAGGTCCCAACCGATCAAGAATCTCCCCCAAAAGGTGTTGCAACTGTCCATCTAAACAAGGCTATTTCAAGTTTTGACCACCACCTCATAGATTATGTCGAGGACTCTGTCATTCCTCATGCTCTGAACTATGGGAACTCGGTGGTGATGGAATTTGGTAGTTGGCTCCACGACCACCACCTTGGCCTCTTCCTCAACCATGATCTCTACCTCAAGGCATGATCCTGTACAACAATTAGAGTTATGTAAGATCAAGAGTTAACACAAAGGTTGCCTAATGGACACAAAATACCCAAAGAACCCAACATTAACAACCTTGGCTCTGATACCAAGTTGTAACACCCTGTCGCGCAAACCCCAAAGGAACAAATAAAAATGCAACAATTTTTTTTTAAAGGCCATAATGAATGTACTTAAGTATTCCAACATAACAATGTTCTAAGTTGCACAACTAAATCCCTTAGGGTACACAAGGTGACATTACCAAACTAACACATAACGGAGATAATAGACTAAACATTAAATACTCAATTATGTATCCATTCATTCACATATCACCATTTAAAAATATCCATTAGCAATAACCACATTGATAAGAGTAATCCATATAAAACCATACATGAAAATCACAAATAAATTAATTATGAAGATATTAAGCTATATATTTCCACATATATAACACAACATTAATAGTATTTACAATTGGTAGTTCACGAATGATTACATGGTATGATAATACATTACATCAGTCTGATCGAACATCTCAATGTACACATATACAAAATTACATCAAAGTCTTCCCAACACACATGGGAATGATACATCAATAAATAAAATACATCTATTGTATAAATTTACATCTAGTAAATAATGAATCCTAGATCAACGACATCAACAAAACTCTACACTAAATAGTCCAAGTACATCTAAGGGGACCCAATGGGGTGTGTAACGCGTTCCACCCAACCACCCTCGTCCTAGGAGTAAACAAGGAAGGATCCCCGACCAAGCACATCCAAATAGTAACAATAACATAATATCAAAAAACCACTCAGAAAACTAAACATTGATAAATCACCAAAACATAACAATAGACCACTTCCAGATGACTTCAATAAAACAACTCTAATGGAATGCTAGAGGAGAGTGTCATCACATGGCCTTACATGGATTATCCAGACAACCTATCACAAGTTGTCACCTCCATTTATGGTTTTCCTAATAGCCTATCTCAAGGCACCACTCCATAGGGTTACTCATGTAGAATCGTTAACCTCTCATGGAGATGAGGCAACAATCTTTCCAACCACAGCCTTCTCAGCCCACCTTTAGAGTATGACAACACTAATAGGAAGATGAGGAATCCATAATTATCTTATTAATTTTTAACTACCCACCCCCTAATCAATTACTTAGTTTATCACTTATTACTCTAACTCTAATGTGTGTTACCCTGACAGCCCCTTTGTTCCCCGGCCCCAACTTAAAGCCACTCTCCTTAAACACCCAAACCATAAAATATAACACCAAAAGATTGTACCAACAAGAAAAATGAACCAGAAAATGAAACATCCATGAGGCATAACCATCTTGCCAAAATCATATGAAACACATCCATAAAATGGTACAATCCATGTGTAAACTCAAATCACAACCATAGTCAAAACATAATCCATATTTCAAAATACAAGATCAAATATAAACATCAATATCCCCACCTCTAGAAGTCCCTAACCAACAACTCAAACTCCTATCGAAGGATAGACTAACACAAGGTTTTTCCTGTATGACACAAATCCAATAAAGAGAAAAGCACAATTGATTCAATGAATAATCTTGATAGTAAAATAATTACGTAAAAACAATGCCATTTAACACATTTCCATGCACAATAATTTCACCAAATAAATAAATCAAATACTCAAGAATACTCAATTTAATTTCAATCACAAAGTTTATTTCAATTTGCACAATTACACCATAACATTGCAACTTTTAAAATTATCTAATATATTATCATCGTAGCATATATAAAGCCATCTATATATATATACACACATGCATACATGTATATACACTTTTTATGCGTATATACATATAGACATATATATGTATATATATAAATTACATATATATAATAAAGTCATATATTCAATACCTGCATAAAAATCATATTAAAAAAATTAATAAAATATCCTACTGTAAAATAACAGCAACATATATAAATATATATATATACACATATATATATACATATATTAATATTAATATTAATATTAATATTAACGTTAGTATACATATATATATATTTATATAAACGAACTCAACATAGAAAACACATTTAAAAAACAAATTGAACTTTTCTTTTGTTTAAAAAAAAAAAAACTTTTTAAAATGCATATCCCACCACTGCCAGTGGTACTATGTACCTCCCCATGTGGAGGCCATAGTCCTGAATGACTGCGTACAAGAATCATAGGCTACTATGGGCAGTCAGTGGTGACTTCGCGCAACAGTACCATGAGGAATGTGGGGGTGGTACGGCTTTGACCAACCATTCACACCCCCCCAAAATAATATAACTTTTTTATAAATTATTTCTCAATCACGAAAAATGAAAAAATGCATATAACTTCTTTTAAAATTTTATTTTTAATATATATATTTTTTATTCTATAACATAAACACGAAATCCAAAATAAATATTCACAAACATATTTTATTCTATGAAATTTGCAGTACACAAAATCTGCAAACTATGTAGATTTAAAAAAAAAGACAATATATATAATACATATATTTATTTATTTATTTTGTATATATATATATTTATCCAAAATTTATAAAATAAATAATATGAACAATCAAATTTTCTTTATCAGACACAAAATAAATTGGGCCAAATAAATTCAACCCATAATACAATGATTTTTTCACTCAAACTAGAATCTCACCACTAGTTTTATTGAAGAGATTCAGAATATTTCACACTAGTTTTCTATAAAGATTCAAAGATTTAACACAACAATTCTTTTCTAAAAAAAACAAAACCCTCTTTCAAACAAAAATATTAATTTAAAGTATGGCAGATATGATTTTCTCTTTTTTTTATACAGAATTATCAAACAACAAAAAAATTATTAAATTGAAAGAACCTAGAGTCCTTCGTTCGAAGAAAAATCCAACACAATAGCCTTCTTTCTGTTTGAAAGTATAATCCCCTCTACGGCTTCTTCTCAATTTCCTTCCTTTAGCTAACTTCTAAATCAATCCTTAATTCTTTTCTTACATAACCATTTTCACAAAGAAGCACAAAAACCTATCTTTTTTCTTTTTCAGACCCAAAACCAAAAACCATTGTGTCTGTCCCAAAAATCCCTCACAATAAAATAAATAAAATGCATAAATCTCTTCTTTTTTCCTCAAAATCCTAAAACATTCATTGGTTCTTTTTCTTGCTTTTAAAAGCTCACAGTTAAATCTCCCAAATTTAATTAAAAATTTATTATTTTCACATGATATTATCCTCACAAGATATTCTCTTCTGATTTTATAATTTAATATCTTAAAAAAGATAATTTATAATTATCACCAACATTATTTATTTAAATCAATTACCCACACCTTGAATTATTTAAATAACTTTTAATTTAAAATATTTAAATTCCAAATTACAATTACTCACAAATAATCATATCCACAAAATTATCATTAATTTATTCCATATAAAGTAGAAAATAAGTTAAATAACAACTAACCATAATTAAAATCAATAAACAACAGAAACCAAAACAAAGACAAGAACAAATACAAACCAAGAAACAACAAGACTCACAACGAGGTGACGGACTTGGAACGAGGACACTTCTTTATCAACTCCCTTTTTCAACATCATACCCATTGGGTTAATTTAATGCTCGCCCAGTCCTATCGAAAAAGGTGGAATCGAGACTTTTATTCTTGCAATTCCCACATACAAACAAACACCAAGTAACATGTAAATCTCCATTGCAAACATACCATGAAAGGAAATCGTGGGGTACCAGGGCACTCCCAAATGAGTGATGCTACTCTATCCTTTCACCAAGACTCACTAACCACACATCAGAAAACATAGCAACATAGAATCACAACATCACCACATGTAATATTAAAGAAAACCATAGCATAGGTGAATAATCTAACCACCACATAATTTATTATAAATCATCATAATAATGTTAAGTGTAGCAAACCAACCAAACTATGAATCCACACACAACCAAGTCGATGAACTAATCACCATTGCAAACCAGTAACAAACCAACACATAAGAGTATCAAAGAGTATCAAAGAGTATCAGCAACATGGGGGTATTACATCCTTGCGATAAAGATAATGATTTGCAGTGAATGTATAACAGGTAATAGGGTATGTGTAGGATCATCATGGAAAAAACAGGCCCTTAAGTGGCAAAAAAATTAGAAAATTTTGAATAAGTTATCTATATTATTTCAAAAATATGTAAGAATACAATCTGTAGCAAAGTGAATGTAGTTTCTAAAATACTAGGTTTATTTTAAAAAAAGAAAATTCTATTTGGTGAAAACTTGAAATTTCAATGCAGTAGTACTTCAATTTTAGGGAAAAATAACAAGTAGGTGTCTGGACCACCCTAACCACAATAAAATGATAATATTTTTATAATATTTTAGATATAAGTAGAGGACTCATGTCCAGATGTGATGCATATTTTTTATAATTTTTTCCAAGTAAATAATTAATTAAGATTTTTTATTACAACTTATAAAAAATGTAAAAAACTCATATGTCTAACCACCTTAACTTGGTCAAAACCTCATGAAATTCATTTTTTTTTAATGCTATAGTATGTGAAGCATAGAATTTGATGCATGTTTTGGATTCAAAAAATGTGATACCATTTGAAAGTTATAGATGTTTTTCAATCAACCTATCAATCGAGACTTTAGTTGTAATTCAAATAGAAAATGAATAATAATTATTTATTAAATTCAAAGTAACGCATAATTTATATTGGTGGAAAGCTTAGAATCTCCTTTAAAAACCATTTTCATTTCATAAATTTTGGGTAAAAAAAAAGTTGTCAGCCACATACCCTACAAATACCCATCATATTACCACTTTTTAGCCCATCATGATCCTGGACAAACCCAATAGTGAGAATGATAAAATCATACAACTATTACATGGAAAGGAGCAAAATGGCATGCTTTAGGTCAAGATATTTTTTTTAAGGGTTTAAACTTCTTCAATATTTTCTTTAAAGGATAACAATTATTGGTGTGATGGCCAAAGAATCTATGATAAGCACAATATGGTTCATTCTTATTAGTTTGTCATTTGGTCAAGTTTGTACTTTCAAGTCATAATTTGATCAATTGGAAATGTAAAAGAGTATAGAAGATTACGTAGTATCCCTTCATTTTAGTTATTCTTGTCATTCAAGTAAGTTGACCATTGGGTGGTTATGTCATTTTCGCGTGTTCGAGTAGTGTGATAAGTTGATTTTGTAATATTGTATAGTTTTGATTATTTTAATTAATTAAATTAAAAAGGATTAAAAGGGAACTTAATTTAATTGGGAAGTGAAATTATAACTGAATGAACTACATTAGTAAATGATACGATAACTATTTTGGATGGTTAATTATTAAATTAAAATAATAACTAAAAGAAGTATGAGTAATTAAATAATGTGATAAAATAAGATTTTTATTAATTTCTTTGTGAAATAAATAATTAAATAAATAAATAATAATGATAATAAATAATTAAAACGGGAGAAACTTGTGGAAGTTATTTCGGAGAATGAAATTAGTTATTTTTCAAATCTTTTTATGGGAGGAGGAATGAGGTAGAGAGGAGATTTTTCTATTTTGGGAATTGGGGAAATTGGGGAGATATACGTATCAGAGAAGATAAGGAGAAAAAGTAGTGAGGAGAAAGAAAACGAGAAGGAGACAACAAAGGGGTAGAGGAAAAGAGTATTGGAAAATATTCTAGGAAATTTCATGAAGGAAATTCAAGCCAAAGCAGGTAAGTTATGTATTTACAGTGAACAGTTATCCTCTGTTACTTGCATTTAATTTGATCTTGAAATTAATTCGCTTTCATAGGTTTAAATCCATGATGTTGCTTTATCATTAATGGAATTACACCAATGATTTTCGTTTCGTGCTCTACCCCGTAAATAATTTTTCTTTTGAGAGTACCTTGTGCCTTTTGTATTTCCCTTCATGCGCACTTCCTCTCCCTATAGAATTACTGTGTTGAAATGCTCTTGGGATTTCTTTGAGTTTTGTTTATAGTCAATAATCTATGCTTGTCTTGATTCTCAATCAAGTTGATTTGGAAACTTTAGAAAAGCAACCTACGAATGTGCATGCCGATTGTGCTTCTTTAAATGGAAATCCCAATAAGCTCTATGAATGAAATATTTTACAATCTTCTATCAGTTGATTTCCTCTAATTTACATTTTGGATATAGCTTCTCTTGGGCAATGTTAAGTTTCAGGTAATCTACCTTCTTAGAGTTTGTCAGTTGTTTGAACCTTATTTTTGACCTTGACAAGATTATAGTTGATGCCTTGCTCTTACATGCAAGCGTAATCACTAATCATTAGCAGGGTCAGTTTTCTTCCCCTTAAGATGTCCTGATCTGAGATAGCCTTTGTCCCTAGCAGTACGCTAATAAAGTTTTCGAGAAGAATTAGATCTTGTGTGTCGGTCAAATGGACTTTTTAGACCGATCTACCCTACAGTTTTGATGCTACTCTCCTCCCGAATAACACATTCTTCATCATTTCTAATTCATTCAATGTCTTTATTTTATATTTTTTTGAGGGAATTCGGATCTTGTGATTCACTGTATGCATTTCTTGTTTTGGCACCCTCTCTTTCTCTATGGTCACAGTTTTGCTTAGAATCTCTATTATGCTATGATTTAATATTATATTATAATCTTTTAAACCTAATTCCTTTTGTGCTTATCCTACAACCCCCGCATTGCATGAAATCAACATTTCTCAGGGGCATTCTATTCAATGGTTCATGTACCTTATCTATGTTCTGCATTTTGCATACTTGTTTATACCTGCCAGTTGCATTTGCATGAGAGATTCTTAAGCCCTTTCAATATTCTTTGTCTCTTAATTGTCCATATCCTGCTACCATTGTATTCCATGAAAACCATTGTATGCTTTTGCTTCCTCCAATCTTCCTCACTGGTGCTGACCTTTCACTTCTCTAATTTTTTGAACTTCAATCTGAAAACAAGGTTTCTGATGGTTTAGGAATAAGTTTATCAAAATAGAAGTTATAGCCAAGATTTTATTAGTGAGCACATTTAGGTTTTAATATTACTACATCCTTTACCTTTTTGTAGTTAGTAAATGTTAGGGCAGTATCATCTGAAAAAATTCCTCTATCCCTTATGCTTCGATGATATCCTTTCACTCTTTCAAAACTCCCATTTTCAGTTCATCAAGAATGTGGTCAAAGATTATTAATAGCATCCCTGAACCATTGAACAAACTTCAACTTGAGCGCGTCTCTGGAAACTCGCCAGAAATCAGAAATGTGTTAAAAAGATGAAAAGTTGTACATTAATTCTCCGCCTCTTAAGTTATGTGTTTGCACCTCACCTTTCTCCTTCTCTTCCGCCTTGTGGATACCATGAGAGATTTGACAATAATGCGAGTAGATGGCGATATTTCCAAATTCCAATATTTACTTTCCAATATACTTGGCAACCTGTCACTGTTGCGGCTGAAACATTGTACAGAATTAAATAGTCTCCCTGAAACCATTGGAAAATCGTCACAGCTGCAACGTTTAGACTTGCAAAGGAGTAGTAAATTAAATAATCTCTCTGTTTCGTTGTCAACCCATCATAGTGAAGCACTTGAACATGGTAAGGTGTATAGATTTAAATGATCCCTCTGAATTATTTGTTATATTGCCTCAGCCGCATAATAGGTAGTTTAAAAGTTAAATGATTTCTCTTATTTTATTGTCGATTTGTCTGCTCTTTTCCATCGCAATTTCTGTATTGAACACCAGATAGAATGCCTCTTCATGTCTTTAATCTGTATTTAATTCACTTAATTTTCTTCTGGTTGTTCTTTTTATGGAAATGATTTAGGGTTCTTTCGATGTGTAGTTCTTCTTCAGGTGAAAATAAACATATTTATATAAGAATATAGTGAATAAAATAGTTTCCTTTTCAAGTATATCAAAATAAGGGGAAATAAATAAATAAAAATAATAATAACAGCATCAATAACTATTCTATAAATCAATGTCAGTATCATTGTGGTTAGAATTAATCATGAATGTCTGAATTTAATCCTTGTAGATCAATCTTGAAATTAATAATAATATTGATATATTGTTTTAATCTTGTATGAATATTAATGTAATACCTCTAGGAAACATTAATAATAGGTAAGTAGGAGGTATTTTTGTTACATATAGCAATATCTAAACATTAATAATAATCAAACAAGATTGCATAATAATGTATTCCACATTTATAATAGCAGCAATGCCAATAAAGATGTGTAATGAATAAATCCTAATGTTAATAATAACACAACGGTGAGGTGTAAATAAGTGTTGTGAACATTGGACAAGTGCTCTTAAAATTAGATTTAATTACAAGTGCTTTCAAAATTTAGATTAATTATTCATATAATAAATAATGTATTATTAAAATAGGTTACTTGATTTATTGACTTAAGGTGTATAGTACGTGAATTGGTTTTAGGATGGTGAAGGAATTTTTGTTAAGAAGAAAAATAGAATGTTTTAATAGAGAATTGTAAATAGAAGATTTGTGTCAGGATAAGTAACTTTTGACTTAAAATTGTAGGGTTCCTATATTTAAGTGGTTCGACTTGTTTTCATGTTGGGATATTCGAGTGTCTTCAATTGTTAAATTTATTCGTATCAATTCATGATTTGTGAAGGTTTTCCATAGTTATGGTGTATTGTTCGGATAAATTGTGTTTGACTGGTCATTGATCATTTGAGGGTAATTTGGTGTATCCTAATTGTGGTATTCTCTTTGGAATTGCTTGGCTTTGGAAGTATTTTCATTCCATTGGGTTCATGTCATTTTATGAGTGATTTGACATACTCTTTCATTGTGACTCTTCTTGTGTTGACGTGAGTTGGGGATCTTTAAGTTAATTGTGTTGATATTCCTTTAACCTTATATGGTGAATTCTTGGTTTGTTGAGTTGTGGGGGGGGGGGTTTTATTAATTGATTTTGTGGTGGAGTACTTGGGATACTAATGCGATGCTTGGTTGTGATAAGTTTACGCTTCTTGTTGTATGCAATCTTTCTACTTGTATTAGTTTGATGAAGTATTAAATTATATTGTTGTTATATTTGTTGATTTTTGTCAAAGGTCATTTGTTTATCAGTTGCACGGGTATCTTGTGAGGAGGAAATTGAGGTCTCCCTTGGATGCCTGGTTGCATGCTTTTACTTTTGCTATTGAAGGATTGTTGTTTCCATATCAAAATTGATTGTGTAGTCTGGATGGAGTTGCTAATCTTATTTTAATGCATCCACTCTTCATATTTGAATTGAAAATAGTTCTTCAAGGTCTTGCATTTATTGTTGTCAGATTTTTATGGGAAACCCTATTGTAAACTTTTTGAGAGTCTTGTAGAGGCTTGTTTTTATGGTTGGTCAATGTTCTCTCTCTATGTGCCTTTGATGTGGCAAGCATTTGGTATCATTATTTTGAAAAGGGTTGTATGAAACTTTGTGAGACTTTGATTATGTATTTATAGCGAGATGGGTAATGCCTCGCATGTTTCTCTGTTGAGATCTAATGTTGTTGTTATGTTGTACAACCCTTGTATTTTGGTTTTTATGTTGAGTGTCTAGAGTGAGAGTGGCTCTAAGTGGGTGGTCGGTGCACAAAGGGGCGCCAGGATAGCCCTCGTTAGAGTGTGATTAATAAGTGAAAACCTAAGTAATTAACTAGGGGGTGGGTAGAATCACATTAAAAAGATAATTGATGCCTCGTCCACCATTTAGTGCTATCACAGGCTAAAGGGGATTGAGAAGGCCGTGGTTGGCAAGATCGCTACCTTGTCTTCATGAAAGGTTAACGATTCCGCATGAGCAACCCTATGGAGCGGCGCCTTGAGATAGGCTGTTAGGATAACCATAGATGGAGGTAGCTCCTAGCGCTTGGTTGTCTGGATAATCCGTTAGTAGATGGAGGCGGCACCTTGCAATAGGTATTCTGGAGAATCCATGTTAAGCCATGCGATGACACTCTCCTCTAACACTCCTTATTATGTTGCTTCTTTAGAAATCCTCTGGAAGTGGTCCTTTGTCTTGAATTGATGAAACATAGTTGTTTGAAATGATTTATGATTTTACCCTATTTTATCTATGGTGTATTATGTGGTCTTGTATAAATCTTGATGATGTTTGGGTTTTGACCTTGTACTCTTATGGTACTGTGATATGATGTTATTATATTGTGTCATTGCGATTCAGAATTGTGTTACGTTTATTAATTTAGTTTGATTTGGAAGTGTTTTATGATCTTCCTTTGGTTACTTGTTTACTGGTCATTGCTTTGAGTTATATGATGAGATTTATGACTCTTGGATGTGGTTGGATTGTGTCATTGTAATTCTTGAGTGTTATGATACTTTTGTATGACGTTGAGTCTAGTGGTTCCCTGTTGGATGTTCTTGGTTGGGGTCTCTTTCTTGTTAGCTCCTAGCACGGGGGTGGGTCTTCGGACTCACGTGGTCAGGTGGAACGTGCTAAGAACCCCATTGTGTCCCCAGTCGAGGATCGAGAGGTGCGGATTGGTGCTGTTGGAGCGACTCCAAAGTTGTATCTATCTTGGAACAAGTTATGATATTGTGCATCATGTTATCTTGTTGTATGGTTTCCGTTCATGATTGGAAACACTTTTGTATCATTGTACTTCTTGAACATTGTATTGTAATGTAATATTGGCCATGGCAGTTGTTATTCAATGTGTTATGTTAATCATGCATATGTTGTATTTATGTGCAGATGGCTTCTTATCAATGAATTTTTCATGTATGTGTTATATTTTTTATTGTTTACTTTATATCTTTGGATTTTATTCTTTATTGATGTTGTATGGATCTAAGTCACGTAATGACTCTTCGTGTACCCCAAGGGATGTATGTGTTAATGAATCTATTTAAATGAAATTCATGTTATGACTTAATGTGTATTACATGTATGTTATGTTTACTTTAAAAAAAAAATTGTGCTGTAATTATTGTGTTATTGTCCTTTGGGGTTCGCATGGTGGGGCATTACAACATTGGTATCAGAGCATAGGTTCATACACTAGGCACTATGTGTGCTCACTATGTAACCTTGCGCTTAGACCCGTGCGTCTTGAGTTTCACTTTTCTTTTGTGATTGTTGTGAACCTGAGTTTCTGCTGTTAACCGATGTCGGGTCGATGGTGCAGGAAACTGATGGGAAAGGATAGGACCCTCGGTGTAGTGCACAATGCACCGATATCCTTCTTGTCAGGGGTGCTCTATGGACCCTTGAATTTTAGTGTGATGTGTTTCTTGGTGATGTGTTATGTGTGTGAATATGTCAAGTTTGTGTGGAATTTATGATTTTGTTGTCCTTGAATGGTGAATTATGTTTTCTTGAATCTGTGAAGGTGTAAAATTTTGTCCTTTTTTATTGAAATTGATGAGAGATTTGGTGTTGAATAATGGTTAAAGTGGAGTTCTTTGTGTGAAAATTATGAGTTTTAACGAAGATGTGAGGTTTTGTGGATAATTATTCTAAGATTTTTTTTAGAAAATAATATCTTGAGGTTAAGATGTAGCTTGAATTATTGGTACTAACATGTGATGTTCTATCATAGCTGTTGATTTATAGGAAGTTGGCTTCAAAACTCAAGTAAGGGAATTGGCTCTAGAGAAATAAATACACATAATGTTTAGTAATGCAATTCTGATATGGCATATGAAATAGATTTATGGAATGAATCATTATGTGAATGTTCTTCTAACTAATACATAGCAAATTGTTTATAAAGTTTTAGAGTTGTTTTGATTATTGAGTGTGTTCTGGTAAGAGGGACAGGGTGGTATCACTCGCTCGTGAGTGCCCTACTATGCTGGGATTTCCTCTCACATTGTAATTATGTTATATATATATTGTGCATAATGTTTGTTTGTATGCAGAGTGTAGGAACTAAGTCTCGATTCCACCTGCATTGTCAGGATAGGGTGAGCATTATATACACCCAATGGGATTGATGTGGAAAATAGGAACTGACAAGAAAGTTTTCCCAACCTAGTTCATCATCTGTCCTAGTGTTTGATAAATTGGTCTAGTTGCTACCCCGTTGCCACTTTTGTTTTGGTATCATTTCCTTATTTTGGTTTGTTTAATTTTTGTTGCTTACTTGATGGCGTTTAATTGATGTTTTAATTTAAGGTGTTGAGCTACTTATGATCATTAATATTGTTGTGTTACCATGGTTATGCTTGAGCTCGACTTCCTGGAGTAAGTTGAAGCCTTGGGGGGAGGATGTAGTATCCCTTCATTTTAGTTATTCTTGTCATTCAAGTAAGTTGACCGTTGGGTGGTTATGTCATTTTCGCATGTTCGAGTAGTGTGATAAGTTGATTTTGAGGTGTCTTGATTTTGTGATTTTGTAATATTGTATAGCTTTGATTATTTTAATTAATTAAATTAAAAAGGATTAAAACGGAACTTAATTTAATTGGGAAGTGAAATTATAACTGAATGAACTACATTAGTAAATGATACGATAACTATTTTGGATGGTTAATTATTAAATTAAAATAATAACTAAAAGAAGTATGAGTAATTAAACAATGTGATAAAATAAGATTTTTATTAATTTCTTTGTGAAATAAATAATTAAATAAATAAATAATAATGATAATAAATAATTAAAACGGGAGAAACTTGTGGAAGTTATTTCGGAGAATGAAATTAGTTATTTTTCAAATCTTTTTATGGGAGGAGGAATGAGGTAGAGAGGAGATTTTTCTGTTTTGGGAATTGGGGAAATTGGGGAGATATACGTATCAGAGAAGATAAGGAGAAAAAGCAGTGAGGAGAAAGAAAACGAGAAGGAGACAACAAAGGGGTAGAGGAAAAGAGTATTGGAAAATATTCTAGGAAATTTCATGAAGGAAATTCGAGCCAAAGCAGGGTAGTTATGTATTTACAGTGAACGGTTATCCTCTGTTACTTGCATTTAATTTGATCTTGAAATTAATTCGCTTTCATAGGTTTAAATCCATGATGTTGCTTTATCATTAATGGAATTACACCAATGATTTTCGTTTCATGCTCTACCTCGTAAATAATTTTTTTTTCTGAGAGTACCTTGCGCCTTTTGTATTTCCCTTCATGCGCACTTCCTCTCCCTATAGAATTATTGTGTTGAAATGCTCTTGGGCTTTCTTTGAGTTTTGTTTATAGTCAATAATCTATGCTTGTCTTGATTCTCAATCAAGTTGATTTGGAAACTTTAGAAAAGAAACCTACGAATGTGCATGCCGATTGTGCTTCTTTAAATGGAAATCCCAATAAGCTCTATAAATGAAAGATTTTATAATCTTCTATCAGTTGATTTCCTCTCATTTACATTTTGGATATAGCTTCTCTTGGGAAATGTTAAGTTTCAGGTAATCTACCTTCTTAGAGTTTGTCAGTTGTGTGAAGCTTATTTTTGACCTCGACAAGATTATAGTTGATGCCCTGCTCTTACATGCAAGCGTAATCACTAATCATTAGCAGCGTCAGTTTTCTTCCCCTTAAGATGTCCTGATCTGAGATAGCCTTTGTCCCTAGCAGTACGCTAATAAATTTTTTGAGAAGAATTAGATCTTGTGTGTCAGACCAATGGACTTTTTAGACCGATCTACCTTGTAGTTTTGATGCTACTCTCCTCCCGAATAACACGTCCTTCATCATTTCTAATTCATTCAATGTCTTTATTTTATGTTTTTTTGAGGGAATTCGGATCTTGTGATTCACTGTATGCATTTCTTGTTTTGGCACCCTCTCTTTCTCTATGGTCGCAGTTTTGCTTAGAATCTCTATTATGCTATGATTTAATATTATATTATAATATTTTGAACCTAATTCCTTTTGTGCTTATCCTGCAACCCCCGCATTGCATGAAATCAACATTTTTCAGGGGCATTCTATTCAATGGTTCACGTACCTTATCTATATTCTGCATTTTGCATACTTGTTTATACCTGCCAGTTGCATTTGCATGAGAGATTCTTAAGCCCTTTCAACATTCTTTGTCTCTTAATTGTCCATATCATGCTACCATTGTATTCCATGAGAACCATTGTATGCTTTTTCTTCCTCCAATCTTCCTCGCTGGTGGTGACCTTTCGCTTCTCCAATTTTCTGAACTTCAATCTGAAAACAAGGTTTCTAATGGTTTAGGAATAAGTTTATCAAAATAGAAGTTATAGCCAAGATTTTATTAGTGAGCACATTTAGGTTTTAATATTACTGCATCGTTTACCTTTTTGTAGTTAGTAAATGTTAGGGCAGTATCATTTGACAAAATTCCTCTATCCCTTATGCTTCGATGATGTCCTTTCACTCTTTCAAAACTCCCATTTTCAGCTCATCAAGAATGCGCTCAAAGATTATTAATAGCATCCCTGAACCATTGACCAAACTTCAACTTGAGCGCGTCTCTAGAAACTCGCCAGAAATCAGAAATGTGTTAAAAAGATGAAAAGTTGTACATTAATTCTCTGCCTCTTAAGTTATGTGTTTGCACCTCACCTTTCTCCTTCTCTTCCGCCTTGTGGATAACATGAGAGATTTGACAATAATGGAGTAGATGGCGATATTTCCAAATTCCAATATTTACTTTCCAATATACTTGGCAACATGTCACTGTTGTGGCTGAAACATTGTACAAAGTTAAATAGTCTCCCTGAAACCATTGGCAAACTGTCACAGCTGCAACGTTTAGACTTGCAAAGGAGTAGTAAATTAAATAATCTCTTTGTTTCGTTGTCAACCCATCACAGTGAAGAACTTGAGCATGGTAAGGTGTATAGATTTAAATGATCCCTCTGAATTCTTTGTTATACTGCCTCAGCTGCATAATAGGTAGTTTAAAAGTTAAATGATTTCTCTTATTTTATTGTCAATCTGTCTGCTCTTTTCCATCGCAGTTTCTGTATTTAACACCAGATAGAATGCCTCTTCATGTCTTTAATCTGTATTTAATTCGCTTAATTTTCTTCTGGTTGTTCTTTTTATAGAAATGATTTAGGGTTCTTTCGATGCGTAGTTCTTCTCCAGGTGAAAATAAACATATTTATATAAGAATATAGTGAATAAAATAGTTTCCTTTTCAAGTATATCAAAATAAGGGGAAATAAATAAATAAAAATAATAATAACAGCATCAATAACTATTGTATAAATCAATGTTAGTATCATTGTGGTTAGAATTAATCATGAATGTCTGAATTTAATCCTTGTAGATCAATCTTGAAATTAATAATAATATTGATATATTGTTTTAATCTTGTATGAATATTAATGTAATACCTCTAGGAAACATTAATAATAGGTAAGTAGGAGGTATTTTTGTTACATATAGCAATATCTAAACATTAATAATAATCAAACAAGATTGCATAATAATGTATTCCATGTTTATAATAGCAGCAATGCCAATAAAGATGTGTAATGAATAAATCCTAATGTTAACAATAACACAACGGTGAGGTGTAAATAAGTGTTGTGAACGTTGGACAAGTGCTCTTAAAATTAGATTTAATTACAAGTGCTTTCAAAATTTAGATTAATTATTGATATAATAAATAATGTATTATTAAAATAGGTTACTTGATTTATTGACTTAAGGTGTATAGTACGTGAATTGGTTTTAGGATGGTGGAGGAATGTTTGTTAAGAAGAAAAATAGAATGTTTTAATAGAGAATTGTAAATAGAAGATTTGTGTCAGGATAAGTAACTTTTGACATAAAATTGTAGGGTTCCTATATTTAAGTGGTTTGACTTTTTTTCATGTTGGGATATTCGAGTGTCTTCAATTGTTAAATTTATTCGTATCAATTCATGATTTGTGAAGGTTTTCCATAGTTATGGTGTATTGTTCAAATAAATTGTGTTTGACTGGTCATTGATCATTTGAGGGTAATTTGGTGTATCCTAATTGTGGTATTCTCTTTGGAATTTCTTGGCTTTGGAAGTATTTTTATTCCATTGAGTTCATGTCGTTTTATGAGTGATTTGACATACTCTTTCATTGTGACTCTTCTTGTGTTGACGTGAGTTGGGGATCTTTAAGTTAATTGTGTTGATATTCCTTTAACCTTATATGGTGAATTCTTGGTTTGTTGAGTTGTGGGGGGGGGGGTTTTATTAATTGATTTTGTGGTGGAGTACTTGGGATACTAATGCGATGCTTGGTTGTGATAAGTTTACGCTTCTTGTTGTATGCAATCTTTCTACTTGTATTAGTTTGATGAAGTATTAAATTATATTGTTGTTATATTTGTTGATTTTTGTCAAAGGTCATTTGTTTATCAGTTGCACGGGTATCTTGTGAGGAGGAAATTGAGGTCTCCCTTGGATGCCTGGTTGCATGCTTTTACTTTTGCTATTGAAGGATTGTTGTTTCCATATCAAAATTGATTGTGTAGTCTGGATGGAGTTGCTAATCTTATTTTAATGCATCCACTCTTCATATTTGAATTGAAAATAGTTCTTCAAGGTCTTGCATTTATTGTTGTCAGATTTTTATGGGAAACCCTATTGTAAACTTTTTGAGAGTCTTGTAGAGGCTTGTTTTTATGGTTGGTCAATGTTCTCTCTCTATGTGCCTTTGATGTGGCAAGCATTTGGTATCATTATTTTGAAAAGGGTTGTATGAAACTTTGTGAGACTTTGATTATGTATTTATAGCGAGATGGGTAATGCCTCGCATGTTTCTCTGTTGAGATCTAATGTTGTTGTTATGTTGTACAACCCTTGTATTTTGGTTTTTATGTTGAGTGTCTAGAGTGAGAGTGGCTCTAAGTGGGTGGTCGGTGCACAAAGGGGCGCCAGGATAGCCCTCGTTAGAGTGTGATTAATAAGTGAAAACCTAAGTAATTAACTAGGGGGTGGGTAGAATCACATTAAAAAGATAATTGATGCCTCGTCCACCATTTAGTGCTATCACAGGCTAAAGGGGATTGAGAAGGCCGTGGTTGGCAAGATGGCTACCTTGTCTTCATGAAAGGTTAACGATTCCACATGAGCAACCCTATGGAGCGGCGCCTTGAGATAGGCTGTTAGGATAACCATAGATGGAGGTGGCTCCTAGCGCTTGGTTGTCTAGATAATCCATTAGTAGATGGAGGCAACACCTTGCAATAGGTAGTCTGGAGAATCCATGTTAAGCCATGCGGTGACACTCTCCTCTAACACTCCTTATTATGTTGCTTCTTTAGAAATCCTCTGGAAGTGGTCCTTTGTCTTGAATTGATGAAACATAGTTGTTTGAAATGATTTATGATTTTACCCTATTTTATCTATGGTCTATTATGTGGTCTTGTATAAATCTTGATGATGTTTGGGTTTTGACCTTGTACTCTTATGGTACTGTGATATGATGTTATTATATTGTGTCATTGCGATTCAGAATTGTGTTACGTTTATTAATTTAGTTTGATTTGGAAGTGTTTTATGATCTTCCTTTGGTTACTTGTTTACTGGTCATTGCTTTGAGTTATATGATGAGATTTATGACTCTTGGATATGGTTGGATTGTGTCATTGTAATTATTGAGTGTTATGATACTTTTGTATGACGTTGAATCTAGTTGTTCCCTGTTGGATGTTTTTGGTTGGGGTCTCTTTCTTGTTAGCTCCTAGCACGGGGGGTGGGTCTTCAGACTCACGTGGTCGGGTGGAACGTGCTAAGCACCCCATTGGGTCCCCAGTCAAGGATTGAGAGGTGCGGATTGGTGCTGTTGTAGTGACTCCAAAGTTGTATCTATCTTGGAACCAGTTATGATATTGTGCATCATGTTATCTTGTTGTATGGTTTCCGTTCATGATTGGAAACACTTCTGTATCATTGTACTTCTTGAACATTGTACTGTAATGTAATATTTCCCATGGCAGTTGTTATTCAATGTGTTATGTTAATCATTCATATGTTCTATTTATATGCAGATGGCTTCTTATCAATGAATTTTTCATGTATGTGTTATATTTGTTATTGTTTACTTTATATATTTGGATTTTATTCTTTATTGATGTTGTATGGATCTAAGTCACGTAATGACTCTTCATGTACCCCAAGGGATGTATGTGTTAATGAATCTATTTAAATGAAATTCATGTTATGACTTAATGTGTATTACATGTATGTTATCTTTACTTTAAAAAAAAATTGTGCTATAATTATTGTGTTATTGTCCTTTTGGGTTCGCACGGTGGGGCATTACAGATTATCTTGGTTTAGATAGTTGTAATGAGTTATTAAGAGATTCGAGAGGTTCATACAATTGTTGTAACTGAATTTTTTGATGTTTGTGCATTTGTGATTTCTTCTTCTTTGGTTTGATCACTGTGTTGTCATCACTTTCTTCTTCTAATTGAAAACCCTTTCCTTTTTTTAGTAAAATGATGTGTTATGTAACGCCCCGCCGTGCGAACCCCAAAGGACAACAACACAATAATTACCACACAATTTTTTTTTTATTATTATTATTTTTAGTTAATAAAGCATACATGTAATTAAGTCATGACACGAATATCTTTTAAGTAGATTCACTAACACATACATCCCTTGGGGTACATGAAGAGTCATTATGCAACTTAGATCCATACAACAACAATAAAGAATAAAATCCAAAGATATAAAGTAAACATTATCAAATGTAACACATACATGATAATCATTGATAAGAAACCATATGTGTACGTAAATGTAACATATACATGATTAACTTAACACATTGAATGACAACTGCCATAGCCAATTTCCACACCAAGTTTAACATCTCATTACAGTACAATGTTTAAGAAGTACAATGATGCAAAAGTGTTTCCAAACATAAATGGAAACCATACACAATATAACATGATACAAATAAACCGATGAATACCAATTATCATAACTGGCTCCAAGTCATATACAACTCTGAAGTTGTTGCAACGGCACCAATCTGCACCTCTCGATCCTCGACTGGGAACCCAATGGGGTGCTTAGCACATTCCACCCAACCACGTGAGTCCGAAGACCCACCCCCCGTGCTAGGAGCTAACAAGAAAGAGACCTCAACCAAGAACTTCCAAACAGGGAACCACAAGACTCAACGTCATACAAAAGTATCATAAAACTCCAGGATCACAATGACATAATCAACAACATCCAAGAATCAGCATAATAACTTAAAATCATAAATCTCATCACATAAATCAAAGCAATGACCAGTACAGAAGTAACCAAAGGATGATCATGAAACACTTCCAATCAAACTACATTAATAAACATAACACAATTCCAAATTGCAATTAACCAATCCAATAACATCATATCACAGTACCATAAGAGTACAAGGTCATAAGTCAAATATCAATGAGATCATACAAGACCACAAAGTACACCAAAGATAAGATAGGGTAAAACCATTAATCATTTCAAACAACTATATTTCATCAATTCAAGATAAAGAACCACTTCCAGAGGATTTCCAAAGAAGCAACATAAGGAGTGTTAGAGGAGAGTGTCATCGCATGGCTTAACATGGATTCTCCAGACTACCTATTGCAAGGTGCCACCTCCATCTACTGACGGATTATCCAGACAACCAAGCGCTAGGAGCCACCTCCATCTATGGTTATCCAGGCTACCTATCTCAAGGAACCGCCCCATAGGGTTGCTCATGTAGAACCATTACCTTTCGCGAAGACAAGGCAACGATCATGCCAACCACGGCCTTCTCAATCCCCTTTAGTCTGTGGTAGCACTAAAAGGTGGATGAGGCAACTATTATCTTTTTAATGTGTTACTACCCATCCCCTAGTTAATTATTTAAATTATCACTTATCAAATTTACTCTAACGAGGGCTATCTTGGCACCCCTTTGTGCGCAGACCACCCACTTAGAGCCACTCTCCCTCTAGACACTCAAAACATAAAAACCAAACTCCAGGGGTTGTACAACATAACAAGAACATTATATCACAATAGAGAAGCATGCGAGGCATTACCCATCTCACTATAAATACATAATCAAAATCTCAATGATTCTCGTACACCCTTTCAAAATCATGAAACCAAAACACTTGCCACATCAAGGGCACATAAAGAGAGAACATCAACTGGCAATCATCTCAAGCCTCTAGAAGCCAAAAAGAATGAAAACCCACAAACAAGGGTAAAATGAAGCAACACAAGTTTTTCCCCAATAATTCCAACCCAAGGATAAAATTTCCCCCAAATATGAGATTAACTCCAAAAATCCATACGAAGGAAGTTTCATCAAATCCCATCAACAAATAAATCAACTCTAAAACACCAATACAATCCATAAACCCATAATGGTGTCATCTCAAAAAGGAACCATAAAAGAGAATCAGCCTTTAATTCAACAAAAATCATTCAACATCCAAAACCCACCAATTAGGCATTCCATGGGAGACCTCAATTTTCTCCTCACAAGAATCCCTTAGATTGGTACGTAAATAAAAATCAGAAAACATGGAAACAACAACAATTATCTATTCACATTATCAATCTGAACAAAAATCAATCTTCTCAACAAACAGGCCAATTACAATCTCAAGTTCTCAATAACTATCCATATAAGAACCTCATCGATTAGACACTCGAATTGCCATAAAGTGATCCACTAGCTAACAATCCAAATGAAATAATTAAGAATGAAAATTCAATTCAAGGAATAATTTATTTCGTTGAATCAATTTTATAAAACTATCATAAAGAAGTCAAATAGAGTTTACTATAATACTTAACCATGGCCAAGGGTACACAATTCCATAAAATTTCAGTACAACACCCCTGACACGATACTCAACAATTACTTAATTAGAATATACAAATAAGAGAATCATTGTTCCTAGTAAATTTCTATAAGATGTGAGGAGTTAGATATTAAGGTAATATAATATTTATTTAATTCTTAAACTAAAATATATATGAAAGAATTAAAATATATCACAAAATTAGTACTATAAAAATTAAGTCACCAAATAAGAGAACATATAAGAAAAGGTCAATATATACTCCATATTTTAAATTTTTCATTTAAATAAATCTCAAGTTAAAATCTTTAACCTACCTTTCCAATCTAAATTAAATACAATGATAAATAATATTCTAAAAGAACATATGTTTCCTCTTAAAGTACAAATGTGAGGATTCTATACTTCACCATCCTTAAAACATGATGACTAACTACATAGCAAGATTTCATACCAACAATTAATAACTTTATTTATTCAAAACAAGATCCTTTAATTATATATCACCTCAACCAATATCCAACCTATTTATATTTTTAACTTCTAATAATGAAATCACTCCCCTACAACTAATTAATCATTTTCCCTAATCAATTCAAGAGAAATAATTAAAAAGGAAGTCTCAATTCAAGAATAATTTATTTAAATAATTTTCCCTTCATTACCGATTTAGGTAACTAAATTTCACAGTTCTCAAAATCAATTAATACTCTCAAACAAAAGAGTTAATTTGCTTTGGACATAAACAACTTTCTATAATTACTGCAAGAAGTTCATTCATTTAATCGAGGCTTCTAATAATCTAAATAAATAATTAAGTCAATTCCCTCTGAAACATTATTTTACTAATGGGTCAATTTATCCTAACAACACTACTAATTATAAGAAATACTTTCTATGATAACCAATTATTAACTAGACTATTCTTTCTTTAGATAACATAAATATATATATCAATCTAACAAAATATACATATAAAAATGCACTCGTACAACTTAAGTCTCAAAGAACATCTTCATGTGAACAAGTATTCAAATAAATTCAAACTAAATAGTCCTTTCTAATATGAAATCAGTTAATTCATTTATCATTACACAAGTTAAAATATACTATTCATTACAACATTCAGTCCAAATATCTTCTAGAGGGAACCTGAACAGGTTCCCTCAAAATGTAAATGTTACAGTGTCAAGCATATATACAAAGTGAAAACAGAGAGAGAGAGAGACAGATTAGAAATGAAACCAGTGAGATTAATTAATTTATTCCACCTTTGCAAGTCTAAACGTTGCAGCTGTGATAGTTTGCCAATGGTTTCAGGGAGGTTATTTAACTGTGTACACTGTCTCTACTCTAACTATTGTAACTGTGACAGGTTGCCAAGTATATTAGTAGGTGAATATTAGAATTTGGAAATATCACCATCTACTTGCATTATTATCAATTTCCAGAAATTATCAACAAGGCTGAAGGAAAGGAAAAAGGTGAAGTGCAAATACGTGACTTAAGAGAAGGAGAAATGATGTACAACTTTTCCTTTTTGAACTAGACACATTTCTGTTTGGTGGCAAGTTTCCAGAGACATGCTCCAGTTTGATATTTGGAAATTAAACTTCACTATGATTGATGGAAAGCTCCATACTAAGTTAGTCATTGACAATATTTTATTTTCAAGCATTGCAACTGCGATAGATTGTCAGTAGAATCAAACAGGTTATTTAAACATTTAAACTTCATATTATGTTCAAGTGCCACTGCTTTGATAGATTGAAAATGAAATTAGAAAGATTAGTTAAACCCCTACACACTCTAATTTCTAGAATAGCAGATGTGACAAGCTGTCAAAATATTCAGGAAGGCTATTCACAATCTCTTCATGGTGTTGCCCAGATTGCGGTTACATGAAGCGATGAAGGACATACTTAACAAGATCATCAATATTTAAAGGGATCCAATGAAGAACTATGCATGCCTATATTCAAGGCTTGGTGCACTAACAGTGAATGCAAAATGAGTAAAATTCATTTGCCATCAGGGTTTCAAGAATTCAACTAAGCCTATCAGTAATATGATAGTTTGACTTGGCATGCATCTATAATATAGTGTGGCATTCGATATGCATTCAGGAACATTCCTGACAGATAACTACTAATCCACAATACGAAATAAAAATGTTGTTATAGCACTCGCATATGGCATCATGGTTCCATTTCATGCAACCACCATCGGGAGTGTACATTCCAACGAGATGGAGGGGATTCTTATACATGAATAATTTTCAATGTACCCAGCCGTGACTTAAACTTATCTACATGCCAACAATGAAATCCCTGAACAGTTTTATTTTAATGAAATTTCCTTTAGATCAAGGGATTTGAAGCATATCGACTATGTGGTAAAAATGATTAAATCCAACAGTTGATTTGTTAGCAATAGATGAGTCTGAAAAGGTAGAGAGAGAGAGCTACACTGGTGACTCAGGAGAGAGTGGGAGATGCGCGGTACAAGGAAACTAGGCTACCTTATGAATGGAAGAAAATTATTAAGTTTCCAATGTCATGCAAATGGACTAGGGTTTCATCCAAATGCCACATATAACTATTATCCCATGAAATACGAAGATGGTGGTTAGCAGAATTTGATTTGTTGAAACAGCTTAAGAAAATTTCCAAGCATTGCATTTGACCTATCTAATATGATGCAATATCGAGGGGTAATGATGCTTAAGAACTTTTGAAGAAGGAGAAAAAAAAATACAATCGGAGGAAATCATCAAACAAACTAGATTCAATTTTCAACAGGCAATAAGGAGAGAAACCAAATTGCATTAACCAGAGAAACTATCAACGACGAAAGATGAAACCAACCTGGATCAACCACTAGCTGAGACCAGTATCCAGTGTCGAGGTTCCCTCCATGTCATTTCTAAAAGTAACATCATCACTGTTTTACAATTCAAACCCCTCTGCAAACGCGCAGTCTACTCCCCCCTGCCGGATGCATCAGAATTTTTCTCTCTTTCCATGCAAAGTCGTTACAAACTAACACTCAAGCAAAACGTAACTGCCAGCACCTTCATAAAATTACTTTTTTTTAACCAATCTCTCCATTACGCCACTACCCCTATTCATTATTTATAACTGACTCTATAATAGATGAACCAAGTAGATCATCTATTAAATATTACTATTATCTACTTATTTTATTATATTATTGATTTATAATATATTCAATGTAATAATTACCTTGCAATATTCTATTTTTATTTATTTCTATTAACAATGTAATTTTATTCTTTCATTACCTCTAATTATATTAAGACATTTATTTAATTATTTATTTTCTTTTAATTAACCACTATACCTTTTAACTTTATAATCCTATTTAAATGTCGTAATTTGATCAAAAACATTTATCGACCAGAATAAATCAAATGCACTCTAAGTCCAAACAATACCTGACCTCACAACGGGTTGAAATGCATTACAAAGACAACGCAAATGGAGGGCACTACATGTTAGGGGTAGTAAAGTGTTCAGAAGGTGTAGGTTCTTTTCACTTATGCATAGTTGATGTATTGGGAATGGGTGAAGGAGGAGGAAAATTGTTGTTGATGAGATAAGCCAAGCTACATGGATATTCTATTCCTTGTTCACATTTAAGTAACTTTTTTAGGTTTTCTATAAGGTGAACGCCATTGATAGCAATAGGTTCATTTCTCACAAAGTTTTGTAGTCTTTAATTCTTCATCTAAAAATATTATGTTCTCTCATGGGATATGAAAAATTTCATGCACATTGGTTGTAGATGTGGAAGTCATGGGAAATGAGGTATGCATGCTATGATTCATAGAGGGTTGATTATCAAAACTATTAGAAAGAGAGTTAGAAAGCCTAAGATCCCTGAAAAATGGTATATTGTGGGATGACATGAGTCTCAAACTGCATCTCACAATAGTATTGGTAATAGGAAACCAAGTTGTAAAGCTCATACAAGTTTTACAAACTTAGTGTGCAAACCCAAAATGGAAAGAGACTTAAAATGAAATGCAATGACCTAGAATAAAATATGTAAAAGCAATTTATAGATTCTAAACAAGGAAATTTACTAATTACACTATGCAACAATCTAAAAATGAAATGTTTTAAATGCAATTTTGAATTTTGAAAATGCACTAAATGTTCCAAACAAAGCTAGATACAATGAAATGAATGAAATAAAAAATCAGCAAACTAAAATAGAGATCTAATAATAGAAAAAAGAAGCACAAAATTGAAGATTACAATTTCCAAAAATGCAAATTAACAATTGAACAGGGACTCATTCGCCCTAGGGCAAATGGGTCCTAGATTAGGGTTTTGAAATTGATTTTTATAGATTTTCAAGCCTTTTCTAATGTTTTTTAGATTTAGGTATTATATGTAGTAAGTTTTAAGTTTAATTTTCTATAAATTTAAAGTGAAATGAAAGTGCAAAATACGACAAAATGATGAACCAAAAGACCTAGTTTTATATGCATTTTTATTTTTTTTTCAAATGAAAGTTTATATGATGTAAATGATATGCAAGATCAATGATTTTTTTGTTATTTTTCATATTTAAAGACTGCAAAATAATGCAATCCTAAAACCCTAGATAAGATGCAAATTTGAATGCAAACTAAAGACCTTAAATAAGATTTAGTTTAATGAAAATTAATGCAAGATCTAATCTAAGATAAAAAGAGACTCCAAAATAAAAAAAACTATAATGCTCGAAAAGTCAGGTTCACCAAAATGAAACAAAGAAAAAGAGAGAGGTGCACCCACAAGATATGATTACCAAATGGCTACACCTAATTTTTCTTAGTTGTTTAACTCAATTATGAGAGTTATAATGCACAAATTATAACTAGAAATTAAACCTAACCAATATACCCATCAAAAGATAGGTTTTAAGAGGGTCAAATTCTATGCACCTATTGCAAAAAGAGCTTTTTTGGGCCTCACTAAGGACTCAGTCGCCCAGTGGCGAATGGGTACCTGCTAGGGTTTTAGAAACTCAATTTATGGGTTTTATTCTTCAATTTATGCACTCCTATATTCTAGGTGTTCACCTCCCAAAAGTTAGAAATAAATGCTATAGAATACTTTCCATGATTCTGCAAGAATGATGACAATTTTGATAACTTTGCAACTTTGACAACTTTGCAACTTTGACAACTTTTCAACTTTGACAACTTTGCAACTTTGAAAACTTTGACAACTTTGACAACTTTTCAACTTTGATAACTTTGCAACTTTGAAAACTTTAACAACTTTTTCTCTCCACTTGATCTTCAACCTAAAACTTGCAATCTCACATTAAAGGAGAAGGAAAATTTTGTTTTGTTAGAGGATAGCATTTTTCGTTGGTCAAACCATGTTTTGGTAATTAAACCTTGAATTGGAATAATGCATAAAAGAATAGACGAATGAAAAAAGCAATGTTACTACTCACCAATCCTCAATTAAACGTTGCATCAAGCAAATCTGAAACTTAGCATGAAATGGCCTCAATGAGTGTAGATCTTGATAATGAATTTGACATAGGATTACTTGAACTTGATCACCAATGCTACAAAAATATGTTGGCTCAACAACATGCATGACTTTGACATGATGATTGATATCTTGATTGCTACAATAAACTTCTACAATATTCCCTTGAATTCCTTCTTGAATGCTCTATGTGAAAGTACTCTTGATTGACCATAAAAATTATAGATTGCTTAAATGAAACTATGTGAAATAGCCTTATATTTATACATAACTTAAGATTAAATCCTTAAATTCAAATAACACAAGTTGACATCATATATAGTTTTTGAAATCATTAAAATACTGCCAAAAACATATTCCAAGGTGGGGTCCTAGGGTTAAGTGAGGACCCATTCATCATAGGGGGAATGGGTCCTAGCACACTTAACTAGGACAAACTTTAAGGGATGTGAAATAATATGTTAAAAAGGGGTCCTAGGACCTAGTGAGGACCCATTTTCCATGTGGAAAATGGGTCCTAGGTCACTAACTTAGGAAACATTCCTTGTAAAATTAAGTCTTGTGTAATATTATTTAGGAGTGTCGGGTTTTATCCCTCAGAATCTATAATTAATTAGGCTTGGATTTGAATTAAAGGGGCCAATTAAGCTCAAATTAACCTCAATTAATTAATAAATCCTTAGATTAATGTGAAAGTGTAAAGATACACTTTACAACACCCTAAATAAGGCACAATTAAGTCCATTTTATTATTAATGATTCATTCCCAAATTAAGTGTGAAAAAGGGTTACTTTTTTCTACACTACAAGTAGGTGACCAAGATTTGATGGAGGGCACCTGGACCATTCATAAACCTATTTCCAATAAGCTTCCAAAAGCCTTGTTTATGTATTTTTTATCCATATCTATGTAAATATTGTAAGACAGAAATGATATCATATTATCATGTACTATGCGATCATTACTTTGGAAAGTTGTAATACTTTGAGATAATGCAATGGGAAAGTTTGGAAAGATATTTATTTCAAATGTGCATGCTATCTTTATAGATTTGAAAAGAAAATTTTAATTTCTCATAATTGTTATATGCTTTATCTATGGACTTGAGTTTAAAACATAGGAAAATTATTGTGTAGTGTACATTCACAGATATATATGCAAACAAGACTAAAGATAACTTACTATTCCCCAACTATTATCCTAACTTGAACAAAATGGAAGTTTTTGTGTGTTAAAGATTGGTTTATGTCTTTTATCAAAGGTTATCAGACCAAGTTCTTCTCCCTGAGTGGTACTTCCCCTCTCTTCGAGAGGCTTGATACTTTTCCTGCATCCAAATTTACACTTTGCAATAGAAGTTAGCTGAAAACAATACGTTCACTTGCATTAGATATTTTCATAATCAAGACATTTCATCACTACAAATTAAATCAATATTTACTCTTCATATTTCCAAAACACGTAAAGCATAAATACACACTTCTAAAGCATTTTCACCCAACTAGGTAAAATTAAATAAGTAGTAACACAATAGGGTGTAACAATTCATGTGAGAAAAAGTATGTATATCACATAGAAAATATTCCTCTATGTACATAATTTCCAAATAATAGATTCGTAGAAAATAAGGAATATTCTATATGTTGTAAAAAATGATAAAAATAATTATTTAAATGTAGGAAAATTTTAATAAATAAAGAGAAGTTTTAGAGAGATATAAGAAAATCAAGCCTCTATTTTTGAAGAAAAACCTACCCAAAAAAGAAAGAGTCTACATTATTTTTAATCAATTATGAGACTTGGTTGAGAAGAGGATGGGAAAATCAATCAAATCTGTAAGAATAGATCATGGGAGCAAGTTCTCATGCTTGGCATTTCAAAATTATTGTAGGTAGCTAGGATCAAAGAGCATATAACCATAGTTTACACTCCTTGAAAATGGTGTTTCTAAGAATATGACCATGAATCTTCTAGAGAGGCGAAGGAATGTTCTCAATATTCCCAAATTGAAACAATGTTTGTGGTTATAAATAATCTCTAAAACTTACAATTTGGTAAATTTGTCCCCAATAATTTCAATAGATTATAACTATCTTGGAGAGGCATGGACAAGTCATTCTTTCGACTACTCAATTATTTTTTTGGTTGCTATCTATGTAATACCCCTCATACTATTTAGACTTATTATTTTACATGCTTTGCTTGGATACTGTGATGTTACTGTTATTGGTTGATGTGGTTTGTCAGATACTATGATGATACTGTTATTGTTTGATGTGGTTAGTGGATGCTTGATGATGTTATTTCATTTTGGACATGATTACTTTATATGACATTATGGTTGATTATATCAGTTGATTTTCTGAATTATGATGATGCAGTGTTTTAATTTAATATGTTATGAGATGATTCTTAGTTAGAAATGTAATTCATGGATTATGTTATAATTGTTAGAATAGGTGTGACGAAGGACAATATAGCATCACTCGTTCGCGAGTGCCCTGTTATGTTGCGATTCCTTCTCACAATGCAGTATCTTGATTTAATGCTTTGATATATATGTATATATACACATGTACACAACTTCGTTTGTATCCAGGATTGCAGGTATAAGTCTCGATTCCACCTGCTTCGGCAGGACAGGGCGAGCACCAAATAACCCAACGGATAAATGTTGATACAGAGGTGACGATGAAGTCCTCCCGTTCCATGATGTCAGGTCGTCTCATTTGTTGGTATAATTGATGTTGTGTAATTGTTGTTATTGTCTGTTGTGTTATGGGTTTTGTCTTAGTTTATTTATGAGGGCATTTATAAGTATGATTTATCTTAATGATTGAAATAAATTATTTATATTTAATGTTGGATTAAATGGTATTTAAATATTTAAATAACTTAATTATTTTTGAAAAATCATATATTGCAATTAAATAATAATTATATATTAAATGTGTTTTAATTATTTTTAATCAATTAAATTGGTGGTGGATAATTATGTGAATAATTTATTAAAATTAAATATGTAGTGTGAGGTGCAAGAAAAGTTGCAAAACATGAATTAAAGCAATAAAATAAATAAAAGAATTAAAAAGACAGAGTGAGCCAATAGAAATTGAGAGTTGGAAAAAGCTTGTTTTAAAGAATTGATTTTCTTTTATTCTAGGATTTTTGGAGAGCCTTGGGAAGGGAAGAGGAATATATTTTATTTTGATCATGAATTCTTGAGAGGAGACCCACACACAGAAGAACAGAAAAGTTGAAGTGCTCAAGTGAAGGTGGAGTTCGTTCTGGACTAAGGATTGAAATCGGATTCGAGAGCATCAGAGTTAAGTAGGCATCTTCAAATTTGCATTGGACTCCAGGTTCCTCTCGTTGTTCTCTTCTCATACCCTTCTGTTTGTTTCTGTAAGGAAAAATAAATCTTGTTAAAATAATTTTTGGTGAGCATAGAGAACTTCTGTTGAAAACTGAAACCAGAACAATTTATTAGATTAGAAAACAAAGAAAATCATAGAAATTAAACTATTTAATTTTTGTCAAATCAAGAACCCAGATCTTCTGAAACATATCATTTATCAAAATAGGATTTTAAGAAAACAATATCTTTGTTAGAAATAATGAATTTGAAAGTTTTGGGTACATCTGTATATGTTTGAATCGATTCACTATTCTGTAGTTTTCTTCTATTATTTTACTTACATTTACCCTCTGTTATTTTAGTATATAGCTCTGTTATATCTCTGTTATATATATGTCTCTATTATATATTTATCTCTGTTATTATATCTCTGTTATTTTAATATATATTTCTCTGTTATTTTAATATATATATATATATATATATATATATATATATATATATATATATATATATATATATATATATATATATATATATGTGTGTGTGTGTGTCATATATATATATTAATATATTAGATTACCTCTGGTAGTTTGTACTGTGCGTCGGTCGAGGCCGATCTTGTCAGAAATTCGTATATAAAAAAATAATAAATCAATAAATAAAATATACTTAAAACTGGTTTTAAAGTTGTATTTATTTAAAAAAAAAAATATTTATTGTTTAAAATTTTGAGGGTCAAGGGGAAGGACGGCGAAAGCCGTACCTCCCCCTTTTCCCCACAGCCATGGGATGGCTGCGACAGCAGTCCGTAGACCGCGCACACAGCAGTCCTACGGACTGTTGTGCAGTCCGCAGTCAGCGGCTGTACCGCGTGGGGAGTTTCTTATTTTTAAATTTAAATTGTTAAATTTGTTTTTAATTCTTTTTAAATTATATATATATATGTATGTATGTATGTATATGTTTATATATATTTAAATATATTTTTTATTTAAGATTAGTTTAAAAGAAAAATATAATTTTGTTGAAATAAAATATTAATGATTTTAGTTTAATTAAATTTAATTGTTTTTTTTATTAATATTTGTTTTAGTTTTAATGTAATTGAATAATAGATTAAGATTAATTGTATTGTAAAAATAAATATAGGGGATTATTTTATTGGTTGAGAAAATAATACAATCAAGAAGTTATATTTTTTTATTAATTGTGGTTGTGGAATTATGTCGAGATAATGACAATTCGTTTTATTTGGTGTTAGGAACCTGATACTCTTTTGTGATTGACTGAAGTTTATTTTTATTGCAATGTTAGTTCTTTTCCGTAATGGTCATCGATTAGTGTTGAGCCCAATTAGGATTAGGGTGAATCTTAGTTCCAGAGGCATGTTTTAGTCTTGAATTTTTTTCTTAGGTTGGTTTAACTCTAAAGTTGATATTTGTTGCCTTATGTTGTAAGGGTTGTATGGGGTTGTGTTTTGATTATGGATTATCGTGAGATGAGGAATGCCTCGCATGGTTGGTCTTGAGATTTCTGCTTTATTTGTTTTGGTTCAACCCTTGCCTATTTTGGAGTTATGTTAAGGGTCATAGGGAGAGTGGCTCTTCGTGGGCGTCGACGCCTCGGGTAAGAGGAAGTGCCTGGGGAACCCACATAAGAGTAGTTAAACAAGTGATAACTTAAAAATAGAATTAGGGGGATGGGTAGTAAAACATACAAGATAAAGAAAAAATGGATTCCTCGTCTATGCATTAGGGCTACCGTAGACTAGTGATAGACTGAGTAGGCTGTGGTCGGCAAGGTCATAGTCTCGTCTTCATGAGAGATTATCAGCTCCGCATTAGCTACCCTATGGTGTCGGCGCCTCAGTAGGAGGAAGGGCCAGGTGATCCATAGATGGGTGTCGGCGCCTCGGTTAGGAGGAAGTGCCAGGGGATCCCATGAGAGCTATGCGATGACACTCTCCACTAGACATCCTTGTTGTTCTTGTTTCTTGTTGCCTCTAGATATTGTTATTTTTATGTTGTTCTGATTTTAGGGCTAGGGAATCCATAGGTGGGTGCTGGCGCCTCAGTTGGAGGAAGAGCCAGGGGATCCCATGAGAGTTATGTGATGACCCTCCCTACTTGACACCCATCTGAATTGTTCTTGTTGCCTATTGGAATGGTGTATTGAATGGTTGATTCAGAGTTATTATGGAATCGTGTTCTTTATATTGGTTCTGATTTATTTGGAAATGAACTTTGGGTGTTGGTTTGGTTCTTCTGGATGCTTTTCTCTTTATGATGTTTCTTTGAATTCTTGTGATTGGTGATTCATGATTGTTAAGTGTTAGTACTTCATGTTATCATGATGAGTTCTTGGTTTTACTTGTTATGTGATTTGAGTACGTCGATGGTTGTGCATTGCATATTTGAGTTGTACTTGTTTCATATCTTGTTGTGGTTGAGTCGGTTGACATTCATGGTCAGGTTCATTTCCTCGTCACCTCTGAGCACGGGGGGTAAGTTACTTGTAATTCACATGGTTGGGTGGAACGTGCTCCGCACTCGTTAGGTTCCCCATCAGCGTCTTGTCATCTCAGCTTTCCGCAGTGCAGATGTTCCAGTGATCAGTTGTACTTCATGTTCATCATTCTTGTATCAATCCCCATGTTGGGAAAGTCAATGTAATTCATGTATCAAAGAAAATTGTAATGTAATATTATTTCAATGATGTAATAGTTAGGTTTGATTAGGTTCTTGTTAAAAGATTTATCATGGATGTAATTGTGCGATGTTGTCATACTCGCATCATGGCTATCAGTTGTATCATTGTATATGGTTTTTATAAATTAAATGGTTATGTTGTTTTCGTTATCTTTTTCTGTTTCGTGGTTGCAATGTAACCTCGCATGCCCCAGAGAACTAAGTGTGTTAATGTGATGTAATGTGCTATGGGAATTATGGTTAAGTGTTGTTACATGTTTAATTTAATTATTTTAAAAAAAAAATTATTCGCATTATGTGTGTTCTCTGGGGTTTGCACGACGGGCGTTACAATCTATATTCTCTAATTTATGATGGTTGACTTTCTAAATTGGAACCTCAATCAAAGAACTATATTTTTGGTTTTTTATGATAATGGAGTTAAGGGATATATATTGTGGGATCCTATGACACTAACATCATCTTTAAGAGAGATGTGGTATTTTTTCAATCCCCTCTCATTAAATCAAATATAGTAGAAGTTGAAATGGAATATGAATAATTACCAAAGTATTAATAAATTAAATTTGAAACTTAGTCATCTATAGAAAATAGGGAACATGAAGAAGATTATGAAGATAAAGATGAGGATGTCAAAAATATACAAAAAATTGTTGAAATACCACTACCAACTCTAGTGAGACATGGGCATGAAACCATCCTACAAGGTATGAAAATTATATTTCACCTATTTCTTTGATTTTTAATGATGGGGAATCTAGTTATTATAAAATAGAAATGGATGTTATTGAAAGTCCTAAATGACGAATATAAATAGAATAATAAATAGGTTCCTTGCTAAAGAATAAAGCATGGGACCTAGTAGAACTCCAAAAGTGTAGGAATGTTGTTATTTGTAAATGGGTAGATACAAATTGAAGAAGGGTTTAAATGATAAATATGAAAGGTACAAAGCAAGATTTGTAGAAAAGGGGTATTATCAAAATCAAATTGTTTTTTATGAAAATATTACTTATTGTAAAGCTTGTTTATATTTATGCACTATTACCAATATTTTCTTTACTCAATCTTATGTAAGAGAAACTAGATGTTAAATTTAACATTTTTAAATAGAGATTTGGATGAGAATGTATATGGAAAAACAAAAAGGTTTTTGTTTGGATCGAAAAAGAAGATTTGTTTTCAAACTTATGAAGTCATTGTATGGCCTGAAGAAGTCACCTAGGTAATGTTAAAAAAAGTTTGAATCCTTCATGGTGAGCCAAAATCTTACAAGTCATGAGTATGAACATTGTGTTTACTTCAAAATTTTAAAATATTTTTTATTCCTTATCTTTGTGTTATATGTTAAAATATGCTTGTAGAAAGAAAAAGCATGATTGAGATAAATAGGTGAAAGGATTGGCTAGGAAACTTGATATGAAGGATCTAGGAGGAGAAAAATAAAATATGGGTATAGAAATACACAAAGACATGAAACATGGTAAACTTTGGTTATCACAATAAAAGTATACAAAGAAATTCCTCTCGAGATTTAATATGAAGAATGTGAAAATAGTAAATATCCCTTTTTCCTCCTATTTTAAGCCTTCAATATTTTTTCCTAGCAAGAAAGACGAAAAGGCTTATATGTCTTGTGTATTGTATGTTAATTCAATAGAAATTTTAAAATATACAATGGTATGTACAAGATTAGAAATTTAATCTACAATTGGTATTATCAATATATACAAGGAAAATCAAGGAAGATGGCCTTGGGTAGAAATGAAATGGATGCCTCACTATCTTAGAGGCACAAATGATTTGTATATCATCTATAAAGATTACATTGATTTAGTTTATGGTTATGTTGATTTATATTTTATTAGTGATTTGAATAAAAGGAGATCTAATTCGAGTTATGTATTTTCATTTGTAGGATGAACTATTTGTTCGATGCCAAAGCTTAAAGGAACATATCCTTTATCCATTATTAAGAAAAATTATATACATATGCCATATGCATGCAAAGAGGCAATTTTTTAAAATTTTCTATTGGATGAGCTTGGAAAAGTGTAGGACAAGGTGAATGTATCATGTGATAGTTGACATGTTATTCATTTGGCTAAAAAAATTGCTTATTGTAGTAGGACCAAACATATTGCAGTTAAATACCATTTTGTACGATAGGTTAACTGATGGAAGTGGAGTAGCTCTAGGAAAAGTTTATAAGTGAGAAAATTGTGTAATCTTGATTATAAAACTATTATTGCTAGAGAAGATGAGATGGATTTTTAATTTTATAGGCTTGTACAAAATGTGATGAATGGGAATGGATAGGTATCAAGTAAATTATTGTTAAGGTGGAGATTATTGGATTGTGACAACAATAAAGAAATAAAAAACTTATCTTTTCTTTAAATAAAACTACTTTTTCCTTAAGAGATAAGTTACAATTTCCTAAAGAGATAAATCCATATTTTGTAAGTTTGATGGTGACTGGTATAAAGAAGATAGTATATACATCTTTGTAACCTTCAAAGAGAAATTTAATTTCTAATAGTAATTGAAATTGTATGAAAATTATATGTTTTCCCTAAGAAATATGAATACTAACACCTTTGTGAATTTTATTATATTATTCTATTTTAGTTTTCCCTTTATTTACTCACAAATAACTTGTGCTACAACTTTATTTGATTCTATGGGCTCACATTTTATCAACACAAAGTAGGGAAAAGTATAAATAATAAAATTGTCACCAAAAAATATATATATATTGATAATAGAAACAATTTTTAATTTAAATATAAATATATATTTTGCACATGATAAATTTGATATTTAAAAAATTTAATTTAATTTAAAAAATAATAATAAAATTAATATTAACATATAATTTTTTATTTAATTTAATATTCTTAAAAAAATTTAATAAGGAAAATTTTAACTATTGATAACCTTGTCAAGAGGGGCTTTCAATTCCCTAATTGGTGTACTCTTTGTAGAAGAGAAGAAGAAACCATCCACCATCTTTTTATTCACTGCCAGTTTGCCACCCTAGTCTGGCATAATGTTTTATAGAGACTAAACATCTCTTTGGTTTTTAATAGAGATATCCACCAATTCATCTTAAATTGGAAATACCCCTCCAATCATATGTTAATTAAACTGCTCTGGCAACTTATTCCACCCCACATCTCTTGGTTCCTATGGAAAGAAAGGAATAACAGGATTTTCACAGAAAACACAAATAATGTGGATGGTCTGCTGATAATCCTTAATAAGCTACTCTTGGATAATATCTCAACATGTAAATGGAAGATTCCTACTAATCCCCTAATTGTTTGGGATAGAAACATTGCTACCACCTAGAATTTACCCAATGAGTTCCTGAGATTTGACAACTCCAAATCAATCATCAAGAAGCATACTAGATGGAGAAACCCTAAACCACCCTAGGTTAAGCTTAACTTTGATGGGGCTGCTAGGGGAGAGGTGTCTGCCGCTGGAGGATAATTAGGGATCAATCTGGCACCCTGGTTGCTGCCTATGTGGGGAATTTGAGCGATCATACTAGTAACCAGGCTAAAGGCATGGATCTCCTTTGGGGTCTTAAGATTGGGCTATCACTTAGTATCAAGACTTTGGAAATCGAAGGTAACTCAATGCTAATTGTGGAAGCCACTAAAGGGAAGATGAATGTGGGATGGTCCCTAAAAGGTATTCTAGAGGACATTTTCCCTCTCCTACATGCTCTTCATGACTTTTCTATCTAGCATGTCTTCAGAGAAGGGAATGCGACTGCTGACAACTTAGCGGCGATGAGTCTTGATATTGAAGGGCTTCGGTGTTGGCGAAATGAGATTTCTTTGCCCCCCTTGGCTCTGGTGTGTTAAAAGGAAGATCTCAAACATCTAAATGTTGAGTCCTAGATGGTGCTTACTTATTTTAGCTGGGCTCCTTCTAAATTTGGTTAGAATTTTTGGTGGGAGCTAGATTTTGAATAATTGGTTGTTATGTGAGGTGATGGGTTTCATTTTTATGTTCGATGGCTTATAAGACCTCTTGTGGGATGGTGATATGGCAAATTTTTCTACCCTCACTGACTGATGGAGTCATCATTTTTTGAACCCCTAAATTTTTGTGTTCAATTTTTTAAGCTTGCAGATTTCATGAGATGTTTTGAGATGGCTAAGTACTACACCGATATCATGCCCTTACATGCTATGGGTGATTCACATGAGGGAGCTACTGCCCTTGCATGGGTTGTGAGAAGTAACATTTATTGCCTCTATTTTTGACTTTTTTGGTCACTTTGCACTAACCTTTTCCATTTCGATGCTTCTAGAATTGACTACCAACTCTTCTACCCTAGTTCCCTTGTTCTGGTCATCGGCATCTTTGGTGTGGGCTCTATGGGTGGGGACATATTGCGTTTGGAGTCTAATAGGTGTGATGAGTGGAAGGCGGATGCCACTATTTGGGACATCTGTAAAGAGGGCAGAATTGCGCAGTATATGGAGGCCATGACTAGTCACGATTAGGGCTTTTTCTAATAAGTTTTTCACCTCGTGGAATGAGGGTAGGGTCACCATTGGTGGCATTTCCTTCAAATTTTCTGAGGATGTTATTGCTAGAGTTATTGGGCTCCTAAATAGTGGCCGAACTTGGAAGAAAACTATGAAAGTACCGAACCAGATTAATCTGAATCAATTTTTTTCATGGTGAAGAGAAACCTACCAAGTTGTGGGGTGGCTTTGACTGCGAGGCACTTCCAGAGCCATGGGATAGAGTTTGTTTGGTGATCATGAAATATTTCACGTTGGAAGGAAGGTATGGGGTCTACTATTATTAACACTTTAATTTCCTCAACCACCTTAGGAATCATCTGCATATTTCTATTCCTTTCTTCTTGTATCATGCTTTGGATAACATTGTTGCAGAGTTTAATGAAGCCTCTATTTCTGAAAAGAATTATACTATCCTTCACCAGGACCTTATTTCTAGGCTCTATCATTTCCATATGGTGCTTTGCCTTGCTCGGCCTATCAGTATGCAAGAAGTCCCATCTCTCCCTGCTCTTGAAAAAACCTTGGTTTCTTCTACTCCCCCCTCTGCCAGTATTTTGGACACATCGGGCTTGAGTAAGAAAAAATGCCTAAAAAATCCTGCCTTAAAAGCCCATCCCCATGGCACTTCCCCTAGTAAGGGCCTGGGGGATACAGGTAGGGAAAGAAAGCAGCCTGCCCCTACCCCACACCCTAAGGCTAAAGCCTCTAAAAAAACTAAATTTTGTCATCAAATTGATTCCAACATCGAGATCATTGAAGAAGCTAACACCCCCCATCGATCTCATAGATTGGTTCTTAAGCAGGACAAGGTGGGAAGTCTTAAGGAAGCCTCTAATTCGGATAAGGATCTTGAGAGTGATAGTGAAAGTCATGAGGAAATGGTGGCAGGTGGGGAAGGCTAGTCTGTGTCGGTGAATAGCGAGTCCCATGTGTTAGAAAGATTGAAGAAGGGCCCTTTGGGTGACAATGTGATGGAAACTTCCCCCCGGTCCTCTAATGAGGTTAAAGGAAAAGCCCCCCTACAGGAAGAGCACAAGGAAAAATATCAGGCTTGGGATGAAGTTGGAAAGTTGAAGGGGAGATTGGAGAAGTTGGAAAAGAAGGTCCAGGAGGTGTCTCAATTTTCCCTGAGGGTCATGCACAGGTCGGCCACCAGTCTTTGCTTGCTGCAGAAGGACATTTCCATAGATGGTGCTAAAGATGATGTTGGTTTCAAGGAGTTGCTCGAGTTCCTCACGATGGATTGGGCGACGGCTATTCAGGATATACCTAGTAGGAAGGAAAATAATTAGGCCGTTGGGCTTTTTTGTTCTTGTTTTTTCTATGTCTAGTTGTTTTCTTTTTCTGTTGAACTCGTTGGACCCTTGGTGGTCTTTGGACTTATTTGGCTGGTCTCATGCTTGCATGAAGAACTTTCTTATTCTATGGTTACTATTACTTTTTGTTTTTTGATGATGTGTTGTGGGTGATGGCTTTCTCTCTATTGTCACTGTGTTGTTAATGTGCTTTCATTGGATGGCCTTTGTTTCCTTGTTCTTATCGGTTAGCACCCTTGTTTTGCTACTTTTTAATTCAAAAAAAAAATTAATAAGGAAAGAAGTTGGTAATTTTGAAAGTTTAAAATATTAAACATATTTTTTATTCCTTATAATTACATATGGCTAGAGTGTTTAGCATTAAATACACAACCTAAAAATATCTTTATCATAATGCCTAAATATTATCATGAACATTTTTTAAAATGAAATATTATTAAAGTTTCATTATTTAATTGAAAATATCATATAATATACTGAATCTTTTAAATGATAAGTTATAGAGTGATTAAAATATTTATGTATAACATTTACATAAATTTTATCAAAATCTATTCAAATTATATTGTAATGGGTTGTGGAAATACAATATACTCGATTCATACGTGTCATGGTAGAAGTTTTTTTGGAGTCTATGATTTTTTAGAAGATAAGGATTAAAGTTTCAAAATTGGTCCTCTTCTTGACAATGGATCACGTAATATGATGCAAAATGTTGACTTAAACATTTTAAGAAAATGTTAAATTCTATTGTAATATATTTCCAATTATTCCCTTGTTGTCTTTCTAATAGAAAAATAATTGCTAGGTTAAATTTTAACTAATAAACATTAACTATAACTTACCTTATGTACTCAATACCCTAATAATACAAAATATATATTAATCAATCTTTTATACTTTAATTTCTAAATATCCATAAAAAACAATATAATAGATAAATATTTTGGATCATCTATGCTTAATTTATATGTGTGTGTTCCCTTTTATGGAAAGGGTTTTATTAAAAGGGGACTATAATTCACCACATTAACCCTACGAAATTTTTTCCCATCGCCATCCCCAACCCCTCCCCGAAATGTTTGCATCATCCAAAAATATTCTTGGCATACATTTTTAAGCTGCAGAGTCATTTCGAGAGAAAATGGATGGAAAAATGAATTGGAATGCCAATGATCACACACATTCAATGCTGCCTGGCAATGATTCCTTGCTTGAACAACTTAGATTTAATCCAAAAAACTGAAGTTGATAGGGCAATATGATTTCATGTAATTTTAGAAAAAAGAATTAGTAAGTTTCACATCTCTACGTTTATTTGATTTTCATATTTGGAAGTGTTCAAAGTGGACATTTATCATGAATAATTTTAATTACAATAATTATTTTCAAGTGATTTTAATGAATTACATTTGGTAAATTAAATACAATTTAAATTTTCAAATAATTAGTTTTGGTAATAATAATAATTTATCTCCAAAATTTAAGGAATGATATAATTTTATGTGTATTTTAGTTTAATAGTTGGCAGGCCAAGATGCACATGTATATTTAACATTTTTCTCTAGGTTAATCAATCAATCGATTAATTATTATTTAATTTTCATAAGATAAAGCAATGCATTGGAAGACTAAGAACCATTTGCATAAAAGAGGAAATTCATGTTTGATATGGTTTCCTACGTTAATCAGTAAATTGATTGATTATTATTTAATTATCTTTAAATAATGCAATCCATGGGAGATTGAGAACTATTTGCATAAAGTGAGAAATTGATCTTTGGATTTATACATCAATATTTCTTAGTTTGAAATTGATCATGAAAATAATCTTAGAAGAATGATTTTTTAATAAAAAATTTCTTAATAAATTAGTTGTGGAAAATTAAATAGAATTTAAATTTTTAAATAGTTAGTTTTGTTACTAATAATTTTTTTGTCAAAAATCGAAGCTATCATATAATTTTATACGTATTATACTGTAATAGTTGTTAGGCCTAGATGCACATCTATATTTGATATTTTTGTCTAGTTGATGAATCAATTGATTGATTATGATTTAATTATCGTAAGGTAGATATGAATACTTATACATGGAAAACTTGAAGCTGTGGATTAAATAATATTTAGAAAAAGCATGGAACATTAAAGAATTCTTATTTATTTAAAAGTTATTAGTGATCTCTATAAGTACTAGAAATGAATAAAAAAATTGTTTGTGTGGTCCTAGATGATTTATTGCTTTCATGAATCGATAATTTTGTAAGTAAAAGCATTAGTATCCATGCAGTTTTATTGAATTAAAAGGTATGCCTTGTTTTGTGGAAAAACAATGATTTATTTGACTTCCAAAAAGATGTTGTGCTCAACCCGTTGGAATAAAAAAGGAAGCATTAAAAGTAACTAAGTATATGTGCAAAACCATCAAAGACAATGGAAAAGTAAAAATAATTAATGGTATTTACAGTTGGTTGATTGAATCTATTTATTGACATGCTAGAATTATATAGTTGAGAGTGGCGAACATTTTTTTGTGGAGCACCCATGTTGAAGAAAATGTATACTTAGCATTGAATTGAAATAATGACCATGTGGAAATTTTTTTGTGGAGCACCCATGTTGAAGAAAATGTATACTTAGCATTGAATTGAAATAATGACCATGTGGAAAATCCAACATGTACACACCAAAGCACTTTTGGCCTACAAGGTATGTAGTCAAAAATGTTATAAAATTCATGGAAAATAGCATAACTATAATTTCATGACGTACGTCATAAATTTTAAAGTCATGAAAAATGCCACAGATTTTATAACACCTTTCTCCATACCTTGTAGGGAAAAATTGCTACTTTTGGTTCTTCATCTCCACCATTTTAAAGTAAATATGTGCTACACAAATATGTATCCAATGAATAAAATATCTAATGACTATAATTATGTAGATTTCCACCTACAAAAGGAAGATGGTCATTAGCAAAGAATAGTTTCATGTTTTTGAATTACATAGCCTGTGATTGAGTAGGATTAATTGTCTGCATGGAAAGCTAGATTCTTGGCAGAATCACATTTCATTGCAAAAAAAAGTGAGCAAAATAATTAATAATATTTATAATTGGTTAATGAAATCTATTTATTGATAATAGAAAATTTTTGTACTTACATGTGATGTTGGTGGTATTCAACAAGAGTGAGCAGGATTGGAACAACTTGTTGGAGTAGGAAGAATATGAAATAGACAATTTACAATACAATAATTCCCTTGTATGCATATTACTTATGTGCAACATTATAAGGGAAAAAATATAGACATAGAATAAAATAGGTTAGTATTGTTTGTTGTAAATAATGAAAGATAAAATAGGAGATTTTGAATACATGGGATACTGGAAAACAATTGTGTATAAGTAATGTACTAAAAATGTTGAAAAGAGAGTTGTGGAAACAATGAAAAATACAATGAATAGAATAGAGTTTTTTTTTTTTATGGGCAAGTGTGTGTAAGAATTTGTGTCTATGTATATAAGCAACAACAAATATACAATGATAGAATCCAAAAGCACTAAACCCATACTCATTGTCCTCTCTACTATATTGGCATCATGAAGCCTCATGGGCTCTAGCCAAGCCCCCAAGAAAAAAGGAAAGTAAGGTCCATGGAAAATCTCAAGGACTCTTATCATATATTACACAAAAAAAAAAAAAAAATCTAAAACAACTATTGGAAGAGAACTTAAGAATCACAAGTGACTTGACATACACAATTTATAATAGACTAATTTCCTTGAATGTTTACTATATTTGTGAAACATTAGAAAGGGGAAAATATAAATATAGAATAAAATAGGTTAGCGTTATTCATTGTAAATAGAAAAAGATAAAATAGAAGATTTTGAATACATTGGATACTAGCAAACAATTGTGTATAAGTAATCTATTGAGGAAGTTGGAAAGACAACTGTGGAAACAATGACAAAAATGATGGATAAAATAGAGTATATTTTTTGGTGGATAAGTGAATGTGAGAATCTATGTGTTCATGTATATAAGGAGCAACAAATATATCACGATAAAATTCAAAAGCAGTAAACCCACGCTCGTCCTCCCTACCGTATTGGCATCATGAAGCCCCACGGGCTCTAGCCAAACCCCTGAGCAAGAGAGGTAGGTAAGGTCCATGGAAAATATGAAGGACAAGTTCTTACCATATATCACACAATAAGAAAAATAGAGACATTTAGAAACAACTATTGGAAAAACACTTAACAATTACAAGTAAAAGATGGTTGGGCCAAGTTGTTGGACCATGAAAGGTTGTGGAATAGAGAATTTACAACACAATAATTTTCTTGAATGTCTATTGTATCTGTGCAACATTATAAAGTAAATAATATAGATATAAAGTAAAAGATGTTAGCAATATTTGTTATAAAAAGAAAGAGATAAAATGAAAATTTTTGAATACATGGCATGTTGGCAAAGAGCTGTGTGTAAGAAATCTTCATTGTTATTTGTTTGTATGTTTTTTGTTATACCCATTTTGGAGACTTGCAAGAGATAATCATTCTTTATCCATGGTTTAATTGCAGTTAAATCTTTTACCTATCGACATATATGTGTGGTGACTTGACCTAAGCTTTTTAATGGTAGCGTGGAGCATGGTAATTATGTGGGTTTCCAATGGTGCGGTGCTGGTTCAATAGCAGACTATTGTAAAAATTGCTCTCTTTAGTGGAATGGAGCAACAAACACCACTATCATGTGCTTCATGGGATAAACGGTGTGATGCTATGAACAGTTTTTTTGTTCACTCAAAAGCACATGACATTGGTGTTTTGTTGCTATTCATAACCAAAAAAATCAATGCTTATTGCTTCTGGTCAACATTATAAAGGAAAAAATATAGACATAGAATAAAACAAGATAGGATTGTTTGTTTTAAATAGAGAGAGATAAAATAGGAGATTTTGAATACATGGGATATTGGTAAGCAATTGTGTATAAAAAATGTACTAAAAATGTTGAAAAGAGAGTTGTGGAAACAATGACAAATACAATGAATAAAATAGAGTATGTTTTTTTGATGGGAAAGTGTGTCATAATTTGTGTCTATGTATATAAGCAACAAGAAATATATGATGATAGAATCCAAAATCACTAAACCCACGGTCATTGTCCTCCCTACCATATTGGCATCATGAAGCCTCATGGGGCTCTATCCAAACCCCTGAGCAAAAAGGAAAGTAAGGTCCATGGAAAATCTCAAGGACTATAATCATATATTATAGAAAATAAAAAACAAAAAAATTCTAAAACAACTATTGGAAGAGCACTTAAGAATCACAAGTAACTTGACATACACAATTTACGATAGACTAATTTCCTTGAATGTCTACTGTATTCATGCAACATTAGAAAGGGGAAAATATAAATATAGAATAAAATAGGTTAGCATTATTTGTTCTAAATAGGAAAAGATAAAATAGAAGATTTTGAATACATGGGATACTGGCAAACAATTGTGTATAGTAATCTATTGAGGAAGTTGGAAAGATAGTTGTTTAAACAATGACAAAAATGTAGATAAAATGGAGTATATTTTTGGTCGATAAGTGAATGTGAGAATCTATGTGTCCATGTATATAAGTAGCAACAAATTTATCACGAAAAAATTCAAAAGCAATAAACCCACGCTCATTGTCCTCCCTAGCATATTGGCATCATGAAGCCTCATAGGCTATAGTCAAACCCCTGAGCCAGAAAGGAAAGTAAGGTCCATGGAAAATCTCAAGGACTATTACCATGTATCACACAATAAGTAAAATATAGACATTTAGAAACAACTATTGGAAAAAAACTTAAGAATTACAAGTAAAAGATGGTTGGGCCAAGTTGTTGGAACATGAAAGGATGTGGAATAAAGAATTTACAACAAAGTAAATTTTTTGAATTTTTTTTCTATCTGTGCTGCATTATAAAGTAAATAATATAGATATAGAGTAAAAGAGGTTAGCAATATTTGTTATAAAAAGAAAGAGATAAAATGAAACATTTTGAATACATGGCATGTTGGTAAAAAGTTGTTTGTGAGAAATCTTCGTTCTTATTTGTTTGTATCTTTGTCATTATACCCATTTTGGAGACCTCTATCCTTGGTTTTATTGTAGTTTAATCTTTTACCTCTCAATATATATGTGTAGTGACTTGACCTGTGTTTTTAAATGGTGGTGTGGAGCATAGTAAATACATGGGTTTAGGGTTGTGCGGTGTTGGTTCAATAGTAGATTATTGTAAAAATCACTCACTTTAGTGGAATGGGGTAGAAACCACCACTCTCATGTGCTTCCTGGGATAAACAGTGTGATGCTATCAATAGTTTGTTTGTCTACTTAGAAGAACATGAGAGCAGTGTTTAGTTTCTATTCATAACCACATAAATCGATGCTCATTTTCCTCCCTACCATATTGGCATCATGAAGCCTCACGGGCTCTAGCCAAACCCCCGAGCCAAAGAAGGAGTTAAGGTCCATGGAAAATCCCATGGAGTGTTACGATAAACCATAGAGAAGAGGAATATGTAGTTCAAGATGGCTATTTTGAACCAAATTCTATAACATTGTAGTGTTTTTTATGGGTTAAGAAGTACACGGAAAAGAGATGTCCTAGTAAAGAAAAAGCATAATAGGATTTGAAGAAAGTTAGAAGAAGATTCATAAGTGGAATATATAAAAGAATGGACAATAAAGGAAATAATACAATAAAACATATTCATGCAACACAAGTAAAGTATGTAACAATTGACTAAATGTGCTTGCAGATTTAATTGCAAAAGATAGCAATTGTTGCATTGTATCTTATCTATTGAACTTTATATCTTTAGCTAATTGGCCATTTGTTTGAAGTTCCTATTTCCTAAGAATACAACATTTAATTATATAGTATATGTAAAGCTTGAAATAGATGAGGGGAAAAGGATATCATGAAACATATTGATATAAGATTCAAGCTACATTATTTCGTAGTAGATATTGAAAAAAAATAGAGGAATTATGTAACAGGTACCTTAGAATAACACTTTTTTGGTAGTAAATATCACACACAAAGAGGAAAATTGTATTGAGTTCCCTGGAAGATAGATAGATACATATGCACATATATATGTGCCCAATTCCTTGATTGATATATAAAAATACCTGTATAGGTAGATATGCATATACATATATCTAGACAAAGATATACATAGATATGTATATCTAAACAGGTTTGTATATTATGTTTATGTGTAATTATGTTGACCGCAATTTTAAGTAAAGATTAAACTAGCATGTATAAGTGTTGTCTATGCTCTATAAAAATCATGACTATACAATAATAGCATTAAGTCATATGGTATTGACATGTTGATAAGAATAGAGCATTTAATTGTATAGTATGTGTAACATATTGATAATGCCAGAATGGCTCTTCTCGCAATGCAACTGAATCAATATATTTTCTTGCATATTTTGTAGTACACTTCCTGACACTGTAACATTGAATATTGCATTTACTTCTTGTTGCAAGATTACACCACAATACATGTATATACATAAATATATATAGATATACATATATGGAAACATATATATACATGTACATATATATAGATATATACATCTATACATATATATATACATGTACATATATAGATACATATATATATATATATATATATATATGCATATATATACATGCATACATTGTAAAGCTGGCCTCCACTATTTACCATTAGATAATATAGATAAATAGGAAAATTGTAAAAGAACTATCAAGGAAACACTGGAGAGCAACATACATCTGAATCTTAAGTATCATCTTAATACCTCTTACATATGTTACATAGATTGCTTGACTTCTACCAATATGTTGCATTATACTCTTTTTTCATCATCTATTCAAAGCTTTCTATAACAAACTATTATTTTTCGTTGTTCTTTTTCTTTGCAAGGAAAGAAAATGTATTGTTCAAGTTGCATTTTTGAAAGAGCCATTGTGGTATTGCTTGCGTATAAGGCTATTGTAAGAATAGTCATCCTTGAGCCCATTCTATAACACATCTGAGAGTTTTGAAACTGTTGTGTTGTGAACTCTGTAAGTCATTTTACATGGGTATTTTGTATAAACCTTTTTTCCATCATATTGAATAGCAAACAATGCAACTTAAATTTCCAATTAAGCCTGTGGTGTTATATACATTTTGGACAGATCATTGCATCATATAATTGTTGCATAACATAGAGAAAATAGGTATTTCCTTCTAGAACTCGATTTGAATAATTGATTTGGGAAGTTGGAAGGATAGATGTATTTGTTGATGTTTATATAGTTCTGTTACAATTTCCCTAGTTCTCTATATGTAAAGATGGGTTGGGGGTGGTGGAGTTGGTGTCCTCGATATGTGGAAGCTGAGTGCTAAGTGTTATTTTGCATGAGGGTGGAGCTTAGAAATTACATGGGTTGTGGGTGGTGGAGTTGGTATCCTCAAACAAGGTAAATACAATATTTAATGTTGCAATATGGGAAACTATACTTTGATGAAGTCATGTTGTTGAAAGAACCATCGTGGTGCTAGTTTGGTGGCAAAATATTGTTAAAATTGATGCATATGGCTCCTTTTTTTAGAAAATTGGAGGATTTGAAAGTGTGGTGGTGTAGAATCTGTAATTGATTTCGCATGGGTATTTTTTTAAATCAGTTTTGCATGGATGCCTAGTGCTATGCTTGTATATGGATGAAGAAATAATAGTTAAATCTTGTTTCTTTCACCTAAAAACTAACTATCCCTAGGAAGAGAAGGAAACTATGGGAACATGGAAAAATGTACTGTGGAGAGTAGTCTATGGGACATTCTTTTTCATTGTGCCTACTATAAACGTTATGGAATAACTCTTTTGCAAATTCTTTATTTGACTGCTAAATATACTCCTAGGAAATGTAGATTGAATTTTTGATTAAGCCAATATGGGTTTCATGGAAAAGAATGCAGCTTCAATTTTTCCAACAGGGAGGGCACCATTTTTTTCTTTGAGGTGGCATGGGCACTAGTAATTACATAGGTTTGGCAGCCGTGGAGAATGGTGTCATCGTAATGGGGAAGGTGAATGGAAAGTGTTTGTTGGCACAAGCACAAATGCATCTTCCCATTGACATACAAGGGTGGAGGGGGAAGTCAATGCTATATTGAATGTTGCCATATGGGAAAGCATACTTTGATTAAGCTATATTTTTTAAAGAGCCATTATGGTGTGGGCAAATTGGATTTTCCAACGTCGAGAACATCCAAGCTGGTGGGAACTTGTGCGGGTTTTTTTTTTTTTTGAGGTGACATGGAGCTTGGTAATTATGTGGGTTGACAATGGTGCAGCTAGTCAACTCAATACAAAAGAACTGAATTCTTGTGTGTAATATTTAGTAACAAATAAGTGTTATTCTAATGGTTTTCATATAATTACTCTATTACAGTTGAATATATATATATGTGTGTGTCTGTGTGTGTAAGAAGTGAAAATTGCATGATTCCTCACTTTCTGATGACATTGGCATCATGAAGCGTCATCGGCCCCTAGAAAACTGTGAGCCAAGTAAAGCATGAAACTCCGACCACAAATGTGATGGTGTTTCATTATATATCAGAGAATAGTGAAGTTACTAAAAAAATTCTATGTTCTAATACATGTATTCATTTTCTTGGAGTTCTTTTGGCTCCAATATCTTTTTAGGAAAAGAGAATGCCTCATAAAGAACTATAGAAAATGGAATTCCGCAAATGAAATACATAAAACTTTGTTTAAAGGAAGAGAACAAATGTAATACCCCTCCTCTTACTGGTAGGATTTAGTATTTTTCAATGCGGTTGTTTGCTACTTGTGACAATGATGATATTGTTTGATTTGGTTAGTTAGATGTTAGATGATGCTATTGTTTCATTATGGACATGATTATTTCATATGACAGTATGGTTGGTTATATTAGTTGATTTTCATAATTATATTATGATGCAATGATTTAATGAATTATGTCATGAGATGAAATTGTTAGTTTAGAAATGTTATTTTATCAGTTAAATTATAATTGTTAGGATAGGTGTGATGAAGGACAATATAGCATCATTCATTCTCGAGTGCCCTGCTATGTTGCAATTCCTTCTCACAATGCAGTATTTGATTTAATGCTTTGATATATATGTATATATGCACATGTACACAACTTCGTTTGTATGCAGGACTGCAGGTACAAGTCTCGATTCCACCTGCTTCGGCAGGACAGGGCGAGCACCAAATAACCCAACGGATAAATGTTGATATAGAGGTGACGATGAAGTCCTCCCATTCCATGATGTCAGGTCATCTCATTTGTTTGGTATAGTTGATGTTGTGTAATTGTCGTCATTGTCTGTTGTGTTATGTGTTTTGTCTTATTTTATTTATGAGGGCATTTATAGTTATGTTTTAGCTTAATGATTGAAATAAATTATTTATTTTAATGTTGGAGTAAATGGTATTTAAATATTTAAATAATTTAATTATTTTTGAAAATCTTACATTTCAATTAAATAATAAGTAAATATTAAATATGGCTTAATTATTTTAATCAATTATATTGGTGGTGGATAATTATGTGAATAATTTATTTAAAATAAATATGTAATGTGAGGTGCAAGAAAAGTTGCAAAACAGGAATTAAAGCAATAAAAGAATAAAAAGACGGTGTGAGCCAATAGGAATTGAGAGTTGGGAAAAAGCTAGCTTTAAAGAATTGATTTTTCTTTTAATCTGGGATTTTTGGAGAGTTTTGAAGAATGGGCAATATATTTTATTTAATTATGAACTTTTGAGAAGTTCACACACACACACACACTCAGAAGATCAGAAAGCTGAAGTTGCTCAAGTCATTGCTGAGTTCATTCTGGGCTAAGGATTGGAATCAGGTTCGAGGGCATCAGAGTCAAGCAGGCATCTTCAGATTTGCATCGGACTCTAAGTTCCTCTCGTAGTCTTCTTCTCATACCCTTTCTTTTGATCTGGTTGCTTCTGAAAAGAAAAATAAACTTTATTAAAAATGATTCTTGTGAATATAGAAAACTTTTGATTTACGAAAACAGGAAAAACAAATTAGATTATTAGGAGAAAGAGAAATAAAACCTTAGAACAGATAAATTTAGGGAATAGTGAAAACTACTGAAAAATACTCTTTCATTTTGGTATCAAATAATGTTGAGTTGGAAAATAGACATTTTAATCTTGAATTGAATTTCCTTGTTTGTCTTGAAAATATGCATAGTTGTTCTTCCAAAAAAAAATGTATTCTGAAGATTATAAAATATATCCTTTACGTATTTATATATATATTCTATAAATATATATATATTTACATAATTTATTTCTATTCTGCTTGCTGTCCTCTGTGCCTGTGACTAAAATACTGATTCCTCTGTAATTTATGAATAGTTATATTCTATAAATATATATATATATATATACGTACAAATTTGTATATATATATAAATACATATGCATTTATATATTAATAAAATTTTGTGCGTATAGTTATAAATCCGGAATATTGTTGTTTAAAATTGTTTTGTTTTCTGAGCCGAATAGGCATCCATTTTTCCGTGCCAGTGAAGGACGGAAATTTGGTTTTAAATAAATTAAAAGAGTAGTAGGGGCGAAAGTAAATTTTATTGTTTTACAAAAATTACATATATAAGCGAATTGTTGTTTTTCTAAAAAAAAAAAATAAATAAATAAAAGTAAATGATATTATGGGGAAGGGGTGGGTCGGCCTGAGCCGTACCCAGCCCCAGCCCCTTGGCTGTTTGCACACGGCAGCCCCAGGACTGCCGTAGCAGTCCTAAGGACTGCTGGGCGCAGTCCAAAGGACTACCGTCCGCAGCAGTCCTTGGGACTGCGCGCGGGCAAACCTCAAGGCCGCCGGCCTTTGCTTTTTTTTTTTTTAATTAAAATTTATAATTGTATTTAGTTTTATTTTTTATTTTGTTTTTGTTTATATATATATATTATTTTGTTAAATATTAAATATTATAATGGTAAATTATTTTATCATTAAATAAAATGATTATAATTTATTTCATTTTTAGATATTATAATTGTAATGTATGATATTAAATATAATGATTATAATTTATTTTATTATGATTATTATATTTAATATATTTGTTAGTTTATAATGTAAGTTTTATTGCTTTACATTTTAAGATTAATTTGTATTATTATGCAAATAAAGGGTATTATTTTATTTCATGGGTTGAGCAAATAGTTTAAACTGGTATCTGCTTTAATTTGTTATTGGGGAAATTTTATTGTACAAGATGTAATGGGGATTATTTTTAAATATAACTAAACCTGGATTACTTTTATCACTCTGGATGTAATAGGAATGTTTATGAAATTGAGTTAATTTGTGATTTTGATTATGTAATCGAGTGAGTCAGTTTTTTCTTAACTAAGAAATCATGCGATCTTGTTATCGTCTTCTTTTCTTTATGGTTGTAAGTTTCACTCGTAATGTGGGAACCTGTTGTCAAGTGTGAAAACCTTGTTCCAGAGGCTTGTTGTTTTAGAGTGTTATTCTCCTCTTGTTTATGCTTTTGAGCGTTATTGGTTTTATGTTGGAAGGGTTGAACGGTTTGGTAAGACTTTTGACTTTGAGTAATCGCGAGAGGGTTTATGCCTCATGTGTTTAGATTGTTTTATGCATTATTAATGTTAGTTCAACCCTTGCCTGTTTTGGAGATATGTTAAGGGTCATAGGGAGAGTGGCTCTTCGTGGGCGCCGGCACCTCGGGTAAGAGGAAGTGCCAGGGGAACACACGTAAGAGTAGTTAAACAAGTGATAACCTAAAAATAGAATTTAGGGGGATGGGTAGTAAAACATTAACAAGATAATGATGAAGCCTCATCCACCTGTTAGTGCTAGCATAGACTAAAGGGAACCGAGAAGGCCGTGGTTGGAAAGGTCGTTGCCTTGTCATCACGAAAGGTTAACGACTCCGCATGAGTAACCCTATGGAGCGGCACCTTGAGATAGGTTGTCAGGAGAACCATAGATGGAAGCGGCACCTTAACTTGGTTGTCTGGAGAATCCATGTAGAGATGGAGGCGGCACCTTGTGATAGGTTGTCTGGAGAATCCATGTGAAACCATGCGATGACACTCTCCACTAGACATCCTTGTTTTTGTTTCTTGTTGCCTCTCGATATTGTTATTTTATGTTGTTCTGATTTTAGGGCTAGGGAATCCATAGGTGGGTGTCGGCGCCTCAGTTGGAGGAAGAGCCAGGGGATCCCATGAGAGTTATGTGATGACCCTCCCTACTTGACACCCGTCTGACTTGTTTCTTGTCGCTTATGGAATGGTGTATTGAATGGTTGATTCAGAGTTTTTATGGAATCCTATTCTTTTTATTGGTTCTAATTTATTTGGAAATGTATTTTGGGTGTTGGTTCGGTTCTTCTGGATGTTATCTCTTTATGATGTTTCTTTGAATTCTTGTGAAATTGATTCATGATTGTTAAGTGATAGTACTTCATGTTATCATGATGATTTTCTTGGTTTTACTTGTTATGTGATTTGAGTACGTCGATGTTTGTGCACTGCATGCTTGAGTTGTACTTGTTTTGTATCATGTTGTTGTTGAGTTGGTTGACATTCATGGTCGGGTTCACTTCCTCGTCACCTCTGAGCACGGGGGGTGAGTTACTTGTAATTCACATGGTTGGGTGGAACGTGCTCCGCACCCGTTGGGTTCCCCATCAGCGTCTTGTCTTCTCAGCTTTCCGCAGTGGAGTTGTACCAGTGATCAGTTGTATTTCATATTTCATTATTCTTGTATTGATCCCCATGTTGGGAATTTCAATGTAATTCAATTATCAGAGATTGTAATGTAATATTATAACAATGATGTAATAGTTAGGAGCATTTGTTACTCTATTAAGATATGTATCATGGATGTAATTATGCGATGTTTATTATTCTCGCATCACGATTATTGGATGTATCATTGTTTATGGTTATCATAAATTAAATGGTTATGTTATATTCTTTATTTTTATTTCTGGTTAGTTGTTGCGATGTAACCTCGCATGCCCCAGAGAACTAAGTGTGTTAAGGTTATGTAATGTGCTATGTGAATTATGGTTAAGTGTTATTACATGTTTAATTTAATTATTTAAAAAAAAAATTAATTTGCATTGTGTGTGTTCTCTGGGGTTTGCACGACAGGCGTTACAACAAAGAAACAGCAAAGGTTTTGTTTCAAAGCATACAATGTATAGGAATAACTCTATAGACATACCTTATCTTGGTATGTTTTGGAATGTATGTAACCATGCAGAAAGAAAAGGGGAAAACGTACAAATTTTCTTTGCACTAAAGGATGTCTAGCCCTCCAATAAGATAAGGCTTAAATACATAAGCTAGTAAATTATAAATTTACAAAGCAAAAATATCACAATATATATTGGTGGTTAGGAGTGTATGAAATGGCCAAAAAGGCAGAGGAAAAACAACTTACACCAACAATACATCTATGACATAGTGAAGATTGCAAAACACAACACTTGTTGAACATCCAATCGGCGAACCAGTGGAAGTGCATGGCATGTTTTGACTATTATACACCCATCGAGCAATGCAACCAAAGGAAAAAATGGAATATACAAAAGACTATATATGTCTGAAAGGAATACAAATAGAGAATTCTATACATCAACATTATACATATAGATATACACATACATATACATATACATATACACATACATATGCATATACATATACATATACATATAAATATACATATACATAAACATATAAATATACATATAGATATACCTACAAACATACTTTTCGCCCTTCATTTATCACTTCTAGTTATATTTGTGTTGAATTGGCATTGTACTTATTACCATATGACCAGTTCTAATTAAATTTTCTTTCTTTCTTCAAAAAAATATGGTTAGGGTCATTAATCTTTTCACTTCTTCCATTCTTCATGTACCTGGTACTAAATATTATAGAAAAATAGAGAACACTTCTTGAGGGATTTTACTCACAACCTCGAGCTTACCTCTTACACAAAGGATCTGCCTAAATGTTCCTCATTGGTCAATAAGTTTTGCAAAGAAATCATAAATTTACAATTGTCAAAGCAATTGTTATATAGTAAATGTCTTTTTAATAGGTTTTTGACACTTTCCTTTCTAAAATAGTAAATTCCTTTATAATAGCTTGAATATTGAATTGAGAAGTGAATTGTTGTATAGATTGGTCCAGGCACAACATAAGTTTATCTCTAGCCTACTTTCCATATTCATTAGACCTGGAAGCACAATTATCTTTTTTTTTCAATAAATTTGTATGTGAATGGCAACCAAGAACCAAGAGTGATTAGCATTCAAAGAAACTTTAAATCAAATTCAATATCATTAAACTGATGGAATAAATAATTTATGACTCCTAATTTTAGCATAATTAAAAAACTTATAACATTCATGCAGATTTTAAATGTGACAAAGAAGTTTATTCTCAATGATTAGCCATATACAAAATATTTATTATATATTAAAATATATTGTCAAGTATTGCCTGTATAGAAAATATTTGAAATATATGTGGAAATAAATTGTTCAGTTGTGTTTCAAATTGTAATTTATGTAAACATATCACATAACCATCCTACTTATTTGAAATATTTGAAAGCAAGAATGACAAAAAAGTTGATGCACCATGCTATAATCAAAAAGATGGTAGGTAAATAAATGTGCAAATATGTAGATGCAAACACAAGTATAAATTATGTCCATGTTTCTTAAACAGAAGTCTTAGCATGCCATAGTCAGCATTTAAAAGTCAAAGCTCTGAGAAATGATCAGAAGTGCAAAAGAGTAGTCAAAGCATAGGCTCACTAGTGGATCCTTTTTCTGGAGTAGGAGTAGATATATTCATTATGTTTGCAAGAAATAGTTTACACTCTGCTTTGAAATCAAATTTTGTTACTTTGGCAATCATTTTCTTCATTCATTCCTCTGAATTATACATTTATGTTCTAATCAAATTTGTAAAGATATATGCTTTACAAACAAGGCCTTTAATAATAGCAACATGATATGTTGTAGAGTCAGAGATGTCCTACAATGTGTAGAGGTCTTTTGCTAGGATCTATAACAAACTAGTGGTAGCTTCATCAAATGCAACACACCAAAGGCTTCCTAAATGGTCTTGTAGCTTTAACAACCAAAGATAGAAATAGTTGCATTCTTGAATTTCCATCTAGCAACAATCAAAAAACCAAACATCAGCATGAGGGAGGCATGTGCATTTCCTTTTGCATTTTTTACCATTAACCATCAAGGGGTAAGTAGGGTAACAAAAAGACTCAGTTTTTGCAATTTGAATGGTTGCTTTAAAAATGGATTCAATAGTTTCTGCCAAATGGAGGCAATTTTTTAAGATAAATGCATACTAACTCTATCATTTGAAGGATGCAACCTCTAAGGTGTAGAAGAAGTTGAAGCTACTTGGTCTACTTTAATTGGCCCCTTGGATCTAAGAGTTTTTTCCTCAATAGTAGAAAGGTTAATCTCAAGGACTATTCCTATTGATGTGATGATAAATTTTCCATTAAAGTAGCCTACACAACCACTACAGATAGCAACAATAACTATTTCACCAAAAAGGTACATCTGCTCCAAGGTATCACCTTTTTCTTGCTAGCTTGAGCCCCACAAATTAACATCAATGAAAGAAGTAGAGTCATCATATAGTTTAATGGTTCACTGGATTGCTTCAATTCGATTTCTCCTAAAAATTGTTGAAATGCAGACAACATGCACTACAATGCCAATAATATCAACAAAGTTGTTATCACTATAGTTTCTTATTTCACTAACCGACATAAAAGAAGTTTTTTTTTGGGGATAGGAATCTCATCTTCACATCATTTTATTGTTGATTTTTGATCCAAAACAATCTCAAGATTACTATTTAATTTATTGAATCTTTTATTGGCTTCATTGATCAATCCCCTCAATACTAAATAAGTAAACCCCACCTCAACTCAACCCTACTACAATTCAGCAATATCATCAAAACAAGTAATATGTATTTCTATCCCCTCCACATCTATAATGTCAAAACTAAAAAGTTTCCCTTCACCTCTTTGTTTCTAGAAATGATGCATCTCCATAATATACGTTACATTGCCTTTCACTATCCAAACATTTTGATAAATGTTCAAAGCTTTAATAGGGCTGACCTTTGGAGGGCTATTTTTTTTTTTAGGGGATAGATGCAAACCAAATTTAGGGGCCCGTTTAGAAGGAGAAGGTGAGTTAGGCTCCAAAATTTTCTCTTCTTGTTGCTTGAACAAATACCTAGGGGTCCCAATAATTTGACAATCAAGAATAATTACAACTAAGTTGGATATGATTAAGGCCCTAGAAAAGAAGCAAAACAATGTATTGGACAAATTATATGAGGCGGAAATGAAGGAGAGATAATTTTTTAAGATATACAACAAACAACGTAGCCCACCTTGAATCTTGGATATTCCTATAGATGTAGTCTTCTAAACATACAAGGGACCCTATTTTCAAGGCACCTACAAACAACATATCATTGCATTTAGAAGGGAGAGTTCCTATTTGCAAATAGTGGTCATCAAACAGGACAAGCTTGTATCACTCAACCTACCCTTCATCACTACCAAATTTTTTGAAGGAAAAAAGTTGAAGGACCGAAGAGGAAAGAACATCATCAACATTGATGGAATGAATTGAAAATGGAGTCAAATTCAGATGTTTCTTTGCAGCCTACAAACACAAGTGTAATTAAGAAAAATGCACATCATCACACAAAATGGATAAAACGAGTAAGAAAAATGAAGGCTGGAAAGAGATACATTTTTATGCATTCTAAAAGATCAATGCATGTCTACTTTCATATCTATATCCTCTACTAGGACCAGCTATATATGTATACACCTAAATCCCAATCAAGTAGCAACAACAAGAAAGGTAGGAAAGAATAAGAGCAAGTTTTCAGTAAGCACAATGAAAAAGTAAGGGAAACTTACAAAATCAGAGTTTGTAGGCTGGTGGATGGCATCCTCAGAGCTGGATTTTGTAGCATCAGGTGTACAAGTTGACACCAAATCAACTTTTTGGGGCTCTGGAGACCCATCCATGAACCCCAACTCCACAAACATAGTTCTAGAACCCTTTAAAGGAAAGGAATCTTCCAAATATAGTTGACTCATTGACAACTCTATACCACAATAAAAACTCAAAGATTAAGGTATTGCAACATTCAATAGCAACTGGTGGAGAACTTAGAATGCATACAATATTCTTGCTATATTTGTATAAACACCTATATGCAAACATTTGTATATATTTCTACTTGTTTCTTCATCTTTTTTAATAGAAACAATGGAATATAGAACAAAAAGAATGGAAATCCTTAAGTACATATATGGGTTCAATTTTTCCTATGTTTAAACATTTTGGAAAACACAAATAAGTATATATATATATATATATATATATATATTCATATGTACACATGTATCTATTTATCTATATATACAACAATATATCTATATGATAACATTTTCCATCCAAACCAATTAAGCATGTTAAATATTACAAAAGTTTAAAGATTACAAAACAATCCTTGTTACAAGAACAATAGAATACTCTGCTATAGGCATCTTCCAATAGATGAGTGGAAAACAATAGCATGAAAGTTTTTAATAGTTAAACAGATGAGGGTAGAAGAATATCATGAAACATGTTAATAGAAAACAACTAGTCTATGCAACAACTGCCTTGTAAATTCTATTTCCATAATTTTTTGTGCAATACTTATTCACCAATGAGCAACATTTACGAATATCTTTTATTGAAGAGACAAGCTCCGCATTGTCAATGTATCAAATGTGGGAAACTCTTCTATATTTCAATAATTTTACAATAGTCTGCTATCAAACCAACCCAACCAATATATTTTCTCACACATTTTGTATTATACTTTCCCATACACATATACACACACACACACACACATATACATGTATATATAAATATATACATATTATAGAGAAAAATGCAAATTCTAGTAGGATTATTAGGGAAACACTGAAGAACCACACAAATTAAGATAGAAGGGATTGTATATATATGGATATGGTGAGGGTTTCTTATCTCTTTGAAGTTTCAATTTGATTTTCATTAGCCAAGCTGTGAATAGGATTTGTTGTAAAATAGTTGTTCCACAATTTCTTTGTTGCTCTATAATATTTAATTCCACCTTATGCAGCTCACATTTTCTGTATAATGTGCAAGGAAGTACACTGATTAAGTTGCATTGTCAAAAGAGCCATTGTGGCTGCAATCTACTATTAAACCAGTAGGGACCACACATCTTAGGCAGTGCTCTGCTATGAAACCAACAAAAAAATGTTGCTGTCAACAATGCAACCTAGTCAATATATTATCCTCACAAAACTTTTTTCAAATGGATAATAGAAGATGCAAGCTACCATAATCAAGAGTTTCTTATGGAAGGAGTTGAAAAACATGAGAAAGAAAGAATATATGGGTAAGTTCACCAAGATGGTTCCCAAAAGGGTGGCTTAAGTGGCTACTTTTTTTCTAAAATCAGGAAATACTGACCTTGGACATGAAATTGAGGATAGTTACACTCAAAATTTTGAGATGAAAAAAAAAAATGATCAAAGTGCTTTGAGTCTACTTTCTAAACTACTAATTTATTTTGAAAATGGTTGAGATTAAGGGGTTAAAAAGAGGGAAGTACACAAATTGGCATTGTTTTTGTTAGAAAAACATAACATAGCAACTCTTGTATGACCCTAACATGGTGAACTTTTTTGTAGTACTTTTAAAATTGCTACGGTCAGAAGTTAGCTAACAGTATCTAGTTGATGCATGATATTTTTTATATTTTTTTAACAAATATTTGATTTTTTACTAATTTTCTAAGTGGGCACTTCCTGAAAAGTAGAATTTTTGGCTGTGCTCCCCCTAAAATGTTTTGAAGGAAATTGATTTTAAAAAAAATAAAAATTGTAGAATGGAGTCTAGTTTCAAAAAATGTAATTTATTTGAAATTTTGATGAACAATAAATTTATAACAAAAAAACACCAAACACTGATTCTTGGCAAAAAAGAGACATACAAACAAAAGAAATTATGGATGAAAAGCTTAACATTATCAAAATGTGAAAAAAATAACATCGTTAGCTAGCTAAGAGAGAACCTAACATTACCCACATGTTTGATTTGGTTGATATTGAACCAGATGCAATCCTGATGGTGAGCACGAACCAAATTATATGAAAAAATGGTAGAATTTTCAAAAACACATCTTTGGTCATTGGGAATGCCCTCCAATCCTTTGGGTTGGTATTCCAAGGAAAATACCAATGCTAAGGCTTAGGGATTCACAAAGAAAAATATAACTTGAACGGGTTATAATGCACTCACATTATGTATTTGTTTTGAAAATTTTATGATTCTCTGGGATACATGTTAGACGAGACATAACACTCGTGTGACATAACGTGCTCACGTTATTTCTTCCTTAATGTTAAATGCCACTCTATTGAATGCTTTTAGATATATTTGTATGTTTGTATCTACATGTATGTTTGTGTGTCATGTATGTATGTATGTATATTGTATCAGTGCATGTATATTGTATGGATGTAGGATTGTATGTACATATGTATTATGCTTGTATGTATTTAT